>OX451740.1:453668596-453671096 GCA_948472305.1 Vicia faba
CATTTTTGTTGTTGTTGATGTTGTTGTTGTTGTTTTTTATTTGACGTTGTTGTTGTTGTTGTTTATTTGAAGTTGTTGTTGTTGTTATTATTATTGTTGTTGTTTATTTGACGTTGTTGTTGTTGTTTATTTGACGTTGTTGTGGTTATTTATTTGATGTTGTTGTTGTTGTTGTTTATTTGACGTTATTGTTATTTATTTGACGTTGTTGTTGTTGTTATTGTTTATTTGACGTTGTTGTTGTTGTTGTTTATTTGACGTTGTTAATGTTGTTGACGTTGTTGTTGTTGTTTTTGTTATTTATTTGACGTTGTTGTTGTTGTTGTTTTTGTTGTTGTTATTGTTGGTGTTGTTATTGTTTATTTGACGTAGTTGTTGTTATTGAAGTTGTTGTTGTTGTTTATTTGACGTTGTTGTTGTTATTGTTGTTGTTTATTTGATGTTGTTTTAGTTATTGTTGTTTATTTGACGTTGTTGTTGTTTTTTATTTGACGTTGTTGTTGTTGACATTGTTGTTGTTGTTGTTTATTTGACTTTGTTGTTGTTGTTTATTTGACGTAGTTGTTGTTATTGACGTTGTTGTTGTTGTTGTTGTTGTTGTTGTTTATTTGACGTTGTTGTTGTTATTTATTTGATGTTGTTGTTGTTGTTGTTTATTTGACGTTGTTGTTGTTATTTATTTGACGTTGTTGTTGTTGTTGTTATTGTTTATTTGACGTTGTTGTTGTTGTTTATTTGACATTGTTATTGTTGTTGACGTTGTTGTTGTTGTTTTTGTTATTTATTTGACGTTGTTGTTGTTGTTTTTGTTGTTGTTATTGTTGGTGTTGTTGTTGTGTATTTGACGTTGTTGTTGTTGTTGTTTGTTTGACGTTGTTGTTGTTGTTGTTGTTTATTTGACTTTGTTGTTGTTGTTGTTGTTGTTTATTTGACGTTGTTGTTGTTGTTTAAATGACTTTGTTGTTGTTGTTGTGTTGACGTTGTTGTTGTTGTTGTTGTTGTTGTTTATTTGACGTTGTTGTTGTTATTGTTTATTTGATGTTGTTTTAGTTGTTGTTGTTTATTTGACGTTGTTGTTGTTGTTGTTGTTGTTGTTTATTTGATGTTGTTTTAGTTGTTGTTGTTTATTTGACGTTGTTGTTGTTTTTTATTTGACGTTGTTGTTGTTGACATTGTTGTTGTTGTTGTTTATTTGTCGTTGTTGTTGTTGTTTATTTGACGTAGTTGTTGTTATTGACGTTGTTGTTGTTGTTGTTTATTTGACGTTTTTGTTGTTGTTGATGTTGTTGTTGTTGTTTTTTATTTGATGTTATTGTTGTTGTTGTTTATTTGACGTTGTTGTTGTTGTTATTGTTGTTGTTGTTGTTTATTTGACATTGTTGTTGTTGTTGTTTATTTGACGTTGTTGTTGTTGTTTATTTGACGTTGTTGTTGTTGTTGTTTATTTGACGTTGTTGTTGTTATTTATTTGACGTTGTTGTTATTGTTGTTATTGTTTATTTGAAGTCGTTGTTGTTGTTGTTTATTTGACATTGTTAATGTTGTTGACGTTGTTGTTGTTGTTTTTGTTATTTATTTGACGTTGTTGTTGTTGTTGTTTTTGTTGTTGTTATTGTTGTTTATTTGACGTTGTTGTTGTTGTTGTTGTTTTTGTTGTTGTTTTTGTTGTTGTTTTTGTTGTTGTTGTTTATTTCATGTTGTTTTAGTTGTTGTTGTTTATTTGACGTTGTTGTTGTTGTTTATTTGACGTTGTTGTTGTTTTTTATTTGACATTTTTGTTGTTGTTCTTGTTATTGTTGTTGTTGTTGTTGTTTATTTGACGTTGTTGTTGTTGTTTATTTGAAGTTGTTGTTGTTGTTGTTGTTTATTTGACGTTGTTGTTATTGTTGTTGTTTATTTGACGTTGTTGTTATTGTTGTTGTTTATTTGACGTTGTTGTTGTTGTTTATTTGACGTTGTTGTTGTTGTTGTTGTTGTTGTTTATTTGACGTTGTTATTGTTGTTGTTTTTGTTATTTATTTGACGTTGTTGTTGTTGACATTGTTGTTGTTTATTTGAAGTTGTTGTTGTTGTTGTTTATTTGACGTTGTTGTTGTTGTTTATTTGACGTAGTTGTTGTTATTGAGGTTGTTATTGTTGTTGTTTATTTGACGTTGTTGTTGTTTATTTGACGTTGTTGTTGTTGTTTATTTGACGTTGTTGTTGTTATTTATTTGACGTTGTTGTTGTTGTTGTTATTGTTTATTTGACGTTGTTGTTGTTTATTTGACATTGTTGTTGTTGTTGACGTTGTTGTTGTTGTTGTTGTTGTTTATTTGACGCTGTTGTGGTTGTTGTTATTTATTTGATGTTGTTTTAGTTGTTGTTGTTTATTTGACGTTGTTGTTTTTTATCTGACGTTATTGTTGTTGAGATTGTTGTTGTTGTTGTTGTTTATTTGACGTTGTTTTATTGTTGTTGTTTATTTGACGTAGTTGTTGTTATTGACGTTGTTGTTGTT
>OX451740.1:453693596-453698596 GCA_948472305.1 Vicia faba
ATTTGAAGTTGTTGTTGTTGTTATTGTTATTGTTGTTGTTTATTTGACGTTGTTGTTGTTGTTGTTTATTTGACGTTGTTGTTGTTGTTTATTTAATGTTGTTGTTGTTGTCGTTTATTTGACGTTATTGTTATTTATTCGACGTTGTTGTTGTTGTTATTGTTTATTTGACGTTGTTGTTGTTATTGTTGTTTATTTGACGTTGTTAATGTTGTTGACGTTGTTGTTGTTTTTGTTATTTATTTGACGTTGTTGTTGTTGTTGTTTTTGTTGTTGTTATTGTTGGTGTTGTTATTGTTTATTTGACGTACTTGTTGTTATTGAAGTTGTTGTTGTTGTTTATTTGACGTTGTTGTTGTTATTGTTGTTGTTTATTTGATGTTGTTTTAGTTATTGTTGTTTATTTGACGTTGTTGTTGTTTTTTATTTGACGTTGTTGTTGTTGACATTGTTGTTGTTGTTGTTTATTTGACGTTGTTGTTGTTATTTATTTGATGTTGTTGTTGTTGTTGTTTATTTGACGTTGTTGTTGTTATTTATTTGACGTTGTTGTTGTTGTTATTGTTTATTTGACGTTGTTGTTGTTGTTGTTTATTTGACATTGTTATTGTTGTTGACGTTGTTGTTGTTGTTTTTGTTATTTATTTGACGTTGTTGTTGTTGTTTTTGTTGTTGTTATTGTTGGTGTTGTTGTTGTGTATTTGACGTTGTTGTTGTTGTTGTTGTTGTTTGTTTGACGTTGTTGTTGTTGTTTATTTGACTTTGTTGTTGTTGTTGTTTATTTGACGTTGTTGTTGTTGTTGTTTATATGACTTTGTTGTTGTTGTGTTGACGTTGTTGTTGTTGTTGTTGTTTATTTGACGTTGTTGTTGTTGTTGTTTATTTGATGTTGTTTTAGTTGTTGTTGTTTATTTGACGTTGTTGTTGTTGTTGTTGTTTATTTGATCTTGTTTTAGTTGTTGTTGTTTATTTGACGTTGTTGTTGTTTTTTATTTGACGTTGTTGTTGTTGACATTGTTGTTGTTGTTGTTTATTTGACGTTGTTGTTGTTGTTTATTTGACGTAGTTATTGTTATTGACGTTGTTGTTGTTGTTTATTTGACGTTTTTGTTGTTGTTGATGTTGTTGTTGTTGTTTTTTATTTGATGTTATTGTTGTTGTTGTTTATTTGACGTTGTTGTTGTTATTGTTGTTGTTGTTGTTTATTTGACATTGTTGTTGTTGTTGTTGTTTATTTGACGTTGTTGTTGTTGTTTATTTGACGTTGTTGTTGTTGTTGTTTATTTGACGTTGTTGTTGTTATTTATTTGACGTTGTTGTTGTTGTTGTTGTTATTGTTTATTTGAAGTCGTTGTTGTTGTTGTTTATTTGACGTTGTTAATGTTGTTGACGTTGTTGTTGTTGTTTTTGTTATTTATTTGACGTTGTTGTTATTGTTGTTGTTTTTGTTGTTGTTATTGTTGTTGTTGTTGTTGTTTATTTGACGTTGTTGCTGTTGTTGTTGTTTATTTGACGTTGTTGTTGTTGTTGTTGTTTATTTGACGTTGTTGTTGTTGTTGTTGTTAATTTGACATTGTTGTTGTTGTTGTGTTGACGTTGTTGTTGTTGTTGTTGTTTATTTGAAGTTGTTGTTGTTGTTTATTTGATGTTATTTTAGTTGTTGTTGTTTATTTGACGTTGTTGTTGTTGTTGTTTATTTGATGTTGTTTTAGTTGTTGTTGTTTATTTGACGTTGTTCTTGTTTTTTATTTGACGTTGTTGTTGTTGACATTGTTGTTGTTGTTGTTTATTTGACGTTGTTGTTGTTGTTTATTTGACGTAGTTGTTATTATTAACGTTGTTGTTGTTGTTTATTTGAAGTTTTTGTTGTTGTTGTTGATGTTGCTGTTGTTGTTTTTTATTTGATGTTATTGTTGTTGTTGTTTATTTGATGTTGTTGTTGTTGTTATTGTTGTTGTTGTTGTTTATTTGACATTGTTGTTGTTGTTGTTTATTTGACGTTGTTGTTGTTGTTTATTTGACGTTGTTGTTGTTGTTGTTGTTTATTTGACGTTGTTGTTGTTATTTATTTGACGTTGTTGTTGTTGTTGTTATTGTTTATTTGACGTTGTTGTTGTTGTTGTTGTTTATTTGACATTATTGTTGTTGTTGACGTTGTTGTTGTTGTTGTTGTTTATTTGACGCTGTTGTGGTTGTTGTTATTTATTTGATGTTGTTTTAGTTGTTGTTGTTTATTTGACGTTGTTGTTTTTTATCTGACATTATTGTTGTTGACATTGTTGTTGTTGTTGTTGTTTATTTGATGTTGTTGTTGTTGTTGTTTTGACGTTGTTGTTGTTTTTTATTTGACGTTGTTGTTGTTGACATTGTTGTTGTTGTTGTTTATTTGACGTTGTTGTTGTTATTTATTTGATGTTGTTGTTGTTGTTGTTTATTTGACGTTGTTGTTGTTATTTATTTGACGTTGTTGTTGTTGTTATTGTTTATTTGACGTTGTTGTTGTTGTTGTTTATTTGACATTGTTATTGTTGTTGACGTTGTTGTTGTTGTTTTTGTTATTTATTTGACGTTGTTGTTGTTGTTTTTGTTGTTGTTATTGTTGGTGTTGTTGTTGTGTATTTGACGTTGTTGTTGTTGTTGTTGTTTGTTTGACGTTGTTTTAGTTGTTTATTTGACTTTGTTGTTGTTGTTGTTTATTTGACGTTGTTGTTGTTGTTGTTTATATGACTTTGTTGTTGTTGTGTTGACGTTGTTGTTGTTGTTGTTGTTGTTGTTGTTTATTTGACGTTGTTGTTGTTGTTGTTTATTTGATGTTGTTTTAGTTGTTGTTGTTTATTTGACGTTGTTGTTGTTGTTGTTGTTTATTTGATCTTGTTTTAGTTGTTGTTGTTTATTTGACGTTGTTGTTGTTTTTTATTTGACGTTGTTGTTGTTGACATTGTTGTTGTTGTTGTTTATTTGACGTTGTTGTTGTTGTTTATTTGACGTAGTTATTGTTATTGACGTTGTTGTTGTTGTTTATTTGACGTTTTTGTTGTTGTTGATGTTGTTGTTGTTGTTTTTTATTTGATGTTATTGTTGTTGTTGTTTATTTGACGTTGTTGTTGTTATTGTTGTTGTTGTTGTTTATTTGACATTGTTGTTGTTGTTGTTTATTTGACGTTGTTGTTGTTGTTTATTTGACGTTGTTGTTGTTGTTGTTTATTTGACGTTGTTGTTGTTATTTATTTGACGTTGTTGTTGTTGTTGTTGTTATTGTTTATTTGAAGTCGTTGTTGTTGTTGTTTATTTGACGTTGTTAAATGTTGTTGACGTTGTTGTTGTTGTTTTTGTTATTTATTTGACGTTGTTGTTATTGTTGTTGTTTTTGTTGTTGTTATTGTTGTTGTTGTTGTTGTTGTTTATTTGACGTTGTTGCTGTTGTTGTTGTTTATTTGACGTTGTTGTTGTTGTTGTTGTTTATTTGACGTTGTTGTTGTTGTTGTTGTTAATTTGACATTGTTGTTGTTGTTGTGTTGACGTTGTTGTTGTTGTTGTTGTTTATTTGAAGTTGTTGTTGTTGTTTATTTGATGTTATTTTAGTTGTTGTTGTTTATTTGACGTTGTTGTTGTTGTTTATTTGATGTTGTTTTAGTTGTTGTTGTTTATTTGACGTTGTTCTTGTTTTTTATTTGACGTTGTTGTTGTTGACATTGTTGTTGTTGTTGTTTATTTGACGTTGTTGTTGTTGTTTATTTGACGTAGTTGTTATTATTAACGTTGTTGTTGTTGTTTATTTGACGTTTTTGTTGTTGATGTTGCTGTTGTTGTTTTTTATTTGATGTTATTGTTGTTGTTGTTTATTTGATGTTGTTGTTGTTGTTATTGTTGTTGTTGTTGTTTATTTGACATTGTTGTTGTTGTTGTTTATTTGACGTTGTTGTTGTTGTTTATTTGACGTTGTTGTTGTTGTTGTTGTTTATTTGACGTTGTTGTTGTTATTTATTTGACGTTGTTGTTGTTGTTGTTATTGTTTATTTGACGTTGTTGTTGTTGTTGTTGTTTATTTGACATTATTGTTGTTGTTGACGTTGTTGTTGTTGTTGTTGTTTATTTGACGCTGTTGTGGTTGTTGTTATTTATTTGATGTTGTTTTAGTTGTTGTTGTTTATTTGACGTTGTTGTTTTTTATCTGACATTATTGTTGTTGACATTGTTGTTGTTGTTGTTGTTTATTTGATGTTGTTTTATTGTTGTTGTTTATTTGACGTAGTTGTTGTTATTGACGTTGTTGTTGTTGTTGTTGTTGATTTGACGTTTTTGTTGTTGTTGATGTTGTTGTTGTTGTTTTTTATTTGACGTTGTTGTTGTTATTTGACGTTCTTGTTGTATTTGTTGTTGTTGTTGTTTATTTGATGTTGTTGTTGTTGTTGTTTATTTGACGTTGTTGTTGTTGTTTATTTGATGTTGTTGTTGTTGTTGTTTATTTGACGTTGTTGTTGTTGTTGTTGTTTATTTGACGTAGTTGTTGTTGTTTATTTGACGTTTTTGTTGTTGTTGTTGTTTATTTGACGTTGTTGTTGTTGTTGTTTATTTGATGTTGTTTTAGTTGTTGTTGTTTTTTTAACGTTGTTGTTGTTGTTGTTGTTTATTTCATGTTGTTTTAGTTGTTGTTGTTTATTTGACGTTGTTGTTGTTGTTTATTTGACGTTGTTGTTGTTTTTTATTTGACATTTTTGTTGTTGTTGTAGTTGTTGTTTATTTGACGTTGTTGTTGTTGTTTATTTGACGTTGTTGTTGTTGTTTATTTGACGTTGTTGTTGTTGTTGTTTAATTTACGTTGTTGTTATTGTTGTTGTTTATTTGACGTTGTTGTTGTTGTTTATTTGACGTTGTTGTTGTTGTTGTTGTTGTTTAGTTGACGTTGTTGTTGTTATTTATTTGACGTTGTTGTTGTTGTTATTGTTTATTTGACGTTGTTATTGTTGTTGTTTTTGTTATTTATTTGACGTTGTTGTTGT
>OX451740.1:453703596-453738596 GCA_948472305.1 Vicia faba
TTGACGTTGTTCTTGTTTTTTATTTGACGTTGTTGTTGTTGACATTGTTGTTGTTGTTGTTTATTTGACGTTGTTGTTGTTGTTTATTTGACGTAGTTGTTATTATTAACGTTGTTGTTGTTGTTTATTTGACGTTTTTGTTGTTGTTGTTGATGTTGCTGTTGTTGTTTTTTATTTGATGTTATTGTTGTTGTTGTTTATTTGATGTTGTTGTTGTTGTTGTTATTGTTGTTGTTGTTGTTTATTTGACATTGTTGTTGTTGTTGTTTATTTGACGTTGTTGTTGTTGTTTATTTGACGTTGTTGTTGTTATTTATTTGACGTTGTTGTTGTTATTGTTTATTTGACGTTGTTGTTGTTGTTTATATGACATTGTTGTTGTTGTTGACGTTGTTGTTGTTGTTGTTTATTTGACGCTGTTGTGGTTGTTGTTATTTATTTGATGTTGTTTTAGTTGTTGTTGTTTATTTGACGTTGTTGTTTTTTATCTGACGTTATTGTTGTTGACATTGTTGTTGTTGTTGTTGTTTATTTGACGTTGTTTTATTGTTGTTGTTTATTTGACGTAGTTGTTGTTATTGACGTTGTTGTTGTTGTTGTTGTTGTTGTTGATTTGACGTTTTTGTTGTTGTTGATGTTGTTGTTGTTTTTTTTTATTTGACGTTGTTGTTGTTATTTGACGTTGTTGTTGTATTTGTTGTTGTTGTTGTTGTTTATTTGATGTTGTTGTTGTTGTTGTTTATTTGACGTTGTTGTTGTTGTTTATTTGATGTTGTTTTAGTTGTTGTTGTTGTTGTTATTTATTTGACGTTGTTGTTATTGTTGTTTATTTCATGTTGTTTTAGTTGTTGTTGTTTATTTGACGTTGTTGTTGTTTTTTATTTGACGTTGTTGTTGTTGACATTGTTGTTGTTGTTGTTTATTTGACGTTGTTGTTGTTGTTTATTTAAGGTAGTTGTTGTTATTGACGTTGTTGTTGTTGTTTATTTGACGTTTTTGTTGTTGTTGTTGTTTATTTGACGTTGTTGTTGTTGTTGTTGTTTATTTGATGTTGTTTTAGTTGTTGTTTTTTATTTAACGTTGTTGTTGTTGTTGTTGTTTATTTCATGTTGTTTTAGTTGTTGTTGTTTATTTGACGTTGTTGTTGTTGTTGTTTATTTGACGTTGTTGTTGTTTTTTATTTGCCATTTTTGTTGTTGTTGTTGTTGTTGTTATTGTTGTTGTTGTTGTTTATTTGACGTTGTTGTTGTTGTTTATTTGACGTTGTTATTGTTGTTGTTTATTTGACGTTGTTGTTGTTGTTTATTTGACGTTGTTGTTGTTGTTGTTTAGTTGACGTTGTTGTTGTTGTTTATTTGAAGTTGTTGTTGTTGTTGTTATTATTTATTTGACGTTGTTATTGTTGTTGTTTTTGTTATTTATTTGACGTTGTTGTTGTTGACATTGTTGTTGTTTTTTTGAAGTTGTTGTTGTTGTTGTTTATTTGACGTAGTTGTTGTTATTGACGTTGTTGTTGTTGTTGTTTATTTGACATTTTTGTTGTTGTTGATATTGTTGTTGTTGTTTTTTATTTGACGTTGTTGTTGTTGTTGTTGTTTATTTGAAGTTGTTGTTGTTGTTATTGTTATTGTTGTTGTTTATTTGACGTTGTTGTTGTTGTTGTTTATTTGACGTTGTTGTTGTTGTTTATTTGATGTTATTGTTGTTGTTGTTTATTTGACGTTGTTGTTGTTATTTATTTGAAGTTGTTGTTGTTGTTATTGTTTATTTGAGGTTGTTGTTGTTGTTGTTGTTGTTTATTTGACGTTGTTAATGTTGTTGACGTTGTTGTTGTTGTTTTTGTTATTTATTTGACGTTGTTGTTGTTGTTGTTTTTGTTGTTGTTATTGTTGGTGTTGTTATTGTTTATTTGACGTAGTTGTTGTTATTGAAGTTGTTGTTTTTGTTTATTTGACATTGTTGTTGTTGTTGTTGTTGTTTATTTGATGTTGTTTTAGTTGTTGTTGTTTATTTGACGTTGTTTTATTGTTGTTGTTTATTTGACGTTGTTTTATTGTTGTTGTTTATTTGACGTAGTTGTTGTTATTGACGTTGTTATTGTTGTTGTTGTTGTTGTTGATTTGACGTTTTTGTTGTTGTTGATGTTGTTGTTGTTGTTTTTTATTTGACGTTGTTGTTGTTATTTGACGTTGTTGTTGTATTTGTTGTTGTTGTTGTTGTTGTTTATTTGACGTTGTTGTTGTTATTTATTTGACGTTGTTGTTGTTGTTTATTTGATGTTGTTTTAGTTGTTGTTGTTGTTGTTATTTATTTGACGTTGTTGTTGTTGTTGTTTATTTCATGTTGTTTTAGTTGTTGTTGTTTATTTGACGTTGTTGTTGTTTTTTATTTGACGTTGTTGTTGTTGTTGTTTATTTGACGTTGTTGTTGTTGTTGTTTATTTGACGTAGTTGTTGTTGTTTATTTGACGTTTTTGTTGTTGTTGTTGTTGTTTATTTGACGTTGTTGTTGTTGTTGTTTATTTGATGTTGTTTTAGTTGTTGTTGTTTTTTTAACGTTGTTGTTGTTGTTGTTGTTGTTTATTTCATGTTGTTTTAGTTGTTGTTGTTTATTTGACGTTGTTGTTGTTGTTTATTTGACGTTGTTGTTGTTTTTTATTTGACATTTTTGTTGTTGTTGTTGTTATTGTTGTTGTTGTTGTTTATTTGACGTTGTTGTTGTTGTTTATTTGACGTTGTTGTTGTTGTTGTTTAATTTACGTTGTTGTTATTGTTGTTGTTTATTTGACGTTGTTGTTGTTGTTTATTTGACGTTGTTGTTGTTGTTGTTGTTGTTGTTGTTTAGTTGACGTTGTTGTTGTTATTTATTTGACGTTGTTGTTGTTGTTATTGTTTATTTGACGTTGTTATTGTTGTTGTTTTTGTTATTTATTTGACGTTGTTGTTGTTGACATTGTTGTTGTTTATTTGAAGTTGTTGTTGTTGTTGTTTATTTGACGTAGTTGTTGTTATTGACGTTGTTGTTGTTGTTGTTTATTTGACATTTTTGTTGTTGTTGATGTTGTTGTTGTTGTTTTTTATTTGACGTTGTTGTTGTTGTTGTTTATTTGAAGTTGTTGTTGTTGTTATTGTTATTGTTGTTGTTTATTTGACGTTGTTGTTGTTGTTGTTTATTTGACGTTGTTGTTGTTGTTTATTTAATGTTGTTGTTGTTGTCGTTTATTTGACGTTATTGTTATTTATTCGACGTTGTTGTTGTTGTTATTGTTTATTTGACGTTGTTGTTGTTGTTGTTTGTTTGACGTTGTTAATGTTGTTGACATTGTTGTTGTTTTTGTTATTTATTTGACGTTGTTGTTGTTGTTGTTTTTGTTGTTGTTATTGTTGGTGTTGTTATTGTTTATTTGACGTAGTTGTTGTTATTGAAGTTGTTGTTGTTGTTTATTTGACGTTGTTGTTGTTATTGTTGTTGTTTATTTGATGTTGTTTTAGTTATTGTTGTTTATTTGACGTTGTTGTTGTTTTTTATTTGACGTTGTTGTTGTTGACATTGTTGTTGTTGTTGTTTATTTGACGTTGTTGTTGTTGTTTATTTGACGTAGTTGTTATTATTAACGTTGTTGTTGTTGTTTATTTGACGTTTTTGTTGTTGTTGTTGATGTTGCTGTTGTTGTTTTTTATTTGATGTTATTGTTGTTGTTGTTTATTTGATGTTGTTGTTGTTGTTGTTGTTGTTGTTATTGTTGTTGTTGTTGTTTATTTGACATTGTTGTTGTTGTTGTTTATTTGACGTTGTTGTTGTTGTTTATTTGACGTTGTTGTTGTTATTTATTTGACGTTGTTGTTGTTATTGTTTATTTGACGTTGTTGTTGTTGTTGTTTATATGACATTGTTGTTGTTGTTGACGTTGTTGTTGTTGTTGTTGTTTATTTGACGCTGTTGTGGTTGTTGTTATTTATTTGATGTTGTTTTAGTTGTTGTTGTTTATTTGACGTTGTTGTTTTTTATCTGACGTTATTGTTGTTGACATTGTTGTTGTTGTTATTGTTTATTTGACGTTGTTTTATTGTTGTTGTTTATTTGACGTAGTTGTTGTTATTGACGTTGTTGTTGTTGTTGTTGTTGTTGTTGATTTGACGTTTTTGTTGTTGTTGATGTTGTTGTTGTTTTTTTTTATTTGACGTTGTTGTTGTTATTTGACGTTGTTGTTGTATTTGTTGTTGTTGTTGTTGTTTATTTGATGTTGTTGTTGTTGTTGTTTATTTGACGTTGTTGTTGTTGTTTATTTGATGTTTTTTTAGTTGTTGTTGTTGTTGTTATTTATTTGACGTTGTTGTTATTGTTGTTTATTTCATGTTGTTTTAGTTGTTGTTGTTTATTTGACGTTGTTGTTGTTTTTTATTTGACGTTGTTGTTGTTGACATTGTTGTTGTTGTTGTTTATTTGACGTTGTTGTTGTTGTTTATTTAAGGTAGTTGTTGTTATTGACGTTGTTGTTGTTGTTTATTTGACGTTTTTGTTGTTGTTGTTGTTTATTTGACGTTGTTGTTGTTGTTGTTGTTTATTTGATGTTGTTTTAGTTGTTGTTGTTTATTTAACGTTGTTGTTGTTGTTGTTGTTGTTTATTTCATGTTGTTTTAGTTGTTGTTGTTTATTTGACGTTGTTGTTGTTGTTGTTTATTTGACGTTGTTGTTGTTTTTTATTTGCCATTTTTGTTGTTGTTGTTGTTGTTGTTATTGTTGTTGTTGTTGTTTATTTGACGTTGTTGTTGTTGTTTATTTGACGTTGTTATTGTTGTTGTTTATTTGACGTTGTTGTTGTTGTTTATTTGACGTTGTTGTTGTTGTTGTTTAGTTGACGTTGTTGTTGTTTATTTGAAGTTGTTGTTGTTGTTGTTATTATTTATTTGACGTTGTTATTGTTGTTGTTTTTGTTATTTATTTGACGTTGTTGTTGTTGACATTGTTGTTGTTTTTTTGAAGTTGTTGTTGTTGTTGTTTATTTGAAGTAGTTGTTGTTATTGACGTTGTTGTTGTTGTTGTTTATTTGACATTTTTGTTGTTGTTGATGTTGTTGTTGTTGTTTTTTATTTGACGTTGTTGTTGTTGTTGTTTATTTGAAGTTGTTGTTGTTGTTATTGTTATTGTTGTTGTTTATTTGACGTTGTTGTTGTTGTTGTTTATTTGACGTTGTTGTTGTTGTTTATTTGATGTTATTGTTGTTGTTGTTTATTTGACGTTGTTGTTGTTATTTATTTGAAGTTGTTGTTGTTGTTATTGTTTATTTGACGTTGTTGTTGTTGTTGTTGTTGTTTATTTGACGTTGTTAATGTTGTTGACGTTGTTGTTGTTGTTTTTGTTATTTATTTGACGTTGTTGTTGTTGTTGTTTTTGTTGTTGTTATTGTTGGTGTTGTTATAGTTTATTTGACGTAGTTGTTGTTATTGAAGTTGTTGTTGTTGTTTATTTGACATTGTTGTTGTTGTTGTTGTTGTTTATTTGATGTTGTTTTAGTTGTTGTTGTTTATTTGACGTTGTTTTATTGTTGTTGTTTATTTGACGTAGTTGTTGTTATTGACGTTGTTATTGTTGTTGTTGTTGTTGATTTGACGTTTTTGTTGTTGTTGATGTTGTTGTTGTTGTTTTTTATTTGACGTTGTTGTTGTTATTTGACGTTGTTGTTGTATTTGTTGTTGTTGTTGTTGTTGTTGTTTATTTGACGTTGTTGTTGTTGTTTATTTGACGTTGTTGTTGTTGTTTATTTGATGTTGTTTTAGTTGTTGTTGTTGTTGTTATTTATTTGACGTTGTTGTTGTTGTTGTTTATTTCATGTTGTTTTAGTTGTTGTTGTTTATTTGACGTTGTTGTTGTTTTTTATTTGACGTTGTTGTTGTTGTTGTTTATTTGACGTTGTTGTTGTTGTTGTTTATTTGACGTAGTTGTTGTTGTTTATTTGACGTTTTTGTTGTTGTTGTTGTTTATTTGACGTTGTTGTTGTTGTTGTTTATTTGATGTTGTTTTAGTTGTTGTTGTTTTTTTAACGTTGTTGTTGTTGTTGTTGTTGTTTATTTCATGTTGTTTTAGTTGTTGTTGTTTATTTGACGTTGTTGTTGTTGTTTATTTGACGTTGTTGTTGTTTTTTATTTGACATTTTTGTTGTTGTTGTTGTTATTGTTGTTGTTGTTGTTTATTTGACGTTGTTGTTGTTGTTTATTTGACGTTGTTGTTGTTGTTGTTTAATTTACGTTGTTGTTATTGTTGTTGTTTATTTGACGTTGTTGTTGTTGTTTATTTGACGTTGTTGTTGTTGTTGTTGTTGTTGTTTAGTTGACGTTGTTGTTGTTATTTATTTGACGTTGTTGTTGTTGTTATTGTTTATTTGACGTTGTTATTGTTGTTGTTTTTGTTATTTATTTGACGTTGTTGTTGTTGACATTGTTGTTGTTTATTTGAAGTTGTTGTTGTTGTTGTTTATTTGACGTAGTTGTTGTTATTGACGTTGTTGTTGTTGTTGTTTATTTGACATTTTTGTTGTTGTTGATGTTGTTGTTGTTGTTTTTTATTTGACGTTGTTGTTGTTGTTGTTTATTTGAAGTTGTTGTTGTTGTTATTGTTATTGTTGTTGTTTATTTGACGTTGTTGTTGTTGTTGTTTATTTGACGTTGTTGTTGTTGTTTATTTAATGTTGTTGTTGTTGTCGTTTATTTGACGTTATTGTTATTTATTCGACGTTGTTGTTGTTGTTATTGTTTATTTGACGTTGTTGTTGTTGTTGTTGTTTGTTTGACGTTGTTAATGTTGTTGACATTGTTGTTGTTTTTGTTATTTATTTGACGTTGTTGTTGTTGTTGTTTTTGTTGTTGTTATTGTTGGTGTTGTTATTGTTTATTTGACGTAGTTGTTGTTATTGAAGTTGTTGTTGTTGTTTATTTGACGTTGTTGTTGTTTATTTGATGTTGTTTTAGTTATTGTTGTTTATTTGACGTTGTTGTTGTTTTTTATTTGACGTTGTTGTTGTTGACATTGTTGTTGTTGTTGTTTATTTGACGTTGTTGTTGTTATTTATTTGATGTTGTTGTTGTTGTTGTTTATTTGACGTTGTTGTTGTTATTTATTTGACGTTGTTGTTGTTGTTGTTATTGTTTATTTGACGTTGTTGTTGTTGTTGTTTATTTGACATTGTTATTGTTGTTGACGTTGTTGTTGTTGTTATTTATTTGACGTTGTTGTTGTTGTTTTTGTTGTTGTTATTGTTGGTGTTGTTGTTGTGTATTTGACGTTGTTGTTGTTGTTGTTGTTTGTTTGACGTTGTTGTTGTTGTTTATTTGACTTTGTTGTTGTTGTTGTTTATTTGACGTTGTTGTTGTTGTTGTTTATATGACTTTGTTGTTGTTGTGTTGACGTTGTTGTTGTTGTTGTTGTTGTTTATTTGACGTTGTTGTTGTTGTTGTTTATTTGATGTTGTTTTAGTTGTTGTTGTTTATTTGACGTTGTTGTTGTTGTTGTTGTTGTTTATTTGATGTTGTTTTAGTTGTTGTTGTTTATTTGACGTTGTTGTTGTTTTTTATTTGACGTTGTTGTTGTTGACATTGTTGTTGTTGTTGTTTATTTGACGTTGTTGTTGTTGTTTATTTGACGTAGTTATTGTTATTGACGTTGTTGTTGTTGTTTATTTGACGTTTTTGTTGTTGTTGATGTTGTTGTTGTTGTTTTTTATTTGATGTTATTGTTGTTGTTGTTTATTTGACGTTGTTGTTGTTATTGTTGTTGTTGTTGTTGTTTATTTGACATTGTTGTTGTTGTTGTTTATTTGACGTTGTTGTTGTTGTTTATTTGACGTTGTTGTTGTTGTTGTTTATTTGACGTTGTTGTTGTTATTTATTTGACGTTGTTGTTGTTGTTGTTATTGTTTATTTGAAGTCGTTGTTGTTGTTGTTTATTTGACGTTGTTAATGTTGTTGACGTTGTTGTTGTTGTTTTTGTTATTTATTTGACGTTGTTGTTATTGTTGTTGTTTTTGTTGTTGTTATTGTTGTTGTTGTTGTTGTTTATTTGACGTTGTTGCTGTTGTTGTTGTTTATTTGACGTTGTTGTTGTTGTTGTTGTTTATTTGACGTTGTTGTTGTTGTTGTTGTTAATTTGACATTGTTGTTGTTGTTGTGTTGACGTTGTTGTTGTTGTTGTTTATTTGAAGTTGTTGTTGTTGTTTATTTGATGTTATTTTAGTTGTTGTTGTTTATTTGACGTTGTTGTTGTTGTGGTTTATTTGATGTTGTTTTAGTTGTTGTTGTTTATTTGACGTTGTTCTTGTTTTTTATTTGACGTTGTTGTTGTTGACATTGTTGTTGTTGTTGTTTATTTGACGTTGTTGTTGTTGTTTATTTGACGTAGTTGTTATTATTAACGTTGTTGTTGTTGTTTATTTGACGTTTTTGTTGTTGTTGTTGATGTTGCTGTTGTTGTTTTTTATTTGATGTTATTGTTGTTGTTGTTTATTTGATGTTGTTGTTGTTGTTGTTATTGTTGTTGTTGTTGTTGTTTATTTGACATTGTTGTTGTTGTTGTTTATTTGACGTTGTTGTTGTTGTTTATTTGACGTTGTTGTTGTTGTTGTTGTTTATTTGACGTTGTTGTTGTTATTTATTTGACGTTGTTGTTGTTGTTGTTATTGTTTATTTGACGTTGTTGTTGTTGTTGTTGTTGTTTATTTGACATTATTGTTGTTGTTGACGTTGTTGTTGTTGTTGTTGTTTATTTGACGCTGTTGTGGTTGTTGTTATTTATTTGATGTTGTTTTAGTTGTTGTTGTTTATTTGACGTTGTTGTTTTTTATCTGACATTATTGTTGTTGACATTGTTGTTGTTGTTGTTGTTTATTTGATGTTGTTTTATTGTTGTTGTTTATTTGACGTAGTTGTTGTTATTGACGTTGTTGTTGTTGTTGTTGTTGATTTGACGTTTTTGTTGTTGTTGATGTTGTTGTTGTTGTTTTTTATTTGACATTGTTGTTGTTATTTGACGTTCTTGTTGTATTTGTTGTTGTTGTTGTTTATTTGATGTTGTTGTTGTTGTTGTTTATTTGACGTTGTTGTTGTTGTTTATTTGATGTTGTTGTTGTTGTTGTTTATTTGACGTTGTTGTTGTTGTTGTTTATTTGACGTAGTTGTTGTTGTTTATTTGACGTTTTTGTTGTTGTTGTTGTTTATTTGACGTTGTTGTTGTTGTTTATTTGATGTTGTTTTAGTTGTTGTTGTTTTTTTAACGTTGTTGTTGTTGTTGTTGTTGTTTATTTCACGTTGTTGTTGTTTATTTGACGTTGTTGTTGTTGTTTATTTGACGTTGTTGTTGTTTTTTATTTGACATTTTTGTTGTTGTTGTTGTTATTGTTGTTGTTGTTGTTTATTTGACGTTGTTGTTGTTGTTTATTTGACGTTGTTGTTGTTGTTTATTTGACGTTGTTGTTGTTGTTGTTTAATTTACGTTGTTGTTTTTGTTGTTGTTTATTTGACGTTGTTGTTGTTGTTTATTTGACGTTGTTGTTGTTGCTGTTGTTGTTTAGTTGACGTTGTTGTTGTTATTTATTTGACGTTGTTGTTGTTGTTATTGTTTATTTGACGTTGTTATTGTTGTTGTTTTTGTTATTTATTTGACGTTGTTGTTGTTGACATTGTTGTTATTTATTTGATGTTGTTTTAGTTGTTGTTGTTTATTTAACGTTGTTGTTGTTGTTGTTTATTTCATGTTGTTTTAGTTGTTGTTGTTTATTTGACGTTGTTGTTGTTTATTTGACGTTGTTGTTGTTTTTTATTTGCCATTTTTGTTGTTGTTGTTGTTGTTGTTGTTTATTTGACGTTGTTGTTGTTGTTTATTTGACGTTGTTGTTGTCGTTGTTGTTGTTTATTTGACGTTGTTGTTGTTGTTTATTTGACGTTGTTGTTGTTGTTGTTTAGTTGACGTTGTTGTTGTTATTTATTTGACGTTGTTGTTGTTGTTATTGTTTATTTGACGTTGTTATTGTTGTTGTTTTTGTTATTTATTTGACGTTGTTGTTGTTGACATTGTTGTTGTTTATTTGAAGTTGTTGTTGTTGTTGTTGTTGTTTATTTGACGTAGTTGTTGTTATTGACGTTGTTGTTGTTGTTGTTTATTTGACATTTTTGTTGTTGTTGATGTTGTTGTTGTTGTTTTTTATTTGACGTTGTTGTTGTTGTTGTTTATTTGAAGTTGTTGTTGTTGTTATTGCTATTGTTGTTGTTTATTTGACGTTGTTGTTGTTGTTGTTGTTTATTTGACGTTATTGTTGTTGTTTATTTGATGTTGTTGTTGTTGTTGTTTATTTGACGTTGTTGTTGTTATTTATTTGACGTTGTTGTTGTTGTTATTGTTTATTTGACGTTGTTGTTGTTGTTGTTTATTTGACGTTGTTAATGTTGTTGACGTTGTTGTTGTTGTTTTTGTTATTTATTTGACGTTGTTGTTGTTGTTGTTTTTGTTGTTGTTATTGTTGGTGTTGTTATTGTTTATTTGACGTAGTTGTTGTTATTGAAGTTGTTGTTGTTGTTTATTTGACGTTGTTGTTGTTGTTGTTGTGGTTGTTGTTTATTTGATGTTGTTTTAGTTGTTGTTGTTTATTTGACGTTGTTGTTGTTTTTTATTTGACGTTGTTGTTGTTGACATTGTTGTTGTTGTTGTTTATTTGACGTTGTTGTTGTTGTTTATTTGACATAGTTGTTGTTATTGACGTTGTTGTTGTTGTTGTTGTTATTGTTTATTTGACGTTGTTGTTGTTATTTATTTGATGTTGTTGTTGTTGTTGTTTATTTGACGTTGTGGTTGTTATTTATTTGACGTTGTTGTTGTTGTTGTTGTTGTTATTGTTTATTTGATGTTGTTGTTGTTGTTGTTTATTTGACATTGTTATTGTTGTTGACGTTGTTGTTGTTGTTTTTGTTATTTATTTGACGTTGTTGTTGTTGTTGTTTTTGTTGTTGTTATTGTTGGTGTTGTTGTTGTTTATTTGACGTTGTTGTTGTTGTTATTTGTTTGACGTTGTTGTTGTTGTTTATTTGACGTTGTTGTTGTTGTTGTTTATTTGACGTTGTTGTTGTTGTTGTTGTTTATTTGACATTGTTGTTGTTGTTGTGTTGACGTTGTTGCTGTTGTTGTTGTTGTTGTTTATTTGACGTTGTTGTTGTTGTTGTTGTTTATTTGATGTTGTTTTAGTTGTTGTTATTTATTTGACGTTGTTGTTGTTGTTGTTGTTGTTTATTTGATGTTGTTTTAGTTGTTGTTGTTTGTTTGACGTTGTTGTTGTTTTTAATTTGACGTTGTTGTTGTTGACATTGTTGTTGTTGTTATTTATTTGACGTTGTTGTTGTTGTTGTTTTTGTTGTTGGTATTGTTGGTGTTGTTATTATTTATTTGACGTAGTTGTTGTTATTGAAGTTGTTGTTGTTGTTTATTTGACGTTGTTGTTGTTGTTTATTTGATGTTGTTTTAGTTGTTGTTGTTTATTTGACGTTGTTGTTGTTTTTTATTTGACGTTGTTGTTGTTGACATTGTTGTTGTTGTTGTTTATTTGACGTTGTTGTTGTTGTTGTTTATTTGACGTAGTTGTTGTTATTGACGTTGTTGTTGTTGTTGTTGTTGTTGTTTATTTGACGTTGTTGTTGTTATTTATTTGATGTTGTTGTTGTTGTTTATTTGACGTTGTTGTTGTTATATATTTGACGTTGTTGTTGTTGTTGTTGTTATTGTTTATTTGACGTTGTTGTTGTTGTTGTTTATTTGACATTGTTATTGTTGTTGACGTTGTTGTTGTTGTTGTTTTTGTTATTTATTTGACGTTGTTGTTGTTGTTTTTGTTTTTGTTATTGTTGGTGTTGTTGTTGTGTATTTGACGTTGTTGTTGTTGTTGTTGTTGTTGTTTGTTTGACGTTGTTGTTGTTGTTGTTTATTTGACTTTGTTGTTGTTGTTGTTTATTTGACGTTGTTGTTGTTGTTTATATGAGTTTGTTGTTGTTGTTGTGTTGACGTTGTTGTTGTTGTTGTTGTTGTTGTTGTTGTTTATTTGACGTTGTTGTTGTTGTTGTTGTTTATTTGATGTTGTTTTAGTTGTTGTTGTTTATTTGACGTTGTTGTTGTTGTTGTTGTTGTTTATTTGATGTTGTTTTAGTTGTTGTTGTTTATTTGACGTTGTTGTTGTTTTTTATTTGACGTTGTTGTTGTTGACATTGTTGTTGTTGTTGTTTATTTGACGTTGTTGTTGTTGTTTATTTGACGTAGTTGTTGTTATTGACGTTGTTGTTGTTGTTGTTTATTTGACGTTTTTGTTGTTGTTGATGTTGTTGTTGTTGTTTTTTATTTGATGTTACTGTTGTTGTTGTTTATTTGACGTTGTTGTTGTTGTTATTGTTGTTGTTGTTGTTTATTTGACATTGTTGTTGTTGTTGTTTATTTGACGTTGTTGTTGTTGTTGTTTATATGACGTTGTTGTTGTTGTTGTTGTTATTGTTTATTTGAAGTCGTTGTTGTTGTTGTTTATTTGACGTTGTTAATGTTGTTGACGTTGTTGTTGTTGTTGTTTTTTATTTGACGTTGTTGTTGTTGTTGTTTATTTGAAGTTATTGTTGTTGTTATTGTTATTGTTGTTGTTTATTTGACGTTGTTGTTGTTGTTGTTTATTTGACGTTGTTGTTGTTGTTTATTTGACGTTGTTGTTGTTGTTTATTTGATGTTGTTTTAGTTGTTGTTGTTGTTGTTATTTATTTGACGTTGTTGTTGTTGTTATTTATTTGACGTTGTTGTTGTTGTTGTTTATTTCATGTTGTTTTAGAAGTTGTTGTTTATTTGACGTTGTTGTTGTTTTTTATTTGACGTTGTTGTTGTTGTTGTTTATTTGACGTAGTTGTTGTTGTTTATTTGACGTAGTTGTTGTTGTTTATTTGACGTTTTTGTTATTGTTGTTGTTGTTTATTTGACGTTGTTGTTGTTGTTGTTGTTTATTTGATGTTGTTTTAGTTGTTGTTGTTTTTTTAACGTTGTTGTTGTTGTTGTTGTTTATTTCATGTTGTTTTAGTTGTTGTTGTTTATTTGACGTTGTTGTTGTTGTTTATTTGACGTTGTTGTTGTTTTTTATTTGACATTTTTGTTGTTGTTGTTGTTATTGTTGTTGTTGTTGTTTATTTGACGTTGTTGTTGTTGTTGTTTAATTTACGTTGTTGTTATTGTTGTTGTTTATTTGACGTTGTTGTTGTTGTTTATTTGACGTTGTTGTTGTTGTTGTTGTTGTTTAGTTGACGTTGTTGTTGTTATTTATTTGACGTTGTTGTTGTTGTTATTGTTTATTTGACGTTGTTATTGTTGTTGTTTTTGTTATTTATTTGACGTTGTTGTTGTTGACATTGTTGTTGTTTATTTGAAGTTGTTGTTGTTGTTGTTGTTTATTTGACGTAGTTGTTGTTATTGACGTTGTTGTTGTTGTTGTTTATTTGACATTTTTGTTGTTGTTGATGTTGTTGTTGTTGTTTTTTATTTGACGTTGTTGTTGTTGTTGTTTATTTGAAGTTGTTGTTGTTGTTATTGTTATTGTTGTTGTTTATTTGACGTTGTTGTTGTTGTTGTTTATTTGACGTTGTTGTTGTTGTTGTTTATTTAATGTTGTTGTTGTTGTTGTTTATTTGACGTTATTGTTATTTATTTGACGTTGTTGTTGTTGTTATTGTTTATTTGACGTTGTTGTTGTTGTTGTTGTTTATTTGACGTTGTTAATGTTGTTGACGTTGTTGTTGTTTTTGTTATTTATTTGACGTTGTTGTTGTTGTTGTTTTTGTTGTTGTTATTGTTGGTGTTGTTATTGTTTATTTGACGTAGTTGTTGTTATTGAAGTTGTTGTTGTTGTTTATTTGACGTTGTTGTTGTTATTGTTGTTGTTTATTTGATGTTGTTTTAGTTATTGTTGTTTATTTGACGTTGTTGTTGTTTTTTATTTGACGTTGTTGTTGTTGACATTGTTGTTGTTGTTGTTTATTTGACGTTGTTGTTGTTGTTTATTTGACGTAGTTGTTGTTATTGACGTTGTTGTTGTTGTTGTTGTTGTTGTTTATTTGACGTTGTTGTTGTTATTTATTTGATGTTGTTGTTGTTGTTGTTTATTTGACGTTGTTATTGTTATTTATTTGACGTTGTTGTTGTTGTTGTTGTTATTGTTTATTTGACGTTGTTGTTGTTGTTTATTTGACATTGTTATTGTTGTTGACGTTGTTGTTGTTGTTTTTGTTATTTATTTGACGTTGTTGTTGTTGTTTTTGTTGTTGTTATTGTTGGTGTTGTTGTTGTGTATTTGACGTTGTTGTTGTTGTTGTTTGTTTGACGTTGTTGTTGTTGTTTATTTGACTTTGTTGTTGTTGTTGTTTATTTGACGTTGTTGTTGTTGTTGTTTATATGACTTTGTTGTTGTTGTGTTGACGTTGTTGTTGTTCTTGTTGTTGTTGTTTATTTGACGTTGTTGTTGTTGTTGTTGTTTATTTGATGTTGTTTTAGTTGTTGTTGTTTATTTGACGTTGTTGTTGTTGTTGTTTATTTATTTGATGTTGTTTTAGTTGTTGTTGTTTATTTGACGTTGTTGTTGTTTTTTATTTGACGTTGTTGTTGTTGACATTGTTGTTGTTGTTGTTTATTTGACGTTGTTGTTGTTGTTTATTTGACGTAGTTATTGTTATTGACGTTGTTGTTGTTGTTTATTTGACGTTTTTGTTGTTGTTGATGTTGTTGTTGTTGTTTTTTATTTGATGTTATTGTTGTTGTTGTTTATTTGACGTTGTTGTTGTTATTGTTGTTGTTGTTGTTTATTTGACATTGTTGTTGTTGTTGTTTATTTGACGTTGTTGTTGTTGTTTATTTGACGTTGTTGTTGTTGTTGTTTATTTGACGTTGTTGTTGTTATTTATTTGACGTTGTTGTTGTTGTTGTTATTGTTTATTTGAAGTCGTTGTTGTTGTTGTTTATTTGACGTTGTTAATGTTGTTGACGTTGTTGTTGTTGTTTTTGTTATTTATTTGACGTTGTTGTTATTGTTGTTGTTTTTGTTGTTGTTATTGTTGTTGTTGTTGTTGTTTATTTGACGTTGTTGTTGTTTATTTGACGTTGTTGTTGTTGTTGTTGTTGTTTATTTGACGTTGTTGTTGTTGTTGTTGTTAATTTGACATTGTTGTTGTTGTTGTGTTGACGTTGTTGTTGTTGTTGTTTATTTGAAGTTGTTGTTGTTGTTTATTTGATGTTGTTTTAGTTGTTGTTGTTTATTTGACGTTGTTGTTGTTGTTGTTTATTTGATGTTGTTTTAGTTGTTGTTGTTTATTTGACGTTGTTCTTGTTTTTTATTTGACGTTGTTGTTGTTGACATTGTTGTTGTTGTTGTTTATTTGACGTTGTTGTTGTTGTTTATTTGACGTAGTTGTTATTATTAACGTTGTTGTTGTTGTTTATTTGACGTTTTTGTTGTTGTTGTTGATGTTGTTGTTGTTGTTTTTTATTTGATGTTATTGTTGTTGTTGTTTATTTGATGTTGTTGTTGTTGTTGTTATTGTTGTTGTTGTTGTTTATTTGACATTGTTGTTGTTGTTGTTTATTTGACGTTGTTGTTGTTGTTTATTTGACGTTGTTGTTGTTGTTGTTGTTTATTTGACGTTGTTGTTGTTATTTATTTGACGTTGTTGTTGTTGTTGTTATTGTTTATTTGACGTTGTTGTTGTTGTTGTTGTTGTTTATTTGACATTATTGTTGTTGTTGACGTTGTTGTTGTTGTTGTTGTTGTTTATTTGACGCTGTTGTGGTTGTTGTTATTTATTTGATGTTGTTTTAGTTGTTGTTGTTTATTTGACGTTGTTGTTTTTTATCTGACATTATTGTTGTTGACATTGTTGTTGTTGTTGTTGTTGTTTATTTGATGTTGTTTTATTGTTGTTGTTTATTTGACGTAGTTGTTGTTATTGACGTTGTTGTTGTTGTTGTTGATTTGACGTTTTTGTTGTTGTTGATGTTGTTGTTGTTGTTTTTTATTTGACGTTGTTGTTGTTATTTGACGTTCTTGTTGTATTTGTTGTTGTTGTTGTTTATTTGATGTTGTTGTTGTTGTTGTTTATTTGACGTTGTTGTTGTTGTTTATTTGATGTTGTTTTAGTTGTTGTTGTTGTTGTTATTTATTTGACGTTGTTGTTATTGTTGTTTATTTCATGTTGTTTTAGTTGTTGTTGTTTATTTGACGTTGTTGTTGTTTTTTATTTGACGTTGTTGTTGTTGACATTGTTGTTGTTGTTGTTTATTTGACGTTGTTGTTGTTGTTTATTTGACGTTGTTGTTGTTGTTTATTTAAGGTAGTTGTTGTTATTGACGTTGTTGTTGTTGTTTATTTGACGTTTTTGTTGTTGTTGTTGTTTATTTGACGTTGTTGTTGTTGTTGTTTATTTGATGTTGTTTTAGTTGTTGTTGTTTATTTAACGTTGTTGTTGTTGTTGTTTATTTCATGTTGTTTTAGTTGTTGTTGTTTATTTAACGTTGTTGTTGTTTATTTGACGTTGTTGTTGTTTTTTATTTGCCATTTTTGTTGTTGTTGTTGTTGTTGTTGTTGTTTATTTGACGTTGTTGTTGTTGTTTATTTGATGTTGTTGTTGTTGTTGTTGTTTATTTGACGTTGTTGTTGTTGTTTATTTGACGTTGTTGTTGTTGTTGTTTAGTTGACGTTGTTGTTGTTATTTATTTGACGTTGTTGTTGTTGTTATTGTTTATTTGACGTTGTTATTGTTGTTGTTTTTGTTATTTATTTGACGTTGTTGTTGTTGACATTGTTGTTGTTTATTTGAAGTTGTTGTTGTTGTTGTTTATTTGACATAGTTGTTGTTATTGACGTTGTTGTTGTTGTTGTTTATTTGACATTTTTGTTGTTGTTGATGTTGTTGTTGTTGTTTTTTATTTGACGTTGTTGTTGTTGTTGTTTATTTGAAGTTGTTGTTGTTGTTATTGTTATTGTTGTTGTTTATTTGACGTTGTTGTTGTTGTTGTTGTTTATTTGACATTATTGTTGTTGTTTATTTGATGTTGTTGTTGTTGTTGTTTATTTGACGTTGTTGTTGTTATTTATTTGACGTTGTTGTTGTTGTTATTGTTTATTTGACGTTGTTGTTGTTGTTGTTTATTTGACGTTGTTAATGTTGTTGACGTTGTTGTTGTTGTTTTTGTTATTTATTTGATGTTGTTGTTGTTGTTGTTTTTGTTGTTGTTATTGTTGGTGTTGTTATTGTTTATTTGACGTAGTTGTTGTTATTGAAGTTGTTGTTGTTGTTTATTTGACGTTGTTGTTGTTGTTGTTGTGGTTGTTGTTTATTTGATGTTGTTTTAGTTGTTGTTGTTTATTTGACGTTGTTGTTGTTTTTTATTTGATGTTGTTGTTGTTGACATTGTTGTTGTTGTTGTTTATTTGACGTTGTTGTTGTTGTTTATTTGACGTAGTTGTTGTTATTGACGTTGTTGTTGTTGTTGTTATTGTTTATTTGACGTTGTTGTTGTTATTTATTTGATGTTGTTGTTGTTGTTATTTATTTGACGTTGTGGTTGTTATTTATTTGACGTTGTTGTTGTTGTTGTTGTTGTTATTGTTTATTTGACGTTGTTGTTGTTGTTGTTTATTTGACATTGTTATTGTTGTTGACGTTGTTGTTGTTGTTTTTGTTATTTATTTGACGTTGTTGTTGTTGTTGTTGTTGTTTTTGTTGTTGTTATTGTTGGTGTTGTTGTTGTTTATTTGACGTTGTTGTTGTTGTTATTTGTTTGACGTTGTTGTTGTTGTTTATTTGACGTTGTTGTTGTTGTTGTTTATTTGACGTTGTTGTTGTTGTTTATTTGACATTGTTGTTGTTGTTGTGTTGACGTTGTTGTTGTTGTTGTTGTTTATTTGACGTTGTTGTTGTTGTTTATTTGATGTTGTTTTAGTTGTTGTTATTTATTTGACGTTGTTGTTGTTGTTGTTGTTTATTTGATGTTGTTTTAGTTGTTGTTGTTTATTTGACGTTGTTGTTGTTTTTTATTTGACGTTGTTTTTGTTGACATTGTTGTTGTTGTTATTTATTTGACGTTGTTGTTGTTGTTGTTTTTGTTGTTGGTATTGTTGGTGTTGTTATTGTTTATTTGACGTAGTTGTTGTTATTGAAGTTGTTGTTGTTGTTTATTTGACGTTGTTGTTGTTGTTTATTTGATGTTGTTTTAGTTGTTGTTGTTTATTTGACGTTGTTGTTGTTTTTTATTTGACGTTGTTGTTGTTGTTGTTTATTTGACGTTGTTGTTGTTGTTGTTGTTTATTTGACATTGTTGTTGTTGTTGTGTTGACGTTGTTGCTGTTGTTGTTGTTGTTGTTTATTTGACGTTGTTGTTGTTGTTGTTGTTTATTTGATGTTGTTTTAGTTGTTGTTATTTATTTGACGTTGTTGTTGTTGTTGTTGTTGTTTATTTGATGTTGTTTTAGTTGTTGTTGTTTGTTTGACGTTGTTGTTGTTTTTAATTTGACGTTGTTGTTGTTGACATTGTTGTTGTTGTTATTTATTTGACGTTGTTGTTGTTGTTGTTTTTGTTGTTGGTATTGTTGGTGTTGTTATTATTTATTTGACGTAGTTGTTGTTATTGAAGTTGTTGTTGTTGTTTATTTGACGTTGTTGTTGTTGTTTATTTGATGTTGTTTTAGTTGTTGTTGTTTATTTGACGTTGTTGTTGTTTTTTATTTGACGTTGTTGTTGTTGACATTGTTGTTGTTGTTGTTTATTTGACGTTGTTGTTGTTGTTGTTTATTTGACGTAGTTGTTGTTATTGACGTTGTTGTTGTTGTTGTTGTTGTTGTTTATTTGACGTTGTTGTTGTTATTTATTTGATGTTGTTGTTGTTGTTTATTTGACGTTGTTGTTGTTATATATTTGACGTTGTTGTTGTTGTTGTTGTTATTGTTTATTTGACGTTGTTGTTGTTGTTGTTTATTTGACATTGTTATTGTTGTTGACGTTGTTGTTGTTGTTGTTTTTGTTATTTATTTGACGTTGTTGTTGTTGTTTTTGTTTTTGTTATTGTTGGTGTTGTTGTTGTGTATTTGACGTTGTTGTTGTTGTTGTTGTTGTTGTTTGTTTGACGTTGTTGTTGTTGTTGTTTATTTGACTTTGTTGTTGTTGTTGTTTATTTGACGTTGTTGTTGTTGTTTATATGAGTTTGTTGTTGTTGTTGTGTTGACGTTGTTGTTGTTGTTGTTGTTGTTGTTGTTGTTTATTTGACGTTGTTGTTGTTGTTGTTGTTTATTTGATGTTGTTTTAGTTGTTGTTGTTTATTTGACGTTGTTGTTGTTGTTGTTGTTGTTTATTTGATGTTGTTTTAGTTGTTGTTGTTTATTTGACGTTGTTGTTGTTTTTTATTTGACGTTGTTGTTGTTGACATTGTTGTTGTTGTTGTTTATTTGACGTTGTTGTTGTTGTTTATTTGACGTAGTTGTTGTTATTGACGTTGTTGTTGTTGTTGTTTATTTGACGTTTTTGTTGTTGTTGATGTTGTTGTTGTTGTTTTTTATTTGATGTTACTGTTGTTGTTGTTTATTTGACGTTGTTGTTGTTGTTATTGTTGTTGTTGTTGTTTATTTGACATTGTTGTTGTTGTTGTTTATTTGACGTTGTTGTTGTTGTTGTTTATATGACGTTGTTGTTGTTGTTGTTGTTATTGTTTATTTGAAGTCGTTGTTGTTGTTGTTTATTTGACGTTGTTAATGTTGTTGACGTTGTTGTTGTTGTTGTTTTTTATTTGACGTTGTTGTTGTTGTTGTTTATTTGAAGTTATTGTTGTTGTTATTGTTATTGTTGTTGTTTATTTGACGTTGTTGTTGTTGTTGTTTATTTGACGTTGTTGTTGTTGTTTATTTGACGTTGTTGTTGTTGTTTATTTGATGTTGTTTTAGTTGTTGTTGTTGTTGTTATTTATTTGACGTTGTTGTTGTTGTTATTTATTTGACGTTGTTGTTGTTGTTGTTTATTTCATGTTGTTTTAGAAGTTGTTGTTTATTTGACGTTGTTGTTGTTTTTTATTTGACGTTGTTGTTGTTGTTGTTTATTTGACGTAGTTGTTGTTGTTTATTTGACGTAGTTGTTGTTGTTTATTTGACGTTTTTGTTATTGTTGTTGTTGTTTATTTGACGTTGTTGTTGTTGTTGTTGTTTATTTGATGTTGTTTTAGTTGTTGTTGTTTTTTTAACGTTGTTGTTGTTGTTGTTGTTTATTTCATGTTGTTTTAGTTGTTGTTGTTTATTTGACGTTGTTGTTGTTGTTTATTTGACGTTGTTGTTGTTTTTTATTTGACATTTTTGTTGTTGTTGTTGTTATTGTTGTTGTTGTTGTTTATTTGACGTTGTTGTTGTTGTTGTTTAATTTACGTTGTTGTTATTGTTGTTGTTTATTTGACGTTGTTGTTGTTGTTTATTTGACGTTGTTGTTGTTGTTGTTGTTGTTTAGTTGACGTTGTTGTTGTTATTTATTTGACGTTGTTGTTGTTGTTATTGTTTATTTGACGTTGTTATTGTTGTTGTTTTTGTTATTTATTTGACGTTGTTGTTGTTGACATTGTTGTTGTTTATTTGAAGTTGTTGTTGTTGTTGTTGTTTATTTGACGTAGTTGTTGTTATTGACGTTGTTGTTGTTGTTGTTTATTTGACATTTTTGTTGTTGTTGATGTTGTTGTTGTTGTTTTTTATTTGACGTTGTTGTTGTTGTTGTTTATTTGAAGTTGTTGTTGTTGTTATTGTTATTGTTGTTGTTTATTTGACGTTGTTGTTGTTGTTGTTTATTTGACGTTGTTGTTGTTGTTGTTTATTTAATGTTGTTGTTGTTGTTGTTTATTTGACGTTATTGTTATTTATTTGACGTTGTTGTTGTTGTTATTGTTTATTTGACGTTGTTGTTGTTGTTGTTGTTTATTTGACGTTGTTAATGTTGTTGACGTTGTTGTTGTTTTTGTTATTTATTTGACGTTGTTGTTGTTGTTGTTTTTGTTGTTGTTATTGTTGGTGTTGTTATTGTTTATTTGACGTAGTTGTTGTTATTGAAGTTGTTGTTGTTGTTTATTTGACGTTGTTGTTGTTATTGTTGTTGTTTATTTGATGTTGTTTTAGTTATTGTTGTTTATTTGACGTTGTTGTTGTTTTTTATTTGACGTTGTTGTTGTTGACATTGTTGTTGTTGTTGTTTATTTGACGTTGTTGTTGTTGTTTATTTGACGTAGTTGTTGTTATTGACGTTGTTGTTGTTGTTGTTGTTGTTGTTTATTTGACGTTGTTGTTGTTATTTATTTGATGTTGTTGTTGTTGTTGTTTATTTGACGTTGTTATTGTTATTTATTTGACGTTGTTGTTGTTGTTGTTGTTATTGTTTATTTGACGTTGTTGTTGTTGTTTATTTGACATTGTTATTGTTGTTGACGTTGTTGTTGTTGTTTTTGTTATTTATTTGACGTTGTTGTTGTTGTTTTTGTTGTTGTTATTGTTGGTGTTGTTGTTGTGTATTTGACGTTGTTGTTGTTGTTGTTTGTTTGACGTTGTTGTTGTTGTTTATTTGACTTTGTTGTTGTTGTTGTTTATTTGACGTTGTTGTTGTTGTTGTTTATATGACTTTGTTGTTGTTGTGTTGACGTTGTTGTTGTTCTTGTTGTTGTTGTTTATTTGACGTTGTTGTTGTTGTTGTTGTTTATTTGATGTTGTTTTAGTTGTTGTTGTTTATTTGACGTTGTTGTTGTTGTTGTTTATTTATTTGATGTTGTTTTAGTTGTTGTTGTTTATTTGACGTTGTTGTTGTTTTTTATTTGACGTTGTTGTTGTTGACATTGTTGTTGTTGTTGTTTATTTGACGTTGTTGTTGTTGTTTATTTGACGTAGTTATTGTTATTGACGTTGTTGTTGTTGTTTATTTGACGTTTTTGTTGTTGTTGATGTTGTTGTTGTTGTTTTTTATTTGATGTTATTGTTGTTGTTGTTTATTTGACGTTGTTGTTGTTATTGTTGTTGTTGTTGTTTATTTGACATTGTTGTTGTTGTTGTTTATTTGACGTTGTTGTTGTTGTTTATTTGACGTTGTTGTTGTTGTTGTTTATTTGACGTTGTTGTTGTTATTTATTTGACGTTGTTGTTGTTGTTGTTATTGTTTATTTGAAGTCGTTGTTGTTGTTGTTTATTTGACGTTGTTAATGTTGTTGACGTTGTTGTTGTTGTTTTTGTTATTTATTTGACGTTGTTGTTATTGTTGTTGTTTTTGTTGTTGTTATTGTTGTTGTTGTTGTTGTTTATTTGACGTTGTTGTTGTTTATTTGACGTTGTTGTTGTTGTTGTTGTTGTTTATTTGACGTTGTTGTTGTTGTTGTTGTTAATTTGACATTGTTGTTGTTGTTGTGTTGACGTTGTTGTTGTTGTTGTTTATTTGAAGTTGTTGTTGTTGTTTATTTGATGTTGTTTTAGTTGTTGTTGTTTATTTGACGTTGTTGTTGTTGTTGTTTATTTGATGTTGTTTTAGTTGTTGTTGTTTATTTGACGTTGTTCTTGTTTTTTATTTGACGTTGTTGTTGTTGACATTGTTGTTGTTGTTGTTTATTTGACGTTGTTGTTGTTGTTTATTTGACGTAGTTGTTATTATTAACGTTGTTGTTGTTGTTTATTTGACGTTTTTGTTGTTGTTGTTGATGTTGTTGTTGTTGTTTTTTATTTGATGTTATTGTTGTTGTTGTTTATTTGATGTTGTTGTTGTTGTTGTTATTGTTGTTGTTGTTGTTTATTTGACATTGTTGTTGTTGTTGTTTATTTGACGTTGTTGTTGTTGTTTATTTGACGTTGTTGTTGTTGTTGTTGTTTATTTGACGTTGTTGTTGTTATTTATTTGACGTTGTTGTTGTTGTTGTTATTGTTTATTTGACGTTGTTGTTGTTGTTGTTGTTGTTTATTTGACATTATTGTTGTTGTTGACGTTGTTGTTGTTGTTGTTGTTGTTTATTTGACGCTGTTGTGGTTGTTGTTATTTATTTGATGTTGTTTTAGTTGTTGTTGTTTATTTGACGTTGTTGTTTTTTATCTGACATTATTGTTGTTGACATTGTTGTTGTTGTTGTTGTTGTTTATTTGATGTTGTTTTATTGTTGTTGTTTATTTGACGTAGTTGTTGTTATTGACGTTGTTGTTGTTGTTGTTGATTTGACGTTTTTGTTGTTGTTGATGTTGTTGTTGTTGTTTTTTATTTGACGTTGTTGTTGTTATTTGACGTTCTTGTTGTATTTGTTGTTGTTGTTGTTTATTTGATGTTGTTGTTGTTGTTGTTTATTTGACGTTGTTGTTGTTGTTTATTTGATGTTGTTTTAGTTGTTGTTGTTGTTGTTATTTATTTGACGTTGTTGTTATTGTTGTTTATTTCATGTTGTTTTAGTTGTTGTTGTTTATTTGACGTTGTTGTTGTTTTTTATTTGACGTTGTTGTTGTTGACATTGTTGTTGTTGTTGTTTATTTGACGTTGTTGTTGTTGTTTATTTGACGTTGTTGTTGTTGTTTATTTAAGGTAGTTGTTGTTATTGACGTTGTTGTTGTTGTTTATTTGACGTTTTTGTTGTTGTTGTTGTTTATTTGACGTTGTTGTTGTTGTTGTTTATTTGATGTTGTTTTAGTTGTTGTTGTTTATTTAACGTTGTTGTTGTTGTTGTTTATTTCATGTTGTTTTAGTTGTTGTTGTTTATTTAACGTTGTTGTTGTTTATTTGACGTTGTTGTTGTTTTTTATTTGCCATTTTTGTTGTTGTTGTTGTTGTTGTTGTTGTTTATTTGACGTTGTTGTTGTTGTTTATTTGATGTTGTTGTTGTTGTTGTTGTTTATTTGACGTTGTTGTTGTTGTTTATTTGACGTTGTTGTTGTTGTTGTTTAGTTGACGTTGTTGTTGTTATTTATTTGACGTTGTTGTTGTTGTTATTGTTTATTTGACGTTGTTATTGTTGTTGTTTTTGTTATTTATTTGACGTTGTTGTTGTTGACATTGTTGTTGTTTATTTGAAGTTGTTGTTGTTGTTGTTTATTTGACATAGTTGTTGTTATTGACGTTGTTGTTGTTGTTGTTTATTTGACATTTTTGTTGTTGTTGATGTTGTTGTTGTTGTTTTTTATTTGACGTTGTTGTTGTTGTTGTTTATTTGAAGTTGTTGTTGTTGTTATTGTTATTGTTGTTGTTTATTTGACGTTGTTGTTGTTGTTGTTGTTTATTTGACATTATTGTTGTTGTTTATTTGATGTTGTTGTTGTTGTTGTTTATTTGACGTTGTTGTTGTTATTTATTTGACGTTGTTGTTGTTGTTATTGTTTATTTGACGTTGTTGTTGTTGTTGTTTATTTGACGTTGTTAATGTTGTTGACGTTGTTGTTGTTGTTTTTGTTATTTATTTGATGTTGTTGTTGTTGTTGTTTTTGTTGTTGTTATTGTTGGTGTTGTTATTGTTTATTTGACGTAGTTGTTGTTATTGAAGTTGTTGTTGTTGTTTATTTGACGTTGTTGTTGTTGTTGTTGTGGTTGTTGTTTATTTGATGTTGTTTTAGTTGTTGTTGTTTATTTGACGTTGTTGTTGTTTTTTATTTGATGTTGTTGTTGTTGACATTGTTGTTGTTGTTGTTTATTTGACGTTGTTGTTGTTGTTTATTTGACGTAGTTGTTGTTATTGACGTTGTTGTTGTTGTTGTTATTGTTTATTTGACGTTGTTGTTGTTATTTATTTGATGTTGTTGTTGTTGTTATTTATTTGACGTTGTGGTTGTTATTTATTTGACGTTGTTGTTGTTGTTGTTGTTGTTATTGTTTATTTGACGTTGTTGTTGTTGTTGTTTATTTGACATTGTTATTGTTGTTGACGTTGTTGTTGTTGTTTTTGTTATTTATTTGACGTTGTTGTTGTTGTTGTTGTTGTTTTTGTTGTTGTTATTGTTGGTGTTGTTGTTGTTTATTTGACGTTGTTGTTGTTGTTATTTGTTTGACGTTGTTGTTGTTGTTTATTTGACGTTGTTGTTGTTGTTGTTTATTTGACGTTGTTGTTGTTGTTTATTTGACATTGTTGTTGTTGTTGTGTTGACGTTGTTGTTGTTGTTGTTGTTTATTTGACGTTGTTGTTGTTGTTTATTTGATGTTGTTTTAGTTGTTGTTATTTATTTGACGTTGTTGTTGTTGTTGTTGTTTATTTGATGTTGTTTTAGTTGTTGTTGTTTATTTGACGTTGTTGTTGTTTTTTATTTGACGTTGTTTTTGTTGACATTGTTGTTGTTGTTATTTATTTGACGTTGTTGTTGTTGTTGTTTTTGTTGTTGGTATTGTTGGTGTTGTTATTGTTTATTTGACGTAGTTGTTGTTATTGAAGTTGTTGTTGTTGTTTATTTGACGTTGTTGTTGTTGTTTATTTGATGTTGTTTTAGTTGTTGTTGTTTATTTGACGTTGTTGTTGTTTTTTATTTGACGTTGTTGTTGTTGACATTGTTGTTGTTGTTGTTTATTTGACGTTGTTGTTGTTGTTTATTTGACGTAGTTGTTGTTATTGACGTTGTTGTTGTTGTTGTTGTTGTTGTTGTTGTTTATTTGACGTTGTTGTTGTTATTTATTTGATGTTGTTGTTGTTGTTTATTTGACGTTGTTGTTGTTATTTATTTGACGTTGTTGTTATTGTTGTTGTTATTGTTTATTTGACGTTGTTGTTGTTGTTGTTTATTTGACATTGTTATTGTTGTTGACGTTGTTGTTGTTGTTTTTGTTATTTATTTGGCGTTGTTGTTGTTGTTTTTGTTGTTGTTATTGTTGGTGTTGTTGTTGTGTATTTGACGTTGTTGTTGTTGTTGTTTGTTTGACGTTGTTGTTGTTGTTGTTTATTTGACTTTGTTGTTGTTGTTGTTTATTTGACGTTGTTGTTGTTGTTTATATGACTTTGTTGTTGTTGTTGTGTTGACGTTGTTGTTGTTGTTGTTGTTGTTGTTTATTTGACGTTGTTGTTGTTGTTGTTTATTTGATGTTGTTTTAGTTGTTGTTGTTTATTTGACGTTGTTGTTGTTGTTGTTGTTGTTTATTTGATGTTGTTTTAGTTGTTGTTGTTTATTTGACGTTGTTGTTGTTTTTTATTTGATGTTGTTGTTGTTGACATTGTTGTTGTTGTTGTTTATTTGACGTTGTTGTTGTTGTTTATTTGACGTAGTTGTTGTTATTGACGTTGTTGTTGTTGTTGTTGTTATTGTTTATTTGACGTTGTTGTTGTTATTTATTTGATGTTGTTGTTGTTGTTGTTTATTTGACGTTGTGGTTGTTATTTATTTGACGTTGTTGTTGTTGTTGTTGTTGTTATTGTTTATTTGACGTTGTTGTTGTTGTTGTTTATTTGACATTGTTATTGTTGTTGACGTTGTTGTTGTTGTTTTTGTTATTTATTTGACGTTGTTGTTGTTGTTGTTGTTTTTGTTGTTGTTATTGTTGGTGTTGTTGTTGTTTATTTGACGTTGTTGTTGTTGTTATTTGTTTGACGTTGTTGTTGTTGTTGTTTATTTGACGTTGTTGTTGTTGTTTATTTGACGTTGTTGTTGTTGTTGTTTATTTGACATTGTTGTTGTTGTTGTGTTGACGTTGTTGTTGTTGTTGTTGTTGTTGTTTATTTGACGTTGTTGTTGTTGTTGTTGTTTATTTGATGTTGTTTTAGTTGTTGTTATTTATTTGACGTTGTTGTTGTTGTTGTTGTTTATTTGATGTTGTTTTAGTTGTTGTTGTTTATTTGACGTTGTTGTTGTTTTTTATTTGACGTTGTTGTTGTTGACATTGTTGTTGTTGTTATTTATTTGACGTTGTTGTTGTTGTTGTTTTTGTTGTTGGTATTGTTAGTGTTGTTATTGTTTATTTGACGTAGTTGTTGTTATTGAAGTTGTTGTTGTTGTTTATTTGACGTTGTTGTTGTTGTTTATTTGATGTTGTTTTAGTTGTTGTTGTTTATTTGACGTTGTTGTTGTTTTTTATTTGACGTTGTTGTTGTTGACATTGTTGTTGTTGTTGTTTATTTGACGTTGTTGTTGTTGTTTATTTGACGTAGTTGTTGTTATTGACGTTGTTGTTGTTGTTGTTGTTGTTGTTGTTGTTTATTTGACGTTGTTGTTGTTATTTATTTGATGTTGTTGTTGTTGTTTATTTGACGTTGTTGTTGTTATTTATTTGACGTTGTTGTTATTGTTGTTGTTATTGTTTATTTGACGTTGTTGTTGTTGTTGTTTATTTGACATTGTTATTGTTGTTGACGTTGTTGTTGTTGTTTTTGTTATTTATTTGACGTTGTTGTTGTTGTTTTTGTTGTTGTTATTGTTGGTGTTGTTGTTGTGTATTTGACGTTGTTGTTGTTGTTGTTTGTTTGACGTTGTTGTTGTTGTTGTTTATTTGACTTTGTTGTTGTTGTTGTTTATTTGACGTTATTGTTGTTGTTTATATGACTTTGTTGTTGTTGTTGTGTTGACGTTGTTGTTGTTGTTGTTGTTGTTGTTTATTTGACGTTGTTGTTGTTGTTGTTTATTTGATGTTGTTTTAGTTGTTGTTGTTTATTTGACGTTGTTGTTGTTGTTGTTGTTGTTTATTTGATGTTGTTTTAGTTGTTGTTGTTTATTTGACGTTGTTGTTGTTTTTTATTTGACGTTGTTGTTGTTGACATTGTTGTTGTTGTTGTTTATTTGACGTTGTTGTTGTTGTTTATTTGACGTAGTTGTTGTTATTGACGTTGTTGTTGTTGTTGTTTATTTGACGTTTTTGTTGTTGTTGATGTTGTTGTTGTTGTTTTTTATTTGATGTTACTGTTGTTGTTGTTTATTTGACGTTGTTGTTGTTGTTATTGTTGTTGTTGTTGTTTATTTGACATTGTTGTTGTTGTTGTTTATTTGACGTTGTTGTTGTTGTTTATTTGACGTTGTTGTTGTTGTTGTTGTTATTGTTTATTTGAAGTCGTTGTTGTAGTTGTTTATTTGACGTTGTTAATGTTGTTGACGTTGTTGTTGTTGTTTTTGTTATTTATTTGACGTTGTTGTTATTGTTGTTGTTTTTGTTGTTGTTATTGTTGTTGTTGTTGTTGTTTATTTGACGTTGTTGTTGTTGTTGTTGTTGTTGTTGTTTATTTGACGTTGTTGTTGTTGTTGTTTTTTATTTGACGTTGTTGTTGTTGTTGTTGTTGTTAATTTGACATTGTTGTTGTTGTTGTGTTGACGTTGTTGTTGTTGTTGTTTATTTGAAGTTGTTGTTGTTGTTTATTTGATGTTGTTTTAGTTATTGTTGTTTATTTGACGTTGTTGTTGTTGTTGTTTATTTGATGTTGTTTTAGTTGTTGTTGTTTATTTGACGTTGTTCTTGTTTTTTATTTGACGTTGTTGTTGTTGACATTGTTGTTGTTGTTGTTGTTTATTTGACGTTGTTGTTGTTGTTTATTTGACGTAGTTGTTGTTATTAACGTTGTTGTTGTTGTTTATTTGACGTTTTTGTTGTTGTTGTTGATGTTGCTATTGTTGTTTTTTATTTGATGTTATTGTTGTTGTTGTTTATTTGATGTTGTTGTTGTTGTTATTATTGTTGTTGTTGTTTATTTGACATTCTTCTTGTTGTTGTTGTTTATTTGACGTTGTTGTTGTTGTTTATTTGACGTTGTTGTTGTTGTTGTTGTTTATTTGATGTTGTTGTTGTTATTTATTTGACGTTGTTGTTGTTGTTGTTGTTATTGTTTATTTGACGTTGTTATTGTTGTTGTTGTTTATTTGACATTGTTGTTGTTGTTGTTGTTGTTGTTTATTTGACGCTGTTGTGGTTGTTCTTATTTATTTGATGTTGTTTTAGTTGTTGTTGTTTATTTGATGTTGTTGTTTTTTATCTGACATTATTGTTGTTGACATTGTTGTTGTTGTTGTTGTTTATTTGACGTAGTTGTTGTTATTGACGTTGTTGTTGTTGTTGATTTGACGTTTTTCTTGTTGTTGATGTTGTTGTTGTTGTTTTTTATTTGACGTTGTTGTTGTTATTTGACGTTGTTGTTGTATTTGTTGTTGTTGTTGTTGTTTATTTGATGTTGTTGTTGTTGTTGTTTATTTGACGTTGTTGTTGTTGTTTATTTGATGTTGTTTTAGTTGTTGTTGTTGTTGTTGTTATTTATTTGACGTTGTTGTTATTGTTGTTTATATCATGTTGTTTTAGTTGTTGTTGTTTATTTGACGTTGTTGTTGTTTTTTATTTGACGTTGTTGTTGTTGACATTGTTGTTGTTGTTGTTTATTTGGTGTTGTTGTTGTTGTTTATTTGACGTTGTTGTTGTTGTTTATTTAAGGTAGTTGTTGTTATTGACGTTGTTGTTGTTGTTTATTTGACGTTTTTGTTGTTGTTGTTGTTGTTTATTTGATGTTGTTTTAGTTGTTGTTGTTTATTTAACGTTGTTGTTGTTGTTGTTTATTTCATGTTGTTTTAGTTGTTGTTGTTTATTTGACGTTGTTGTTGTTGTTTATTTGACGTTGTTGTTGTTTTTTATTTGCCATTTTTGTTGTTGTTGTTGTTGTTATTGTTGTTGTTGTTGTTTATTTGACGTTGTTGTTGTTGTTTATTTGACGTTGTTGTTGTTGTTGTTTATTTGACGTTGTTGTTGTTGTTTATTTGACGTTGTTGTTGTTGTTGTTTAGTTGACGTTGTTGTTGTTATTTATTTGACGTTGTTGTTGTTGTTGTTATTGTTTATTTGACGTTGTTATTGTTGTTGTTTTTGTTATTTATTTGACGTTGTTGTTGTTGACATTGTTGTTGTTTATTTGAAGTTGTTGTTGTTGTTTTTTATTTGACGTAGTTGTTGTTATTGACGTTGTTGTTGTTGTTGTTTATTTGACATTTTTGTTGTTGTTGATGTTGTTGTTGTTGTTTTTTATTTGACGTTGTTGTTGTTGTTGTTTATTTGAAGTTGTTGTTGTTGTTATTGTTATTGTTGTTGTTTATTTGACGTTGTTGTTGTTGTTGTTTATTTGACGTTGTTGTTGTTGTTTATTTGATGTTGTTGTTGTTGTTGTTGTTTATTTGACGTTGTTGTTGTTATTTATTTGACGTTGTTGTTGTTGTTATTGTTTATTTGACGTTGTTGTTGTTGTTGTTGTTTATTTGACGTTGTTAATGTTGTTGACGTTGTTGTTGTTGTTTTTGTTATTTATTTGACGTTGTTGTTGTTGTTGTTTTTGTTGTTGTTATTGTTGGTGTTGTTATTGTTTATTTGACGTAGTTGTTGTTATTGAAGTTGTTGTTGTTGTTTATTTGACGTTGTTGTTGTTGTTGTTGTTGTTGTTTATTTGATGTTGTTTTAGTTGTTGTTGTTTATTTGACGTTGTTGTTGTTTTTTATTTGACGTTGTTGTTGTTGACATTGTTGTTGTTGTTGTTTATTTGACGTTGTTGTTGTTGTTTATTTGACGTAGTTGTTGTTATTGAAGTTGTTGTTGTTGTTGTTGTTGTTTATTTGACGTTGTTGTTATTTATTTGATGTTGTTGTTGTTGTTGTTTATTTGACGTTGTGGTTGTTATTTATTTGACGTTGTTGTTGTTGTTGTTATTGTTTATTTGACGTTGTTGTTGTTGTTGTTGTTTATTTTACATTGTTATTGTTGTTGACGTTGTTGTTGTTGTTTTTGTTATTTATTTGACGTTGTTGTTGTTGTTGTTTTTGTTGTTGTTATTGTTGGTGTTGTTGTTGTTTATTTGACGTTGTTGTTGTTGTTGTTGTTTGTTTGACGTTGTTGTTGTTATTGTTTATTTGACGTTGTTGTTGTTGTTGTTTATTTGACGTTGTTGTTGTTGTTGTTTATTTGACATTGTTGTTGTTGTTGTTGTGTTGACGTTGTTGTTGTTGTTGTTGTTGTTTATTTGACGTTGTTGTTGTTGTTGTTTATTTGATGTTGTTTTAGTTATTGTTGTTTATTTGACGTTGTTGTTGTTGTTGTTGTTTATTTGATGTTGTTTTAGTTGTTGTTGTTTATTTGACGTTGTTGTTGTTTTTTATTTGACGTTGTTGTTGTTGACATTGTTGTTGTTGTTATTTATTTGACGTTGTTGTTGTTGTTGTTGTTTTTGTTGTTGGTATTGTTGGTGTTGTTATTGTTTATTTGACGTAGTTGTTGTTATTGAAGTTGTTGTTGTTGTTTATTTGACGTTGTTGTTGTTGTTTATTTGATGTTGTTTTAGTTGTTGTTGTTTATTTGACGTTGTTGTTATTTTTTATTTGACGTTGTTGTTGTTGACATTGTTGTTGTTGTTGTTTATTTGACGTTGTTGTTGTTGTTGTTTATTTGACGTAGTTGTTGTTATTGACGTTGTTGTTGTTGTTGTTGTTTATTTGACGTTGTTTTTGTTATTTATTTGATGTTGTTGTTGTTGTTGTTTATTTGACGTTGTTGTTGTTATTTATTTGACGTTGTTGTTGTTGTTGTTGTTATTGTTTATTTGACGTTGTTGTTGTTGTTGTTTATTTGACATTGTTATTGTTGTTGACGTTGTTGTTGTTGTTTTTGTTATTTATTTGACGTTGTTGTTGTTGTTGTTTTTGTTGTTGTTATTGTTGGTGTTGTTGTTGTTTATTTGACGTTGTTGTTGTTGTTATTTGTTTGACGTTGTTGTTGTTGTTGTTTATTTGACTTTGTTGTTGTTGTTGTTGTTTATTTGATGTTGTTGTTGTTGTAGTTTATTTGATGTTGTTTTAGTTGTTGTTGTTTATTTGACGTTGTTGTTGTTTTTTATTTGACGTTGTTGTTGTTGACATTGTTGTTGTTGTTGTTTATTTGACGTTGTTGTTGTTGTTTATTTGACGTAGTTGTTGTTATTGACGTTGTTGTTGTTGTTGTTTATTTGACGTTTTTGTTGTTGTTGATGTTGTTGTTGTTGCTTTTTATTTGATGTTACTGTTGTTGTTGTTTATTTGACGTTGTTGTTGTTGTTATTGTTGTTGTTGTTGTTGTTTATTTGACATTGTTGTTGTTGTTGTTTATTTGACGTTGTTGTTGTTGTTTATTTGACGTTGTTGTTGTTGTTGTTGTTATTGTTTATTTGAAGTCGTTGTTGTTGTTGTTTATTTGACATTGTTAATGTTGTTGACGTTGTTGTTGTTGTTTTTGTTATTTATTTGACGTTGTTGTTATTGTTGTTGTTTTTGTTGTTGTTTTTGTTGTTGTTGTTGTTGTTTATTTGACGTTGTTGTTGTTGTTGTTGTTGTTGTTGTTGTTGTTGTTTATTTGACGTTGTTGTTGTTGTTGTTTTTTATTTGACGTTGTTGTTGTTGTTGTTGTTGTTGTTAATTTGACATTGTTGTTGTTGTTGTGTTGACGTTGTTGTTGTTGTTGTTTATTTGAAGTTGTTGTTGTTGTTTATTTGATGTTGTTTTAGTTGTTGTTGTTTATTTGACGTTGTTGTTGTTGTTGTTTATTTGATGTTGTTTTAGTTGTTGTTGTTTATTTGACGTTGTTCTTGTTTTTTATTTGACGTTGTTGTTGTTGACATTGTTGTTGTTGTTGTTGTTTATTTGACGTTGTTGTTGTTGTTTATTTGACGTAGTTGTTGTTATTAACGTTGTTGTTGTTGTTTATTTGACGTTTTTGTTGTTGTTGTTGATGTTGCTATTGTTGTTTTTTATTTGATGTTATTGTTGTTGTTGTTTATTTGATGTTGTTGTTGTTGTTATTATTATTGTTGTTGTTTATTTGACATTCTTGTTGTTGTTGTTTATTTGACGTTGTTGTTGTTGTTTATTTGACGTTGTTGTTGTTGTTGTTTATTTGATGTTGTTGTTGTTATTTATTTGACGTTGTTGTTGTTGTTGTTATTGTTTATTTGACGTTGTTATTGTTGTTGTTGTTTATTTGACATTGTTGTTGTTGTTGTTGTTGTTGTTTATTTGACGCTGTTGTGGTTGTTCTTATTTATTTGATGTTGTTTTAGTTGTTGTTGTTTATTTGATGTTGTTGTTTTTTATCTGACATTATTGTTGTTGACATTGTTGTTGTTGTTGTTGTTTATTTGACGTTGTTTTATTGTTGTTGTTTATTTGACGTAGTTGTTGTTATTGACGTTGTTGTTGTTGTTGATTTGACGTTTTTGTTGTTGTTGATGTTGTTGTTGTTGTTTTTTATTTGACGTTGTTGTTGTTATTTGACGTTGTTGTTGTATTTGTTGTTGTTGTTGTTGTTTATTTGATGTTGTTGTTGTTGTTGTTTATTTGACGTTGTTGTTGTTGTTTATTTGATGTTGTTTTAGTTGTTGTTGTTGTTGTTGTTATTTATTTGACGTTGTTGTTATTGTTGTTTATTTCATGTTGTTTTAGTTGTTGTTGTTTATTTGACGTTGTTGTTGTTTTTTATTTGACGTTGTTGTTGTTGACATTGTTGTTGTTGTTGTTGTTGTTTATTTAAGGTAGTTGTTGTTATTGACGTTGTTGTTGTTGTTTATTTGACGTTTTTGTTGTTGTTGTTGTTTATTTGATGTTGTTTTAGTTGTTGTTGTTTATTTAACGTTGTTGTTGTTGTTGTTTATTTCATGTTGTTTTAGTTGTTGTTGTTTATTTGACGTTGTTGTTGTTGTTTATTTGACGTTGTTGTTGTTTTTTATTTGCCATTTTTGTTTTTGTTGTTGTTGTTATTGTTGTTGTTGTTGTTTATTTGACGTTGTTGTTGTTGTTTATTTGACGTTGTTGTTGTTGTTGTTTATTTGACGTTGTTGTTGTTATTTATTTGACGTTGTTGTTGTTGTTGTTTAGTTGACGTTGTTGTTGTTATTTATTTGACGTTGTTGTTGTTGTTGTTGTTATTGTTTATTTGACGTTGTTATTGTTGTTGTTTTTGTTATTTATTTGACGTTGTTGTTGTTGACATTGTTGTTGTTTATTTGAAGTTGTTGTTGTTGTTTTTTATTTGACGTAGTTGTTGTTATTGACGTTGTTGTTGTTGTTGTTTATTTGACATTTTTGTTGTTGTTGATGTTGTTGTTGTTGTTTTTTATTTGACGTTGTTGTTGTTGTTGTTTATTTGAAGTTGTTGTTGTTGTTATTGTTATTGTTGTTGTTTATTTGACGTTGTTGTTGTTGTTGTTTATTTGACGTTGTTGTTGTTGTTTATTTGATGTTGTTGTTGTTGTTGTTGTTGTTGTTGTTTATTTGACGTTGTTGTTGTTATTTATTTGACGTTGTTGTTGTTGTTATTGTTTATTTGACGTTGTTGTTGTTGTTGTTGTTTATTTGACGTTGTTAATGTTGTTGACGTTGTTGTTGTTGTTTTTGTTATTTATTTGACGTTGTTGTTGTTGTTGTTGTTTTTGTTGTTGTTATTGTTGGTGTTGTTATTGTTTATTTGACGTAGTTGTTGTTATTGAAGTTGTTGTTGTTGTTTATTTGACGTTGTTGTTGTTGTTGTTGTTGTTGTTGTTTATTTGATGTTGTTTTAGTTGTTGTTGTTTATTTGACGTTGTTGTTGTTTTTTATTTGACGTTGTTGTTGTTGACATTGTTGTTGTTGTTGTTTATTTGACGTTGTTGTTGTTGTTTATTTGACGTAGTTGTTGTTATTGACGTTGTTGTTGTTGTTGTTGTTGTTTATTTGACGTTGTTGTTGTTATTTATTTGATGTTGTTGTTGTTGTTGTTTATTTGACGTTGTGGTTGTTATTTATTTGACGTTGTTGTTGTTGTTGTTATTGTTTATTTGACGTTGTTGTTGTTGTTGTTGTTTATTTGACATTGTTATTGTTGTTGACGTTGTTGTTGTTGTTTTTGTTATTTATTTGACGTTGTTGTTATTGTTGTTTTTGTTGTTGTTATTGTTGGTGTTGTTGTTGTTTATTTGACGTTGTTGTTGTTGTTGTTTGTTTGACGTTGTTGTTGTTATTGTTTATTTGACGTTGTTGTTTTTGTTGTTTATTTGACGTTGTTGTTGTTG
>OX451740.1:453743596-453746096 GCA_948472305.1 Vicia faba
TTTATTTGATGTTGTTTTAGTTGTTGTTGTTGTTGTTGTTATTTATTTGACGTTGTTGTTATTGTTGTTTATTTCATGTTGTTTTAGTTGTTGTTGTTTATTTGACGTTGTTGTTGTTTTTTATTTGACGTTGTTGTTGTTGACATTGTTGTTGTTGTTGTTGTTGTTTATTTAAGGTAGTTGTTGTTATTGACGTTGTTGTTGTTGTTTATTTGACGTTTTTGTTGTTGTTGTTGTTGTTTATTTGATGTTGTTTTAGTTGTTGTTGTTTATTTAACGTTGTTGTTGTTGTTGTTTATTTCATGTTGTTTTAGTTGTTGTTGTTTATTTGACGTTGTTGTTGTTGTTTATTTGACGTTGTTGTTGTTTTTTATTTGCCATTTTTGTTTTTGTTGTTGTTGTTATTGTTGTTGTTGTTGTTTATTTGACGTTGTTGTTGTTGTTTATTTGACGTTGTTGTTGTTGTTGTTTATTTGACGTTGTTGTTGTTATTTATTTGACGTTGTTGTTGTTGTTGTTTAGTTGACGTTGTTGTTGTTATTTATTTGACGTTGTTGTTGTTGTTGTTGTTATTGTTTATTTGACGTTGTTATTGTTGTTGTTTTTGTTATTTATTTGACGTTGTTGTTGTTGACATTGTTGTTGTTTATTTGAAGTTGTTGTTGTTGTTTTTTATTTGACGTAGTTGTTGTTATTGACGTTGTTGTTGTTGTTGTTTATTTGACATTTTTGTTGTTGTTGATGTTGTTGTTGTTGTTTTTTATTTGACGTTGTTGTTGTTGTTGTTTATTTGAAGTTGTTGTTGTTGTTATTGTTATTGTTGTTGTTTATTTGACGTTGTTGTTGTTGTTGTTTATTTGACGTTGTTGTTGTTGTTTATTTGATGTTGTTGTTGTTGTTGTTGTTGTTGTTGTTTATTTGACGTTGTTGTTGTTATTTATTTGACGTTGTTGTTGTTGTTATTGTTTATTTGACGTTGTTGTTGTTGTTGTTGTTTATTTGACGTTGTTAATGTTGTTGACGTTGTTGTTGTTGTTTTTGTTATTTATTTGACGTTGTTGTTGTTGTTGTTGTTTTTGTTGTTGTTATTGTTGGTGTTGTTATTGTTTATTTGACGTAGTTGTTGTTATTGAAGTTGTTGTTGTTGTTTATTTGACGTTGTTGTTGTTGTTGTTGTTGTTGTTGTTTATTTGATGTTGTTTTAGTTGTTGTTGTTTATTTGACGTTGTTGTTGTTTTTTATTTGACGTTGTTGTTGTTGACATTGTTGTTGTTGTTGTTTATTTGACGTTGTTGTTGTTGTTTATTTGACGTAGTTGTTGTTATTGACGTTGTTGTTGTTGTTGTTGTTGTTTATTTGACGTTGTTGTTGTTATTTATTTGATGTTGTTGTTGTTGTTGTTTATTTGACGTTGTGGTTGTTATTTATTTGACGTTGTTGTTGTTGTTGTTATTGTTTATTTGACGTTGTTGTTGTTGTTGTTGTTTATTTGACATTGTTATTGTTGTTGACGTTGTTGTTGTTGTTTTTGTTATTTATTTGACGTTGTTGTTATTGTTGTTTTTGTTGTTGTTATTGTTGGTGTTGTTGTTGTTTATTTGACGTTGTTGTTGTTGTTGTTTGTTTGACGTTGTTGTTGTTATTGTTTATTTGACGTTGTTGTTTTTGTTGTTTATTTGACGTTGTTGTTGTTGTTGTTTATTTGACATTGTTGTTGTTGTTGTGTTGACGTTGTTGTTGTTGTTGTTGTTGTTTATTTGACGTTGTTGTTGTTGTTTATTTGATGTTGTTTTAGTTGTTGTTGTTTATTTGACGTTGTTGTTGTTGTTGTTGTTTATTTGATGTTGTTTTAGTTGTTGTTGTTTATTTGACGTTGTTGTTGTTTTTTATTTGAGGTTGTTGTTGTTGACATTGTTGTTGTTGTTATTTATTTGACGTTGTTGTTGTTGTTGTTTTTGTTGTTGGTATTGTTGGTGTTGTTATTGTTTATTTGACGTAGTTGTTGTTATTGAAGTTGTTGTTGTTGTTTATTTGACGTTGTTGTTGTTGTTTATTTGATGTTGTTTTAGTTGTTGTTGTTTATTTGACGTTGTTGTTGTTTTTTATTTGACGTTGTTGTTGTTGACATTGTTGTTGTTGTTGTTTATTTGACGTTGTTGTTGTTGTTGTTTATTTGACGTAGTTGTTGTTATTGACGTTGTTGTTGTTGTTGTTGTTGTTTATTTGACGTTGTTTTTGTTATTTATTTGATGTTGTTGTTGTTGTTGTTTATTTGACGTTGTTGTTGTTATTTATTTGACGTTGTTGTTGTTGTTGTTGTTATTGTTTATTTGACGTTGTTGTTGTTGTTGTTTATTTGACATTGTTATTGTTGTTGACGTTGTTGTTGTTGTTTTTGTTATTTATTTGACGTTGTTGTTGTTGTTGTTTTTGTTGTTGTTATTGTTGGTGTTGTTGTTGTTTATTTGACGTTGTTGTTGTTGTTATTTGTTTGACGTTG
>OX451740.1:453756096-453758596 GCA_948472305.1 Vicia faba
TTATTTGATGTTGTTTTAGTTGTTGTTGTTTTAGTTGTTGTTGTTAATTTGACGTTGCTGTTGTTTTTTATTTGACGTTATTGTTGTTGACATTGTTGTTGTTGTTGTTGTTTATTTGACGTTGTTTTATTGTTGTTGTTTATTTGACGTAGTTGTTGTTATTGACGTTGTTGTTGTTGTTGATTTGATGTTTTTGTTGTTGTTGATGTTGTTGTTGTTGTTGTTTTTTATTTGACGTTGTTGTTGTTATTTGACGTTGTTGTTGTTGTATTTGTTGTTGTTGTTTATTTGAAGTTGTTGTTGTTGTTTATTTGACGTTGTTGTTGTTGTTGTTTATTTGATGTTGTTTTAGTTGTTGTTGTTGTTGTTATTTATTTGACGTTGTTGTTGTTGTTGTTGTTTATTTCATGTTGTTTTAGTTGTTGTTGTTTATTTAACGTTGTTGTTGTTTTTTTTTGACGTTGTTGTTGTTGACATTGTTGTTGTTGTTGTTTATTTGACGTTGTTGTTGTTGTTTATTTGACGTAGTTGTTGTTATTGACGTTGTTGTTGTTGTTATTTATTTGACGTTTTTGTTGTTGTTGATGTTGTTGTTGTTGTTTTTTATTTGATGTTATTGTTGTTGTTGTTTATTTGACGTTGTTGTTGTTGTTATTGTTGTTGTTGTTGTTTATTTGACATTGTTGTTATTGTTGTTTATTTGACGTTGTTGTTGTTTATTTGACGTTGTTGTTGTTGTTGTTGTTGTTTATTTGACGTTGTTGTTGTTATTTATTTGACGTTGTTGTTGTTGTTGTTATTGTTTATTTGAAGTCGTTGTTGTTGTTATTTATTTGACGTTGTTAATGTTGTTGACGTTGTTGTTGTTGTTTTTGTTATTTATTTGATGTTGTTGTTGTGTTTGTTTTTGTTGTTGTTATTGTTGTTGTTGTTGTTGTTTATTTGACGTTGTTGTTGTTGTTGTTTATTTGACGTTGTTGTTGTTGTTGTTGTTATTGTTTATTTGACATTGTTGTTGTTGTTGTTAATTTGACGTTGTTGTTGTTGTTGTGTTGACGTTGTTGTTGTTGTTGTTGTTGTTGTCTATTTGAAGTTGTTGTTGTTGTTTATTTGATGTTGTTTTAGTTGTTGTTGTTTATTTGACGTTGTTGTTGTTGTTGTTTATTTGATGTTGTTTTAGTTGTTGTTGTTTATTTGACGTTGTTCTTGTTTTTTATTTGACGTTGTTGTTGTTGACATTGTTGTTGTTGTTGTTTATTTGACGTTGTTGTTGTTGTTTATTTGACGTAGTTGTTGTTATTAACGTTGTTGTTGTTGTTGTTTATTTGACGTTTTTGTTGTTGTTGTTGATGTTGATGTTGTTGTTTTTTATTTGATGTTATTGTTGTTGTTGTTTATTTGACGTTGTTGTTGTTGTTATTGTTGTTGTTGTTGTTTATTTGACATTGTTGTTGTTGTTGTTTATTTGACGTTGTTGTTGTTGTTTATTTGACGTTGTTGTTGTTGTTGTTTATTTGACGTTGTTGTTGTTATTTATTTGACGTTGTTGTTGTTGTTGTTATTGTTTATTTGACGTTGTTGTTATTGACGTTGTTTTTGTTGTTGTTGTTGTTGTGGTTGTTTATTTGACGTTGTTGTTGTTGTTGTTGTTGTTGTTGTTATTTATTTGATGTTGTTTTAGTTGTTGTTGTTTATTTGACGTTGTTGTTGTTTTTTATTTGACGTTATTGTTGTTGACATTGTTGTTGTTGTTGTTGTTTATTTGACGTTGTTTTATTGTTGTTGTTTATTTGACGTAGTTGTTGTTATTGACGTTGTTGTTGTTGTTGTTGTTGATTTGACGTTTTTATTGTTGTTGATGTTGTTGTTGTTGTTGTTTTTTATTTGACGTTGATGTTGTTATTTGACGTTGTTGTTGTATTTGTTGTTGTTGTTGTTGTTGTTGTTCTTTATTTGACGTTGTTGTTGTTGTTGTTGTTGTTGTTTATTTGATGTTGTTTTAGTTGTTGTTGTTGTTGTTATTTATTTGACGTTGTTGTTGTTGTTGTTGTTTATTTCATGTTGTTTTAGTTGTTGTTGTTTATTTAACGTTGTTGTTGTTTTTTTTTGACGTTGTTGTTGTTGACATTGTTGTTGTTGTTGTTTATTTGACGTTGTTGTTGTTGTTTATTTGACGTAGTTGTTGTTATTGACGTTGTTGTTGTTGTTATTTATTTGACGTTTTTGTTGTTGTTGATGTTGTTGTTGTTGTTTTTTATTTGATGTTATTGTTGTTGTTGTTTATTTGACGTTGTTGTTGTTGTTATTGTTGTTGTTGTTGTTTATTTGACAGTGTTGTTATTGTTGTTTATTTGACGTTGTTGTTGTTTATTTGACGTTGTTGTTGTTGTTGTTGTTTATTTGACGTTGTTGTTGTTATTTATTTGACGTTGTTGTTGTTGTTGTTATTGTTTATTTGAAGTCGTTGTTGTTGTTATTTATTTGACGTTGTTAATGTTGT
>OX451740.1:453761096-453766096 GCA_948472305.1 Vicia faba
TTATTTGACTTTGTTGTTGTTGTTTATTTGACTTTGTTGTTGTTGTTGTGTTGACGTTGTTGTTGTTGTTGTTGTTTATTTGACGTTGTTGTTGTTGTTGTTGTTGTTTATTTGATGTTGTTTTAGTTGTTGTTGTTTATTTGACGTTGTTGTTGTTTTTTATTTGGCGTTGTTGTTGTTGACATTGTTGTTGTTGTTGTTTATTTGACGTTGTTGTTGTTGTTTATTTGACGAAGTTGTTGTTATTGACGTTGTTGTTGTTGTTGTTTATTTGACGTTTTTGTTGTTGTTGATGTTGTTGTTGTCGTTTTTTATTTGATGTTATTGTTGTTGTTATTTATTTGACGTTGTTGTTGTTGTTATTGTTGTTGTTGTTGTTTATTTGACATTGTTGTTGTTGTTGTTTATTTGACGTTGTTGTTGTTGTTTATTTGACGTTGTTGTTGTTGTTTATTTGACGTTGTTGTTGATATTTATTTGACGTTGTTGTTGTTATTGTTTATTTGAAGTCGTTGCTGTTGTTGTTTATTTGATGTTGTTAATGTTGTTGACGTTGTTGTTGTTGTTTTTGTTATTTATTTGACGTTGTTGTTGTTGTTGTTGTTGTTTTTGTTGTTGTTATTGTTGTTGTTGTTGTTGTTTATTTGATGTTGTTGTTGTTGTTGTTTATTTGACGTTGTTGTTGTTGTTGTTGTTTATTTGACGTTGTTGTTGTTGTTGTTGTTAATTTGACATTGTTGTTGTTGTTGTGTTGACGTTGTTGTTGTTGGTGTTTATTTGAAGTTGTTGTTGTTTATTTGATGTTGTTTTAGTTGTTGTTGTTTATTTGACGTTGTTGTTGTTGTTGTTTATTTGATGTTGTATTAGTTGTTGTTGTTTATTTGACGTTGTTCTTGTTTTTTATTTGACGTTGTTGTTGTTGACATTGTTGTTGTTGTTGTTGTTTATTTGACGTAGTTGTTGTTATTGACGTTGTTGTTGTTGTTGTTGTTTATTTGACGTTGTTGTTGTTATTTATTTGATGTTGTTGTTGTTGTTGTTTATTTGACGTTGTTGTTGTTATTTATTTGACGTTGTTGTTGTTGTTGTTATTGTTTATTTGACGTTGTTGTTGTTGTTGTTTATTTGACATTGTTATTGTTGTTGACGTTGTTGTTGTTGTTTTTGTTATTTATTTCACGTTGTTGTTGTTGTTTTTGTTGTTGTTATTGTTGGTGTTGTTGTTGTTTATTTGACGTTGTTGTTGTTGTTGTTTGTTTGACGTTGTTGTTGTTGTTGTTGTTTATTTGACTTTGTTGTTGTTGTTGTTTATTTGACGTTGTTGTTGTTGTTGTTTATTTGACTTTGTTGTTGTTGTTGTGTTGACGTTGTTGTTGTTGTTGTTGTTTATTTGACGTTGTTGTTGTTGTTGTTTATTTGATGTTGTTTTAGTTGTTGTTGTTTATTTGACGTTGTTGTTGTTGTTGTTGTTTATTTGATGTTGTTTTAGTTGTTGTTGTTTATTTGACGTTGTTGTTGTTTTTTATTTGACGTTGTTGTTGTTGACATTGTTGTTGTTGTTGTTGTTTATTTGACGTTGTTGTTGTTGTTTATTTTACGTTGTTGTTGTTGTTGTTTATTTGACGTAGTTGTTGTTATTGACGTTGTTGTTGTTTATTTGACGTTTTTGTTGTTGTTGATGTTGTTGTTGTTGTTGTTTTTTATTTGATGTTATTGTTGTTGTTGTTTATTTGACGTTTTTGTTGTTATTGTTGTTGTTTATTTGACATTGTTGTTGTTGTTTATTTGACGTTTTTGTTGTTATTGTTGTTGTTTATTTGACATTGTTGTTGTTGTTTATTTGACGTTGTTGTTGTTGTTTATTTGACGTTGTTGTTGTTGTTGTTTATTTGACATTGTTGTTGTTATTTATTTGACATTGTTGTTGTTGTTATTGTTTATTTGAAGTCGTTGTTGTTGTTGTTTATTTGATGTTGTTAATGTTGTTGACGTTGTTGTTGTTGTTTTTGTTATTTATTTGACGTTGTTGTTGTTGTTGTTGTTGTTTTTGTTGTTGTTATTGTTGTTGTTGTTGTTGTTTATTTGATGTTGTTGTTGTTGTTGTTTATTTGACGTTGTTGTTGTTGTTGTTTATTTGACGTTGTTGTTGTTGTTGTTGTTAATTTGACATTGTTGTTGTTGTTGTGTTGACGTTGTTGTTGTTGGTGTTTATTTGAAGTTGTTGTTGTTTATTTGATGTTGTTTTAGTTGTTGTTGTTTATTTGACGTTGTTGTTGTTGTTGTTGTTGTTTATTTGATGTTGTATTAGTTGTTGTTGTTTATTTGACGTTGTTCTTGTTTTTTATTTGACGTTGTTGTTGTTGACATTGTTGTTGTTGTTGTTGTTTATTTGACGTAGTTGTTGTTATTGACGTTGTTGTTGTTGTTGTTGTTTATTTGACGTTGTTGTTGTTATTTATTTGATGTTGTTGTTGTTGTTGTTTATTTGACGTTGTTGTTGTTATTTATTTGACGTTGTTGTTGTTGTTGTTATTGTTTATTTGACGTTGTTGTTGTTGTTGTTTATTTGACATTGTTATTGTTGTTGACGTTGTTGTTGTTGTTTTTGTTATTTATTTCACGTTGTTGTTGTTGTTTTTGTTGTTGTTATTGTTGGTGTTGTTGTTGTTTATTTGACGTTGTTGTTGTTGTTGTTTGTTTGACGTTGTTGTTGTTGTTGTTGTTTATTTGACTTTGTTGTTGTTGTTGTTTATTTGACGTTGTTGTTGTTGTTGTTTATTTGACTTTGTTGTTGTTGTTGTGTTGACGTTGTTGTTGTTGTTGTTGTTTATTTGACGTTGTTGTTGTTGTTGTTTATTTGATGTTGTTTTAGTTGTTGTTGTTTATTTGACGTTGTTGTTGTTGTTGTTGTTTATTTGATGTTGTTTTAGTTGTTGTTGTTTATTTGACGTTGTTGTTGTTTTTTATTTGACGTTGTTGTTGTTGACATTGTTGTTGTTGTTGTTGTTTATTTGACGTTGTTGTTGTTGTTTATTTTATGTTGTTGTTGTTGTTGTTTATTTGACGTAGTTGTTGTTATTGACGTTGTTGTTGTTTATTTGACGTTTTTGTTGTTGTTGATGTTGTTGTTGTTGTTTTTTATTTGATGTTATTGTTGTTGTTGTTTATTTGACGTTTTTCTTGTTATTGTTGTTGTTTATTTGACATTGTTGTTGTTGTTTATTTGACGTTTTTGTTGTTATTGTTGTTGTTTATTTGACATTGTTGTTGTTGTTTATTTGACGTTGTTGTTGTTGTTTATTTGACGTTGTTGTTGTTGTTGTTTATTTGACATTGTTGTTGTTATTTATTTGACATTGTTGTTGTTGTTATTGTTTATTTGAAGTCGTTGTTGTTGTTGTTTATTTGATGTTGTTAATGTTGTTGACGTTGTTGTTGTTGTTTTTGTTATTTATTTGACGTTGTTGTTGTTGTTGTTGTTGTTGTTTTTGTTGTTGTTATTGTTGTTGTTGTTGTTGTTTATTTGATGTTGTTGTTGTTGTTGTTTATTTGACGTTGTTGTTGTTGTTGTTGTTTATTTGACGTTGTTGTTGTTGTTGTTGTTAATTTGACATTGTTGTTGTTGTTGTGTTGACGTTGTTGTTGTTGGTGTTTATTTGAAGTTGTTGTTGTTTATTTGATGTTGTTTTAGTTGTTGTTGTTTATTTGACGTTGTTGTTGTTGTTGTTGTTGTTTATTTGATGTTGTATTAGTTGTTGTTGTTTATTTGACGTTGTTCTTGTTTTTTATTTGACGTTGTTGTTGTTGACATTGTTGTTGTTGTTGTTGTTTATTTGTCGTAGTTGTTGTTATTGACGTTGTTGTTGTTGTTGTTGTTTATTTGACGTTGTTGTTGTTATTTATTTGATGTTGTTGTTGTTGTTGTTTATTTGACGTTGTTGTTGTTATTTATTTGACGTTGTTGTTGTTGTTGTTATTGTTTATTTGACGTTGTTGTTGTTGTTGTTTATTTGACATTGTTATTGTTGTTGACGTTGTTGTTGTTGTTTTTGTTATTTATTTCACGTTGTTGTTGTTGTTTTTGTTGTTGTTATTGTTGGTGTTGTTGTTGTTTATTTGACGTTGTTGTTGTTGTTGTTTGTTTGACGTTGTTGTTGTTGTTGTTGTTTATTTGACTTTGTTGTTGTTGTTGTTTATTTGACGTTGTTGTTGTTGTTGTTGTTTATTTGACTTTGTTGTTGTTGTTGTGTTGACGTTGTTGTTGTTGTTGTTGTTTATTTGACGTTGTTGTTGTTGTTGTTTATTTGATGTTGTTTTAGTTGTTGTTGTTTATTTGACGTTGTTGTTGTTGTTGTTGTTTATTTGATGTTGTTTTAGTTGTTGTTGTTTATTTGACGTTGTTGTTGTTTTTTATTTGACGTTGTTGTTGTTGACATTGTTGTTGTTGTTGTTGTTGTTTATTTGACGTTGTTGTTGTTGTTTATTTTACGTTGTTGTTGTTGTTGTTTATTTGACGTAGTTGTTGTTATTGACGTTGTTGTTGTTTATTTGACGTTTTTGTTGTTGTTGATGTTGTTGTTGTTGTTGTTTTTTATTTGATGTTATTGTTGTTGTTGTTTATTTGACGTTTTTGTTGTTATTGTTGTTGTTTATTTGACATTGTTGTTGTTGTTTATTTGACGTTTTTGTTGTTATTGTTGTTGTTTATTTGACATTGTTGTTGTTGTTTATTTGACGTTGTTGTTGTTGTTTATTTGACGTTGTTGTTGTTGTTGTTTATTTGACGTTGTTGTTGTTATTTATTTGACATTGTTGTTGTTGTTATTGTTTATTTGAAGTCGTTGTTGTTGTTGTTTATTTGATATTGTTAATGTTGTTGACGTTGTTGTTGTTGTTTTTGTTATTTATTTGACGTTGTTGTTGTTGTTGTTGTTGTTGTTTTTGTTGTTGTTATTGTTGTTGTTGTTGTTGTTTATTTGATGTTGTTGTTGTTGTTGTTT
>OX451740.1:453773596-453778596 GCA_948472305.1 Vicia faba
TTGCTGTTGTTGTTTATTTGATGTTGTTAATGTTGTTGACGTTGTTGTTGTTGTTTTTGTTATTTATTTGACGTTGTTGTTGTTGTTGTTGTTGTTGTTTTTGTTGTTGTTATTGTTGTTGTTGTTGTTGTTTATTTGATGTTGTTGTTGTTGTTGTTTATTTGACGTTGTTGTTGTTGTTGTTGTTTATTTGACGTTGTTGTTGTTGTTGTTAATTTGACATTGTTGTTGTTGTTGTGTTGACGTTGTTGTTGTTGGTGTTTATTTGAAGTTGTTGTTGTTTATTTGATGTTGTTTTAGTTGTTGTTGTTTATTTGACGTTGTTGTTGTTGTTGTTTATTTGATGTTGTATTAGTTGTTGTTGTTTATTTGACGTTGTTCTTGTTTTTTATTTGACGTTGTTGTTGTTGACATTGTTGTTGTTGTTGTTGTTTATTTGACGTAGTTGTTGTTATTGACGTTGTTGTTGTTGTTGTTGTTTATTTGACGTTGTTGTTGTTATTTATTTGATGTTGTTGTTGTTGTTGTTTATTTGACGTTGTTGTTGTTATTTATTTGACGTTGTTGTTGTTGTTGTTATTGTTTATTTGACGTTGTTGTTGTTGTTGTTTATTTGACATTGTTATTGTTGTTGACGTTGTTGTTGTTGTTTTTGTTATTTATTTCACGTTGTTGTTGTTGTTTTTGTTGTTGTTATTGTTGGTGTTGTTGTTGTTTATTTGACGTTGTTGTTGTTGTTGTTTGTTTGACGTTGTTGTTGTTGTTGTTGTTGTTTATTTGACTTTGTTGTTGTTGTTGTTTATTTGACGTTGTTGTTGTTGTTTATTTGACTTTGTTGTTGTTGTTGTGTTGACGTTGTTGTTGTTGTTGTTGTTTATTTGACGTTGTTGTTGTTGTTGTTTATTTGATGTTGTTTTAGTTGTTGTTGTTTATTTGACGTTGTTGTTGTTGTTGTTTATTTGATGTTGTTTTAGTTGTTGTTGTTTATTTGACGTTGTTGTTGTTTTTTATTTGACGTTGTTGTTGTTGACATTGTTGTTGTTGTTGTTGTTGTTTATTTGACGTTGTTGTTGTTGTTTATTTTACGTTGTTGTTGTTGTTGTTTATTTGACGTAGTTGTTGTTATTGACGTTGTTGTTGTTTATTTGACGTTTTTGTTGTTGTTGATGTTGTTGTTGTTGTTGTTTTTTATTTGATGTTATTGTTGTTGTTGTTTATTTGACGTTTTTGTTGTTATTGTTGTTGTTTATTTGACATTGTTGTTGTTGTTTATTTGACGTTTTTGTTGTTATTGTTGTTGTTTATTTGACATTGTTGTTGTTGTTTATTTGACGTTGTTGTTGTTGTTTATTTGACGTTGTTGTTGTTGTTGTTTATTTGACGTTGTTGTTGTTATTTATTTGACATTGTTGTTGTTGTTATTGTTTATTTGAAGTCGTTGTTGTTGTTGTTTATTTGATGTTGTTAATGTTGTTGACGTTGTTGTTGTTGTTTTTGTTATTTATTTGACGTTGTTGTTGTTGTTGTTGTTGTTGTTTTTGTTGTTGTTATTGTTGTTGTTGTTGTTGTTGTTTATTTGATGTTGTTGTTGTTGTTGTTTATTTGACGTTGTTGTTGTTGTTGTTGTTTATTTGACGTTGTTGTTGTTGTTGTTGTTAATTTGACATTGTTGTTGTTGTTGTGTTGACGTTGTTGTTGTTGGTGTTTATTTGAAGTTGTTGTTGTTTATTTGATGTTGTTTTAGTTGTTGTTGTTTATTTGACGTTGTTGTTGTTGTTGTTGTTTATTTGATGTTGTATTAGTTGTTGTTGTTTATTTGACGTTGTTCTTGTTTTTTATTTGACGTTGTTGTTGTTGACATTGTTGTTGTTGTTGTTGTTTATTTGACGTAGTTGTTGTTATTGACGTTGTTGTTGTTGTTGTTGTTTATTTGACGTTGTTGTTGTTATTTATTTGATGTTGTTGTTGTTGTTGTTTATTTGACGTTGTTGTTGTTATTTATTTGACGTTGTTGTTGTTCTTGTTATTGTTTATTTGACGTTGTTGTTGTTGTTGTTTATTTGACATTGTTATTGTTGTTGACGTTGTTGTTGTTGTTTTTGTTATTTATTTCACGTTGTTGTTGTTGTTTTTGTTGTTGTTATTGTTGGTGTTGTTGTTGTTTATTTGACGTTGTTGTTGTTGTTGTTTGTTTGACGTTGTTGTTGTTGTTGTTGTTTATTTGACTTTGTTGTTGTTGTTGTTTATTTGACGTTGTTGTTGTTGTTGTTGTTTATTTGACTTTGTTGTTGTTGTTGTGTTGACGTTGTTGTTGTTGTTGTTGTTTATTTGACGTTGTTGTTGTTGTTGTTTATTTGATGTTGTTTTAGTTGTTGTTGTTTATTTGACGTTGTTGTTGTTGTTGTTTATTTGATGTTGTTTTAGTTGTTGTTGTTTATTTGACGTTGTTGTTGTTTTTTATTTGACGTTGTTGTTGTTGACATTGTTGTTGTTGTTGTTGTTGTTTATTTGACGTTGTTGTTGTTGTTTATTTTACGTTGTTGTTGTTGTTTATTTGACGTAGTTGTTGTTATTGACGTTGTTGTTGTTTATTTGACGTTTTTGTTGTTGTTGATGTTGTTGTTGTTGTTGTTTTTTATTTGATGTTATTGTTGTTGTTGTTTATTTGACGTTTTTGTTGTTATTGTTGTTGTTTATTTGACATTGTTGTTGTTGTTTATTTGACGTTTTTGTTGTTATTGTTGTTGTTTATTTGACATTGTTGTTGTTGTTTATTTGACGTTGTTGTTGTTGTTTATTTGACGTTGTTGTTGTTGTTGTTTATTTGACGTTGTTGTTGTTATTTATTTGACATTGTTGTTGTTGTTATTGTTTATTTGAAGTCGTTGTTGTTGTTGTTTATTTGATATTGTTAATGTTGTTGACGTTGTTGTTGTTGTTTTTGTTATTTATTTGACGTTGTTGTTGTTGTTGTTGTTGTTGTTTTTGTTGTTGTTATTGTTGTTGTTGTTGTTGTTTATTTGATGTTGTTGTTGTTGTTGTTTATTTGACGTTGTTGTTGTTGTTGTTGTTTATTTGACGTTGTTGTTGTTGTTGTTGTTAATTTGACATTGTTGTTGTTGTTGTGTTGACGTTGTTGTTGTTGGTGTTTATTTGAAGTTGTTGTTGTTTATTTGATGTTGTTTTAGTTGTTGTTGTTTATTTGACGTTGTTGTTGTTGTTGTTGTTTATTTGATGTTGTATTAGTTGTTGTTGTTTATTTGACGTTGTTCTTGTTTTTTATTTGACGTTGTTGTTGTTGACATTGTTGTTGTTGTTGTTGTTTATTTGACGTAGTTGTTGTTATTGACGTTGTTGTTGTTGTTGTTGTTTATTTGACGTTGTTGTTGTTATTTATTTGATGTTGTTGTTGTTGTTGTTTATTTGACGTTGTTGTTGTTATTTATTTGACGTTGTTGTTGTTGTTGTTATTGTTTATTTGACGTTGTTGTTGTTGTTGTTTATTTGACATTGTTATTGTTGTTGACGTTGTTGTTGTTGTTTTTGTTATTTATTTCACGTTGTTGTTGTTGTTTTTGTTGTTGTTATTGTTGGTGTTGTTGTTGTTTATTTGACGTTGTTGTTGTTGTTGTTTGTTTGACGTTGTTGTTGTTGTTGTTGTTTATTTGACTTTGTTGTTGTTGTTGTTTATTTGACGTTGTTGTTGTTGTTGTTGTTTATTTGACTTTGTTGTTGTTGTTGTGTTGACGTTGTTGTTGTTGTTGTTGTTTATTTGACGTTGTTGTTGTTGTTGTTTATTTGATGTTGTTTTAGTTGTTGTTGTTTATTTGACGTTGTTGTTGTTGTTGTTTATTTGATGTTGTTTTAGTTGTTGTTGTTTATTTGACGTTGTTGTTGTTTTTTATTTGACGTTGTTGTTGTTGACATTGTTGTTGTTGTTGTTGTTGTTTATTTGACGTTGTTGTTGTTGTTTATTTTACGTTGTTGTTGTTGTTTATTTGATGTAGTTGTTGTTATTGACGTTGTTGTTGTTTATTTGACGTTTTTGTTGTTGTTGATGTTGTTGTTGTTGTTGTTTTTTATTTGATGTTATTGTTGTTGTTGTTTATTTGACGTTTTTGTTGTTATTGTTGTTGTTTATTTGACATTGTTGTTGTTGTTTATTTGACGTTTTTGTTGTTATTGTTGTTGTTTATTTGACATTGTTGTTGTTGTTTATTTGACGTTGTTGTTGTTGTTTATTTGACGTTGTTGTTGTTGTTGTTTATTTGACGTTGTTGTTGTTATTTATTTGACATTGTTGTTGTTGTTATTGTTTATTTGAAGTCGTTGTTGTTGTTGTTTATTTGATATTGTTAATGTTGTTGACGTTGTTGTTGTTGTTTTTGTTATTTTTTTGACGTTGTTGTTGTTGTTGTTGTTGTTGTTTTTGTTGTTGTTATTGTTGTTGTTGTTGTTGTTTATTTGATGTTGTTGTTGTTGTTGTTTATTTGACGTTGTTGTTGTTGTTGTTGTTGTTTATTTGACGTTGTTGTTGTTGTTGTTGTTAATTTGACATTGTTGTTGTTGTTGTGTTGACGTTGTTGTTGTTGGTGTTTATTTGAAGTTGTTGTTGTTTATTTGATGTTGTTTTAGTTGTTGTTGTTTATTTGACGTTGTTGTTGTTGTTGTTGTTTATTTGATGTTGTATTAGTTGTTGTTGTTTATTTGACGTTGTTCTTGTTTTTTATTTGACGTTGTTGTTGTTGACATTGTTGTTGTTGTTGTTGTTTATTTGACGTAGTTGTTGTTATTGACGTTGTTGTTGTTGTTGTTGTTTATTTGACGTTGTTGTTGTTATTTATTTGATGTTGTTGTTGTTGTTGTTTATTTGACGTTGTTGTTGTTATTTATTTGACGTTGTTGTTGTTGTTGTTATTGTTTATTTGACGTTGTTGTTGTTGTTGTTTATTTGACATTGTTATTGTTGTTGACGTTGTTGTTGTTGTTTTTGTTATTTA
>OX451740.1:453791096-453796096 GCA_948472305.1 Vicia faba
ATGTTGTTGTTGTTGTTGTTTATTTGACGTTGTTGTTGTTATTTATTTGACGTTGTTGTTGTTGTTGTTATTGTTTATTTGACGTTGTTGTTGTTGTTGTTGTTTATTTGACGTTGTTAATGTTGTTGACGTTGTTGTTGTTGTTTTTGTTATTTATTTGACGTTGTTGTTGTTGTTGTTTTTGTTGTTGTTATTGTTGGTGTTGTTATTGTTTATTTGACGTAGTTGTTGTTATTGAAGTTGTTGTTATTGTTTATTTAACGTTGTTGTTGTTGTTGTTTATTTGATGTTGTTTTAGTTGTTATTGTTTATTTGACGTTGTTGTTGTTTTTTATTTGACGTTGTTGTTGTTGACATTGTTGTTGTTGTTGTTTATTTGATGTTGTTGTTGTTGTTTATTTGACGTAGTTGTTGTTATTGACGTTGTTGTTTTTATTTATTTGACGTTGTTGTTGTTGTTGTTATTGTTTATTTGACGTTGTTGTTGTTGTTGTTGTTTATTTGACGTTGTTAATGTTGTTGACGTTGTTGTTGTTGTTTTTGTTATTTATTTGACGTTGTTGTTGTTGTTGTTTTTGTTGTTTTTATTGTTGGTGTTGGTGTTGTTTATTTGACGTTGTTGTTGTTTGTTTGACGTTGTTGTTGTTGTTGTTGTTGTTTATTTGACTTTGTTGTTGTTGTTGTTGTTTATTTGACGTTGTTGTTGTTGTTGTTTATTTGACTTTGTTGTTGTTGTTGTGTTGACGTTGTTGTTGTTGTTGTTGTTGTTGTTGTTTATTTGACGTTGTTGTTGTTGTTTATTTGATGTTGTTTTAGTTGTTGTTGTTTATTTGACGTTGTTGTTGTTTATTTGATGTTGTTTTAGTTGTTGTTGTTTATTTGACGTTGTTGTTGTTTTTTATTTGACGTTGTTGTTGTTGACATTGTTGTTGTTGTTGTTTATTTGACGTAGTTGTTGTTATTGACGTTGTTGTTGTTGTTGTTTATTTGACGTTTTTGTTGTTGTTGATGTTGTTGTTGTTGTTTTTTATTTGATTTTTATTGTTATTGTTGTTTATTTGACGTTGTTGTTGTTGTTATTGTTGTTGTTGTTGTTTATTTGACATTGTTGTTGTTGTTGTTGTTTATTTGACGTTGTTGTTGTTGTTGTTGTTTATTTGAAATTGTTGTTGTTGTTGTTGTTTATTTGACGTTGTTGTTGTTATTTATTTGACATTGTTGTTGTTGTTGTTATTGTTTATTTGACGTTATTGTTGTTGTTGTTGTTTATTTGACATTGTTGTTGTTGTTGTTGTTGTTGTTGTTGACAGTGTTGTTGTTGTTGTTGTTATTTATTTGATGTTGTTTTAGTTGTTGTTGTTTTAGTTGTTGTTGTTAATTTGATGTTGCTGTTGTTTTTTATTTGACGTTATTGTTGTTGACATTGTTGTTGTTGTTGTTGTTTATTTGACGTTGTTTTATTGTTGTTGTTTATTTGACGTAGTTGTTGTTATTGACGTTGTTGTTGTTGTTGTTGATTTGACGTTTTTGTTGTTGTTGATGTTGTTGTTTTTTATTTGACGTTGTTGTTGTTATTTGACGTTGTTGTTGTTGTATTTGTTGTTGTTGTTTATTTGACGTTGTTGTTGTTGTTTATTTGACGCTGTTGTTGTTGTTGTTTATTTGATGTTGTTTTAGTTGTTGTTGTTGTTGTTATTTATTTGACGTTGTTGTTGTTGTTGTTGTTTATTTCATGTTGTTTTAGTTGTTGTTGTTTATTTAACGTTGTTGTTGTTTTTTTTTATGTTGTTGTTGTTGACATTGTTGTTGTTGTTGTTTATTTGACGTTGTCGTTGTTGTTTATTTGACGTAGTTGTTGTTATTGACATTGTTGTTGTTGTTTATTTGACGTTTTTGTTGTTGTTGATGTTGTTGTTGTTGTTTTTTATTTGATGTTATTGTTGTTGTTGTTTATTTGACGTTGTTGTTGTTGTTATTGTAGTTGTTGTTGTTTATTTGACATTGTTGTTGTTGTTGTTGTTTATTTGACGTTGTTGTTGTTGTTTATTTGACGTTGTTGTTGTTGTTGTTTATTTGACGTTGTTGTTGTTATTTATTTGACGTTGTTGTTGTTGTTATTGTTTATTTGAAGTCGTTGTTGTTGTTGTTTATTTGACGTTGTTAATGTTGTTGACGTTGTTGTTGTTGTTTTTGTTATTTATTTGACGTTGTTGTTGTGTTTGTTTTTGTTTTTATTATTGTTGTTGTTGTTGTTGTTTATTTGACGTTGTTGTTGTTGTTGTTTATTTGACGTTGTTGTTGTTGTTGTTATTGTTTATTTGACGTTGTTGTTGTTGTTAATTTGAGGTTGTTGTTGTTGTTGTGTTGACGTTGTTGTTGTTGTTGTTGTCTATTTGAAGTTGTTGTTGTTGTTTATTTGATGTTGTTTTAGTTGTTGTTGTTTATTTGACGTTGTTGTTGTTGTTGTTTATTTGATGTTGTTTTAGTTGTTGTTGTTTATTTGACGTGGTTCTTGTTTTTTATTTGACGTTGTTGTTGTTGACATTGTTGTTGTTGTTGTTTATTTGACGTAGTTGTTGTTATTAACGTTGTTGTTGTTGTTGTTTATTTGACGTTTTTGTTGTTGTTGTTGATGTTGATGTTGTTGTTTTTTATTTGATGTTATTGTTGTTGTTGTTTATTTGACGTTGTTGTTGTTGTTATTGTTGTTGTTGTTGTTTATTTGACATTGTTGTTGTTGTTGTTTATTTGACGTTGTTGTTGTTGTTGTTTATTTGACGTTATTGTTGTTGTTGTTTATTTGACGTTGTTGTTGTTATTTATTTGACGTTGTTGTTGTTGTTGTTATTGTTTATTTGACGTTGTTGTTGTTGACGTTGTTTTTGTTGTTGTTGTTGTTGTTATTTATTTGACGTTGTTGTTGTTGTTGTTGTTATTTATTTGATGTTGTTTTAGTTGTTGTTGTTGTTGTTATTTATTTGACGTTGTTGTTGTTGTTTATTTGACGTTGTTGTTGTTATTTATTTGACGTTGTTGTTGTTGTTATTGTTTATTTGAAGTCGTTGTTGTTGTTGTTTATTTGACGTTGTTAATGTTGTTGACGTTGTTGTTGTTGTTTTTGTTATTTATTTGACGTTGTTGTTGTTGTTGTTGTTTTTGTTGTTGTTATTGTTGTTGTTGTTGTTGTTTATTTGACGTTGTTGTTGTTGTTTATTTGACGTTGTTGTTGTTGTTGTTGTTTATTTGACGTTGTTGTTGTTGTTGTTGTTAATTTGACATTGTTGTTGTTGTTGTGTTGACGTTGTTGTTGTTGTTGTTTATTTGAAGTTGTTGTTGTTGTTTATTTGATGTTGTTTTAGTTGTTGTTGTTTATTTGACGTTGTTGTTGTTTTTGTTGTTGTTTATTTGATGTTGTTTTAGTTGTTGTTGTTTATTTGACGTTGTTCTTGTTTTTTATTTGACGTTGTTGTTGTTGTTGTTTATTTGACGTTGTTGTTGTTGTTTATTTGACGTAGTTGTTGTTATTAACGTTGTTGTTGTTGTTTATTTGACGTTTTTGTTGTTGTTGTAAATGTTGCTGTTGTTGTTTTTTATTTGATGTTATTGTTGTTGTTGTTTATTTGATGTTGTTGTTGTTGTTATTGTTGTTGTTGTTGTTTATTTGACATTGTTGTTGTTGTTGTTTATTTGACGTTGTTGTTGTTGTTTATTTGACGTTGTTGTTGTTGTTGTTTATTTGACGTTGTTCTTGTTATTTATTTGACGTTGTTGTTGTTGTTGTTATAGTTTATTTGACGTTGTTGTTGTTGTTTATTTGACATTGTTGTTGTTGTTGACGTTGTTGTTGTTGTTGTTGTTGTTGTTTATTTGACGCTGTTGTTGTTGTTATTTATTTGATGTTGTTTTAGTTGTTGTTGTTTATTTGACGTTGTTGTTGTTTTTTATCTGACATTATTGTTGTTGACATTGTTGTTGTTGTTGTTGTTGTTTATTTGACGTTGTTTTATTGTTGTTGTTTATTTGACGTAGTTGTTGTTATTGACGTTGTTGTTGTTGTTGTTGTTGTTGTTGTTGTTGTTAATTTGACGTTTTTGTTGTTGTTGATGTTGTTGTTGTTGTTATTTTTTATTTGACGTTGTTGTTGTTATTTGACGTTGTTGTTGTATTTGTTTTTGTTGTTGTTGTTGTTTATTTGACGTTGTTGTTGTTGTTTATTTGACGTTGTTGTTGTTTATTTGATGTTGTTTTAGTTGTTGTTGTTTATTTGACGTTGTTGTTGTTTTTTATTTGACGTTGTTGTTGTTGACATTGTTGTTGTTGTTGTTTATTTGACGTAGTTGTTGTTATTGACGTTGTTGTTGTTGTTGTTTATTTGACGTTTTTGTTGTTGTTGATGTTGTTGTTGTTGTTTTTTATTTGATTTTTATTGTTATTGTTGTTTATTTGACGTTGTTGTTGTTGTTATTGTTGTTGTTGTTGTTTATTTGACATTGTTGTTGTTGTTGTTGTTTATTTGACGTTGTTGTTGTTGTTGTTTATTTGACATTGTTGTTGTTGTTGTTGTTTATTTGACGTTGTTGTTGTTATTTATTTGACATTGTTGTTGTTGTTGTTATTGTTTATTTGACGTTATTGTTGTTGTTGTTGTTTATTTGACATTGTTGTTGTTGTTGTTGACAGTGTTGTTGTTGTTGTTGTTATTTATTTGATGTTGTTTTAGTTGTTGTTGTTTTAGTTGTTGTTGTTAATTTGATGTTGCTGTTGTTTTTTATTTGACGTTATTGTTGTTGACATTGTTGTTGTTGTTGTTGTTTATTTGACGTTGTTTTATTGTTGTTGTTTATTTGACGTAGTTGTTGTTATTGACGTTGTTGTTGTTGTTGTTGATTTGACGTTTTTGTTGTTGTTGATGTTGTTGTTTTTTATTTGACGTTGTTGTTGTTATTTGACGTTGTTGTTGTTGTATTTGTTGTTGTTGTTTATTTGACGTTGTTGTTGTT
>OX451740.1:453806096-453813596 GCA_948472305.1 Vicia faba
TGTTGTTGTTTATTTGACGTTGTTGTTGTTGTTTATTTGACGTTGTTGTTGTTATTTATTTGATGTTGTTTTAGTTGTTGTTGTTGTTGTTATTTATTTGACGTTGTTGTTGTTGTTATTTATTTCATGTTGTTTTAGTTTTTGTTGTTTATTTGACGTTGTTGTAGTTTTTTATTTGACGTTGTTGTTGTTGACATTGTTGTTGTTAGTTGTTGTTGTTTATTTGACGTTTTTGTTGTTGTTGTTGTTTATTTGACGTTGTTGTTGTTGTTGTTTATTTGATGTTGTTTTAGTTGTTGTTGTTTATTTAACATTGTTGTTGTTGTTGTTGTTGTTGTTGTTGTTGTTTATTTCATGTTGTTTTAGTTGTTGTTGTTTATTCGACGTTGTTGTTGTTGTTTATTTGACGTTGTTGTTGTTTTTTATTTGACATTTTTGTTGTTGTTGTTGTTATTGTTATTGTTGTTGTTTATTTGACGTTGTTGTTGTTGTTGTTGTTGTTTATTTGACGTTGTTGTTGTCTATTTGACGTAGTTGTTGTTATTGACGTTGTTGTTGTTGTTGTTGTTGATTTGACGTTTTTGTTGTTGCTGATGTTGTTATTGTTGTTGTTTTTTATTTGACGTTGTTGTTGTTATTTGACGTTGTTGTTGTATTTGTTGTTGTTGTTGTTGTTCTTTATTTGACGTTGTTGTTGTTGTTGTTGTTTATTTGATGATGTTTTAGTTGTTGTTGTTGTTGTTATTTATTTGACGTTGTTATTGTTGTTGTTTATTTCATGTTGTTTTAGTTGTTGTTGTTTATTTGACGTTGTTGTTGTTGTTTATTTCATGTTGTTTTAGTTGTTGTTGTTTATTTGACGTTGTTGTTGTTTTTTATTTGACGTTGTTGTTGTTGACATTGTTGTTGTTGTTGTTTATTTGACGTTGTTGTTGTTGTTTATTTGGCGTAGTTGTTGTTATTGACGTTGTTGTTGTTGTTGTTGTTTATTTGACGTTTTAGTTATTGTTGTTGTTGTTTATTTGACGTTGTTATTGTTGTTGTTTATTTGATGTAGTTTTAGTTGTTGTTGTTTATTTGACGTTGTTGTTGTTGTTGTTGTTTATTTCATGTTGTTTTAGTTGTTGTTGTTTATTTGACGTTGTTGTTGTTATTTATTTGACGTTGTTGTTGTTTTTTATTTGACATTTTTGTTGTTGTTGTTGTTGTTATTGTTGTTGTTGTTGTTTATTTAACGTTGTTGTTGTTGTTGTTGTTGTTTATTTGACGTTGTTGTTGTTGTTTATTTGACGTTGTTGTTGTTATTTATTTGACGTTGTTGTTGTTGTTGTTTATTTGACGTTGTTGTTGTTGTTGTTTATTTGACGTTGTTAATGTTGTTGACGTTGTTGTTGTTGTTTTTGTTATTTATTTGACGTTGTTGTTGTTGTTTTTGTTGTTGTTATTGTTGGTGTTGTTATTGTTTATTTGACGTAGTTGTTGTTATTGAAGTTGTTGTTGTTGTTTATTTAACGTTGTTGTTGTTGTTTATTTGATGTTGTTTTAGTTGTTATTGTTTATTTGACGTTGTTGTTGTTTTTTATTTGACGTTGTTGTTGTTGACATTGTTGTTGTTGTTGTTTATTTGATGTTGTTGTTGTTGTTTATTTGACGTAGTTGTTGTTATTGACGTTGTTGTTTTTATTTATTTGACGTTGTTGTTGTTGTTGTTATTGTTTATTTGACGTTGTTGTTGTTGTTGTTGTTTATTTGACGTTATTAATGTTGTTGACGTTGTTGTTGTTGTTTTTGTTATTTATTTGACGTTGTTGTTGTTGTTGTTTTTGTTGTTTTTATTGTTGGTGTTGGTGTTGTTTATTTGACGTTGTTGTTGTTGTTGTTTGTTTGTTTGACGTTGTTGTTGTTGTTGTTTATTTGACTTTGTTGTTGTTGTTGTTTATTTGACGTTGTTGTTGTTGTTGTTTATTTGACTTTGTTGTTGTTGTTGTGTTGACGTTGTTGTTGTTGTTGTTGTTGTTTATTTGACGTTGTTGTTGTTGTTTATTTGATGTTGTTTTAGTTGTTGTTGTTTATTTGACGTTGTTGTTGTTTATTTGATGTTGTTTTAGTTGTTGTTGTTTATTTGACGTTGTTGTTGTTTTTTATTTGACGTTGTTGTTGTTGACATTGTTGTTGTTGTTGTTGTTTATTTGACGTTGTTGTTGTTGTTTATTTGACGTAGTTGTTGTTATTGACGTTGTTGTTGTTGTTGTTTATTTGACGTTTTTGTTGTTGTTGATGTTGTTGTTGTTGTTTTTTATTTGATTTTTATTGTTATTGTTGTTTATTTGACGTTGTTGTTGTTGTTATTGTTGTTGTTGTTGTTTATTTGACATTGTTGTTGTTGTTGTTGTTGTTTATTTGACGTTGTTGTTGTTGTTGTTTATTTGACATTGTTGTTGTTGTTGTTGTTTATTTGACGTTGTTGTTGTTATTTATTTGACGTTGTTGTTGTTGTTATTGTTTATTTGACGTTATTGTTGTTGTTGTTGTTTATTTGACATTGTTGTTGTTGTTGTTGACGTTGTTGTTGTTGTTGTTATTTATTTGATGTTGTTTTAGTTGTTGTTCTTTTAGTTGTTGTTGTTAATTTGACGTTGCTGTTGTTTTTTATTTGACGTTATTGTTGTTGACATTGTTGTTGTTGTTGTTGTTTATTTGACGTTGTTTTATTGTTGTTGTTTATTTGACGTAGTTGTTGTTATTGACGTTGTTGTTGTTGTTGTTTATTTGACGTTCTTGTTGTTGTTGATGTTGTTGTTTTTTATTTGACGTTGTTGTTGTTATTTGACGTTGTTGTTGTTGTATTTGTTGTTGTTGTTTATTTGAGGTTGTTGTTGTTGTTTATTTGACGTTGTTGTTGTTGTTGTTTATTTGATGTTGTTTTAGTTGTTGTTGTTGTTGTTGTTATTTATTTGACGTTGTTGTTGTTGTTGTTGTTTATTTCATGTTGTTTTAGTTGTTGTTGTTTATTTAACGTTGTTGTTGTTTTTTTTGACGTTGTTGTTGTTGACATTGTTGTTGTTGTTGTTTATTTGACGTTGTTGTTGTATTTTATTTGACGTAGTTGTTGTTATTGACGTTGTTGTTGTTGTTGTTTATTTGACGTTTTTGTTGTTGTTGATGTTGTTGTTGTTGTTCTTTATTTGATGTTATTGTTGTTGTTGTTTATTTGACGTTGTTGTTGTTGTTATTGTTGTTGTTGTTGTTTATTTGACATTGTTGTTGTTGTTGTTTATTTGACGTTGTTGTTGTTGTTTATTTGACGTTGTTGTTGTTGTTGTTTATTTGACGTTGTTGTTGTTATTTATTTGACGTTGTTGTTGTTGTTGTTATTGTTTATTTGACGTTGTTGTTGTTGACGTTGTTTTTGTTGTTGTTGTTGTTGTTGTTGTTTATTTGACGTTGTTGTTGTTGTTGTTGTTGTTGTTATTTATTTGATGTTGTTTTAGTTGTTGTTGTTTATTTGACGTTGTTGTTGTTTTTTATTTGACGTTATTGTTGTTGACATTGTTGTTGTTGTTGTTGTTTATTTGACGTTGTTTTATTGTTGTTGTTTATTTGACGTAGTTGTGATTATTGACGTTGTTGTTGTTGTTGTTGTTGATTTGACGTTTTTGTTGTTGTTGATGTTGTTGTTGTTGTTGTTTTTTATTTGACGTTGATGTTGTTATTTGACGTTGTTGTTGTATTTGTTGTTGTTGTTGTTGTTCTTTATTTGACGTTGTTGTTGTTGTTGTTGTTGTTGTTTATTTGATGTTGTTTTAGTTGTTGTTGTTGTTGTTATTTATTTGACGTTGTTGTTGTTGTTGTTTATTTCATGTTGTTTTAGTTGTTGTTGTTTATTTGACGTTGTTGTTGTTTTTTATTTGACGTTGTTGTTGTTGACATTGTTGTTGTTGTTTATTTGACGTTGTTGTTGTTGTTTATTTGACGTAGTTGTTGTTATTGACGTTGTTGTTGTTGTTGTTGTTTATTTGACGTTTTTGTTGTTGTTGTTGTTGTTTATTTGACGTATTTATTGTTGTTGTTTATTTGATGTTGTTTTAGTTGTTGTTGTTGTTGTTTATTTGACGTATTTATTGTTGTTGTTTATTTGACGTTGTTGTTGTGGTTTATTTGACGTATTTATTGTTGTTGTTTATTTGACGTTGTTGTTGTTGTTGTTTATTTCATGTTGTTTTAGTTGTTGTTGTTTATTTGACGTTGTTGTTGTTGTTTATTTGACGTTGTTGTTGTTTTTTATTTGACATTTTTGTTGTTGTTGTTGTTATTGTTGTTGTTGTTGTTTATTTGACGTTGTTGTTGTTGTTGTTTATTTGACGTTGTTGTTGTTGTTGTTTATTTGACGTTGTTGTTGTTGTTTATTTGACGTTGTTGTTGTTGTTTATTTGACGTTGTTGTTGTTGTTGTTTATTTGACGTTGTTGTTGTTATTTACTTGACGTAGTTGTTGTTATTGACGTTGTTGTTGTTGTTGTTTATTTGACATTTTTGTTGTTGTTGTTGTTTATTTGACATTTTTGTTGTTGTTGATGTTGTTGTTGTTGTTTTTTATTTGACGTTGTTGTTTATTTGAAGTTGTTGTTGTTGTTATTGTTATTGTTGATGTTTATTTGACGTTGTTGTTGTTGTTTATTTGATGTTGTTGTTGTTGTTGTTTATTTGACGTTGTTGTTGTTATTTATTTGACGTTGTTGTTGTTGTTGTTATTGTTTATTTGACATTGTTGTTGTTGTTGTTGTTTATTTGACGTTGTTAATGTTGTTGACGTTGTTGTTGTTGTTGTTTTTGTTATTTATTTGACGTTATTGTTGTTGTTGTTGTTGTTTTTGTTGTTGTTATTGTTGGTGTTGTTATTGTTTATTTGACGTAGTTGTTGTTATTGAAGTTGTTGTTGTTGTTTATTTGACGTTGTTGTTGTTGTTGTTGTTGTTGTTTATTTGATGTTGTTTTAGTTGTTGTTGTTTATTTGACGTTGTTGTTGTTTTTTATTTGACGTTGTTGTTGTTGACATTGTTGTTGTTGTTGTTTATTTGATGTTGTTGTTGTTGTTTATTTGACGTAGTTGTTGTTATTGACGTTGTTGTTGTTGTTGTTGTTGTTTATTTGACATTGTTGTTGTTATTTATTTGATGTTGTTGTTTATTTGACGTTTTTGTTGTTGTTGATGTTGTTGTTGTTGTTTTTTATTTGATGTTTTTGTTGTTGTTGTTTATTTGACGTTGTTGTTGTTATTTATTTGACGTTGTTGTTGTTGTTGTTATTGTTCATTTGACGTTGTTGTTGTTGTTGTTTATTTGACGTTGTTAATGTTGTTGACGTTGTTGTTGTTGTTTTTGTTATTTATTTGACGTTGTTGTTGTTGTTGTTTTTGTTGTTGTTATTGTTGGTGTTGTTGTTGTTTACTTGACATTGTTGTTGTTGTTGTTGTTTGTTTGACGTTGTTGTTGTTGTTGTTTATTTGACTTTGTTGTTGTTGTTGTTTATTTGACGTTGTTGTTGTTGTTGTTTATTTGACTTTGTTGTTGTTGTTGTGTTGACGTTGTTGTTGTTGTTGTTGTTTATTTGACGTTGTTGTTGTTGTTGTTTATTTGATGTTGTTTTAGTTTTTGTTGTTTATTTGACGTTGTTGTTGTTGTTTATTTGATGTTGTTTTAGTTGTTGTTGTTTATTTGACGTTGTTGTTGTTTTTTATTTGGCGTTGTTGTTGTTGACATTGTTGTTGTTGTTGTTTATTTGACGTTGTTGTTGTTGTTGTTTATTTGACGTAGTTGTTGTTATTGACGTTGTTGTTGTTGTTGTTGTTGTTGTTGTTTATTTGACGTTTTTGTTGTTGTTGATGTTGTTGTTGTTGTTTTTTATTTGATGTTATTGTTGTTGTTGTTTATTTGACGTTGTTGTTGTTGTTATTGTTGTTGTTGTTGTTTATTTGACATTGTTGTTGTTGTTGTTTATTTGACGTTGTTGTTGTTGTTTATTTGACGTTGTTGTTGTTGTTTATTTGACGTTGTTGTTGATATTTATTTGACGTTGTTGTTGTTGTTGTTGTTGTTATTGTTTATTTGAAGTCGTTGTTGTTGTTGTTTATTTGATGTTGTTAATGTTGTTGACGTTGTTGTTGTTGTTTTTGTTATTTATTTGACGTTGTTGTTGTTGTTGTTGTTGTTGTTGTTGTTTTTGTTGTTATTGTTGTTGTTGTTGTTGTTGTTTATTTGACGTTGTTGTTGTTGTTTATTTGACGTTGTTGTTGTTGTTGTTGTTTATTTGACGTTGTTGTTGTTGTTGTTAATTTGACATTGTTGTTGTTGTTGTGTTGACGTTGTTGTTGTTGGTGTTTATTTGAAGTTGTTGTTGTTGTTTATTTGATGTTGTTTTAGTTGTTGTTGTTTATTTGACGTTGTTGTTGTTGTTGTTGTTGTTTATTTGACGTTGTTCTTGTTTTTTATTTGACGTTGTTGTTGTTGACATTGTTGTTGTTGTTGTTGTTTATTTGATGTAGTTGTTGTTATTGACGTTGTTGTTGTTGTTGTTGTTTATTTGACGTTGTTGTTGTTATTTATTTGATGTTGTTGTTGATGTTGTTTATTTGATGTTGTTGTTGTTATTTATTTGACGTTGTTGTTGTTGTTGTTATTGTATATTTGACGTTGTTGTTGTTGTTTATTTGACATTGTTATTGTTGTTGACGTTGTTGTTGTTGTTTTTGTTATTTATTTGACGTTGTTGTTGTTGTTTTTGTTGTTGTTATTGTTGGTGTTGTTGTTGTTTATTTGACGTTGTTGTTGTTGTTGTTGTTTGTTTGACGTTGTTGTTGTTGTTGTTGTTGTGTTGACGTTGTTGTTGTTGTTGTTTATTTGACGTTGTTGTTGTTGTTGTTTATTTGACTTTGTTGTTGTTGTTGTGTTGACGTTGTTGTTGTTGTTGTTGTTGTTTATTTGACGTTGTTGTTGTTGTTGTTTATTTGATGTTGTTTTAGTTGTTGTTGTTTATTTGACGTTGTTGTTGTTGTTGTTGTTGTTTATTTGATGTTGTTTTAGTTGTTGTTGTTTATTTGACGTTGTTGTTGTTTTTTATTTGACGTTGTTGTTGTTGACATTGTTGTTGTTGTTGTTTATTTGACGTTGTTGTTGTTGTTTATTTGACGTAGTTGTTGTTATTGACGTTGTTGTTGTTTATTTGACGTTTTTGTTGTTGTTGATGTTGTTGTTGTTGTTGTTTTTTATTTGATGTTATTGTTGTTGTTGTTTATTTGACGTTGTTGTTGTTGTTATTGTTGTTGTTGTTGTTTATTTGACATTGTTGTTGTTGTTGTTTATTTGACGTTGTTGTTGTTGTTTATTGGACGTTGTTGTTGTTTTTGTTTATTTGACGTTGTTGTTGTTATTTATTTGACGTTGTTGTTGTTGTTATTGTTTATTTGAAGTCGTTGTTGTTGTTGTTTATTTGACGTTGTTAATGT
>OX451740.1:453843596-453848596 GCA_948472305.1 Vicia faba
TTTGACGTTGTTGTTGTTGTTTTTGTTGTTGTTATTGTTGGTGTTGTTGTTGTGTATTTGACGTTGTTGTTGTTGTTGTTGTTTGTTTGACGTTGTTGTTGTTGTTGTTTATTTGACTTTGTTGTTGTTGTTGTTGTTTATTTGACGTTGTTGTTGTTGTTGTTTATATGACTTTGTTGTTGTTATTGTGTTGACGTTGTTGTTGTTGTTTATTTGACGTTGTTGTTGTTGTTGTTTATTTGATGTTGTTTTAGTTGTTGTTGTTTATTTGACGTTGTTGTTGTTGTTGTTGTTGTTTATTTGATGTTGTTTTAGTTGTTGTTGTTTATTTGACGTTGTTGTTGTTTTTTATTTGACGTTGTTGTTGTTGACATTGTTGTTGTTGTTGTTTATTTGACGTTGTTGTTGTTGTTTATTTGACGTAGTTGTTGTTATTGACGTTGTTGTTGTTGTTGTTGTTTATTTGACGTTTTTGTTGTTGTTGATGTTGTTGTTGTTGTTTTTTATTTGATGTTATTGTTGTTGTTATTTATTTGACGTTGTTGTTGTTATTGTTGTTGTTGTTGTTTATTTGACATTGTTGTTGTTGTTGTTTATTTGACGTTGTTGTTGTTGTTTATTTGACGTTGTTGTTGTTGTTGTTTATTTGACGTTGTTGTTGTTATTTATTTGACGTTGTTGTTGTTGTTGTTATTGTTTATTTGAAGTCGTTGTTGTTGTTGTTTATTTGACGTTGTTAATGTTGTTGACGTTGTTGTTGTTGTTTTTGTTATTTATTTGACGTTGTTGTTATTGTTGTTGTTTTTGTTGTTGTTATTGTTGTTGTTGTTGTTGTTTATTTGACGTTGTTGTTGTTGTTGTTGTTTATTTGACGTTGTTGTTGTTGTTGTTGTTTATTTGACGTTGTTGTTGTTGTTGTTGTTAATTTGACATTGTTGTTGTTGTTGTGTTGACGTTGTTGTTGTTGTTGTTTATTTGAAGTTGTTGTTGTTGTTTATTTGATGTTGTTTTAGTTGTTGTTGTTTATTTGACGTTGTTGTTGTTGTTGTTTATTTGATGTTGTTTTAGTTGTTGTTGTTTATTTGACGTTGTTCTTGTTTTTTATTTGACGTTGTTGTTGTTGACATTGTTGTTGTTGTTGTTTATTTGACGTTGTTGTTGTTGTTTATTTGACGTAGTTGTTGTTATTAACGTTGTTGTTGTTGTTTATTTGACGTTTTTGTTTTTGTTGTTGATGTTGTTGTTGTTGTTTTTTATTTGATGTTATTGTTGTTGTTGTTTATTTGATGTTGTTGTTGTTGTTGTTATTGTTGTTGTTGTTGTTTATTTGACATTGTTGTTGTTGTTGTTTATTTGACGTTGTTGTTGTTGTTTATTTGACGTTGTTGTTGTTGTTGTTGTTGTTGTTGTTTATTTGACGTTGTTGTTGTTATTTATTTGACGTTGTTGTTGTTGTTGTTAATTTTTATTTGACGTTGTTGTTGTTGTTATTTATTTGACATTGTTGTTGTTGTTGACATTGTTGTTGTTGTTTTTGTTATTTATTTGACGTTGTTGTTGTTGTAGTTGTTTTTGTTGTTGTTATTGTTGGTGTTGTTATTGTTTATTTGACGTAGTTGTTGTTATTGAAGTTGTTGTTGTTGTTTATTTAACGTTGTTGTTGTTGTTGTTTATTTGATGTTGTTTTAGTTGTTATTGTTTATTTGACGTTGCTGTTGTTTTTTATTTGACGTTGTTGTTGTTGACATTGTTGTTGTTGTTGTTGTTTATTTGATGTTGTTGTTGTTTATTTGACGTAGTTGTTGTTATTGACGTTGTTGTTTTTATTTATTTGACGTTGTTGTTGTTGTTGTTGTTATTGTTTATTTGACGTTGTTGTTGTTGTTGTTGTTTATTTGACGTTGTTGTTGTTGTTGTTGTTTGTTTGACGTTGTTGTTGTTGTTGTTGTTGTTTATTTGACTTTGTAGTTGTTGTTGTTTATTTGACGTTGTTGTTGTTGTTGTTTATTTGACTTTGTTGTTGTTGTTGTGTTGACGTTGTTGTTGTTGTTGTTGTTTATTTGAAGTTGTTATTGTTGTTTATTTGATGTTGTTTTAGTTGTTGTTGTTTATTTGACGTTGTTGTTGTTTATTTGATGTTATTTTAGTTGTTGTTGTTTATTTGACGTTGTTGTTGTTTTTTATTTGACGTTGTTGTTGTTGACATTGTTGTTGTTGTTGTTTATTTGACGTAGTTGTTGTTATTGACGTTGTTGTTGTTGTTGTTTATTTGACATTTTTGTTGTTGTTGATGTTGTTGTTGTTGTTTTTTATTTGACGTTGTTGTTGTTGTTGTTTATTTGAAGTTGTTGTTGTTGTTATTGTTATTGTTGTTGTTTATTTGACGTTGTTGTTGTTGTTGTTTATTTGACGTTGTTGTTGTTGTTTATTTGATGTTGTTGTTGTTGTTGTTTATTTGACGTTATTGTTATTTATTTGACGTTGTTGTTGTTGTTATTGTTTATTTGACGTTGTTGTTGTTGTTGTTTATTTGACGTTGTTAATGTTGTTGACGTTGTTGTTGTTGTTTTTGTTATTTATTTGACGTTGTTGTTGTTGTTGTTTTTGTTGTTGTTATTGTTGGTGTTGTTATTGTTTATTTGACGTAGTTGTTGTTATTGAAGTTGTTGTTGTTGTTTATTTGACGTTGTTGTTGTTATTGTTGTTGTTTATTTGATGTTGTTTTAGTTATTGTTGTTTATTTGACGTTGTTGTTGTTTTTTATTTGACGTTGTTGTTGTTGACATTGTTGTTATTGTTGTTTATTTGACGTTGTTGTTGTTGTTTATTTGACGTAGTTGTTGTTATTGACGTTGTTGTTGTTGTTGTTGTTTATTTGACGTTGTTGTTGTTATTTATTTGATGTTGTTGTTGTTGTTTATTTGACGTTGTTGTTGTTATTTATTTGACGTTGTTGTTGTTGTTGTTATTGTTTATTTGACGTTGTTGTTGTTGTTGTTTATTTGACATTGTTATTGTTGTTGACGTTGTTGTTGTTGTTTTTGTTATTTATTTGACGTTGTTGTTGTTGTTTTTGTTGTTGTTATTGTTGGTGTTGTTGTTGTGTATTTGACGTTGTTGTTGTTGTTGTTGTTTGTTTGACGTTGTTGTTGTTGTTGTTTATTTGACTTTGTTGTTGTTGTTGTTGTTTATTTGACGTTGTTGTTGTTGTTGTTTATATGACTTTGTTGTTGTTATTGTGTTGACGTTGTTGTTGTTGTTTATTTGACGTTGTTGTTGTTGTTGTTTATTTGATGTTGTTTTAGTTGTTGTTGTTTATTTGACGTTGTTGTTGTTGTTGTTGTTGTTTATTTGATGTTGTTTTAGTTGTTGTTGTTTATTTGACGTTGTTGTTGTTTTTTATTTGACGTTGTTGTTGTTGACATTGTTGTTGTTGTTGTTTATTTGACGTTGTTGTTGTTGTTTATTTGACGTAGTTGTTGTTATTGACGTTGTTGTTGTTGTTGTTGTTTATTTGACGTTTTTGTTGTTGTTGATGTTGTTGTTGTTGTTTTTTATTTGATGTTATTGTTGTTGTTATTTATTTGACGTTGTTGTTGTTATTGTTGTTGTTGTTGTTTATTTGACATTGTTGTTGTTGTTGTTTATTTGACGTTGTTGTTGTTGTTTATTTGACGTTGTTGTTGTTGTTGTTTATTTGACGTTGTTGTTGTTATTTATTTGACGTTGTTGTTGTTGTTGTTATTGTTTATTTGAAGTCGTTGTTGTTGTTGTTTATTTGACGTTGTTAATGTTGTTGACGTTGTTGTTGTTGTTTTTGTTATTTATTTGACGTTGTTGTTATTGTTGTTGTTTTTGTTGTTGTTATTGTTGTTGTTGTTGTTGTTTATTTGACGTTGTTGTTGTTGTTGTTTATTTGACGTTGTTGTTGTTGTTGTTGTTTATTTGACGTTGTTGTTGTTGTTGTTGTTAATTTGACATTGTTGTTGTTGTTGTGTTGACGTTGTTGTTGTTGTTGTTTATTTGAAGTTGTTGTTGTTGTTTATTTGATGTTGTTTTAGTTGTTGTTGTTTATTTGACGTTGTTGTTGTTGTTGTTTATTTGATGTTGTTTTAGTTGTTGTTGTTTATTTGACGTTGTTCTTGTTTTTTATTTGACGTTGTTGTTGTTGACATTGTTGTTGTTGTTGTTTATTTGACGTTGTTGTTGTTGTTTATTTGACGTAGTTGTTGTTATTAACGTTGTTGTTGTTGTTTATTTGACGTTTTTGTTTTTGTTGTTGATGTTGTTGTTGTTGTTTTTTATTTGATGTTATTGTTGTTGTTGTTTATTTGATGTTGTTGTTGTTGTTGTTATTGTTGTTGTTGTTGTTTATTTGACATTGTTGTTGTTGTTGTTTATTTGACGTTGTTGTTGTTGTTTATTTGACGTTGTTGTTGTTGTTGTTGTTGTTGTTTATTTGACGTTGTTGTTGTTATTTATTTGACGTTGTTGTTGTTGTTGTTAATTTTTATTTGACGTTGTTGTTGTTGTTATTTATTTGACATTGTTGTTGTTGTTGACATTGTTGTTGTTGTTTTTGTTATTTATTTGACGTTGTTGTTGTTGTAGTTGTTTTTGTTGTTGTTATTGTTGGTGTTGTTATTGTTTATTTGACGTAGTTGTTGTTATTGAAGTTGTTGTTGTTGTTTATTTAACGTTGTTGTTGTTGTTGTTTATTTGATGTTGTTTTAGTTGTTATTGTTTATTTGACGTTGCTGTTGTTTTTTATTTGACGTTGTTGTTGTTGACATTGTTGTTGTTGTTGTTGTTTATTTGATGTTGTTGTTGTTTATTTGACGTAGTTGTTGTTATTGACGTTGTTGTTTTTATTTATTTGACGTTGTTGTTGTTGTTGTTGTTATTGTTTATTTGACGTTGTTGTTGTTGTTGTTGTTTATTTGACGTTGTTGTTGTTGTTGTTGTTTGTTTGACGTTGTTGTTGTTGTTGTTGTTTATTT
>OX451740.1:453878596-453888596 GCA_948472305.1 Vicia faba
TGTTATTTATTTGATGTTGTTGTTGTTGTTGTTTATTTGACGTTGTTGTTGTTATTTATTTGACGTTGTTGTTGTTGTTGTTATTGTTTATTTGACGTTGTTGTTGTTGTTGTTTATTTGACATTGTTATTGTTGTTGACGTTGTTGTTGTTGTTTTTGTTATTTATTTGACGTTGTTGTTGTTGTTTTTGTTGTTGTTATTGTTGGTGTTGTTGTTGTGTATTTGACGTTGTTGTTGTTGTTGTTGTTTGTTTGACGTTGTTGTTGTTGTTGTTTATTTGACTTTGTTGTTGTTGTTGTTGTTTATTTGACGTTGTTGTTGTTGTTGTTTATATGACTTTGTTGTTGTTATTGTGTTGACGTTGTTGTTGTTGTTTATTTGACGTTGTTGTTGTTGTTGTTGTTTATTTGATGTTGTTTTAGTTGTTGTTGTTTATTTGACGTTGTTGTTGTTGTTGTTGTTGTTTATTTGATGTTGTTTTAGTTGTTGTTGTTTATTTGACGTTGTTGTTGTTTTTTATTTGACGTTGTTGTTGTTGACATTGTTGTTGTTGTTGTTTATTTGACGTTGTTGTTGTTGTTTATTTGACGTAGTTGTTGTTATTGACGTTGTTGTTGTTGTTGTTTATTTGACGTTTTTGTTGTTGTTGATGTTGTTGTTGTTGTTTTTTATTTGATGTTATTGTTGTTGTTATTTATTTGACGTTGTTGTTGTTATTGTTGTTGTTGTTGTTTATTTGACATTGTTGTTGTTGTTGTTTATTTGACGTTGTTGTTGTTGTTTATTTGACGTTGTTGTTGTTGTTGTTTATTTGACGTTGTTGTTGTTATTTATTTGACGTTGTTGTTGTTGTTGTTATTGTTTATTTGAAGTCGTTGTTGTTGTTGTTTATTTGACGTTGTTAATGTTGTTGACGTTGTTGTTGTTGTTTTTGTTATTTATTTGACGTTGTTGTTATTGTTGTTGTTTTTGTTGTTGTTATTGTTGTTGTTGTTGTTGTTTATTTGACGTTGTTGTTGTTGTTGTTGTTTATTTGACGTTGTTGTTGTTGTTGTTGTTGTTGTTTATTTGACGTTGTTGTTGTTGTTGTTGTTAATTTGACATTGTTGTTGTTGTTGTGTTGACGTTGTTGTTGTTGTTGTTTATTTGAAGTTGTTGTTGTTGTTTATTTGATGTTGTTTTAGTTGTTGTTGTTTATTTGACGTTGTTGTTGTTGTTGTTTATTTGATGTTGTTTTAGTTGTTGTTGTTTATTTGACGTTGTTCTTGTTTTTTATTTGACGTTGTTGTTGTTGACATTGTTGTTGTTGTTGTTTATTTGACGTTGTTGTTGTTGTTTATTTGACGTAGTTGTTGTTATTAACGTTGTTGTTGTTGTTTATTTGACGTTTTTGTTTTTGTTGTTGATGTTGTTGTTGTTGTTTTTTATTTGATGTTATTGTTGTTGTTGTTTATTTGATGTTGTTGTTGTTGTTGTTATTGTTGTTGTTGTTGTTTATTTGACATTGTTGTTGTTGTTGTTTATTTGACGTTGTTGTTGTTGTTTATTTGACGTTGTTGTTGTTGTTGTTGTTGTTTATTTGACGTTGTTGTTGTTATTTATTTGACGTTGTTGTTGTTGTTGTTAATTTTTATTTGACGTTGTTGTTGTTGTTGTTATTTATTTGACATTGTTGTTGTTGTTGACATTGTTGTTGTTGTTTTTGTTATTTATTTGACGTTGTTGTTGTTGTAGTTGTTTTTGTTGTTGTTATTGTTGGTGTTGTTATTGTTTATTTGACGTAGTTGTTGTTATTGAAGTTGTTGTTGTTGTTTATTTAACGTTGTTGTTGTTGTTGTTTATTTGATGTTGTTTTAGTTGTTATTGTTTATTTGACGTTGCTGTTGTTTTTTATTTGACGTTGTTGTTGTTGACATTGTTGTTGTTGTTGTTGTTTATTTGATGTTGTTGTTGTTGTTTATTTGACGTAGTTGTTGTTATTGACGTTGTTGTTTTTATTTATTTGACGTTTTTGTTGTTGTTGTTGTTATTGTTTATTTGACGTTGTTGTTGTTGTTGTTGTTTATTTGACGTTGTTGTTGTTGTTGTTGTTTGTTTGACGTTGTTGTTGTTTATTTGACTTTGTAGTTGTTGTTGTTTATTTGACGTTGTTGTTGTTGTTGTTTATTTGACTTTGTTGTTGTTGTTGTGTTGACGTTGTTGTTGTTGTTGTTTATTTGAAGTTGTTGTTGTTGTTTATTTGATGTTGTTTTAGTTGTTGTTGTTTATTTGACGTTGTTGTTGTTTATTTGATGTTATTTTAGTTGTTGTTGTTTATTTGACGTTGTTGTTGTTTTTTATTTGACGTTGTTGTTGTTGACATTGTTGTTGTTGTTGTTTATTTGACGTTGTTGTTGTTGTTTATTTGACGTAGTTGTTGTTATTGACGTTGTTGTTGTTGTTCTTTATTTGACGTTTTTGTTGTTGTTGATGTTGTTGTTGTTGTTTTTTATTTGATGTTATTGTTGTTGTTGTTTATTTGACGTTGTTGTTGTTGTTATTGTTGTTGTTGTTGTTTATTTGACATTGTTGTTGTTGTTATTTATTTGACGTTGTTGTTGTTGTTTATTTGATGTTGTTGTTGTTGTTTATTTGACGTTGTTTTTGTTATTTATTTGACGTTGTTGTTGTTGTTGTTATTGTTTATTTGACGATGTTGTTGTTGTTGTTGTTTATTTGACGTTGTTAATGTTGTTGACATTGTTGTTGTTGTTTTTGTTATTTATTTGACGTTGTTGTTGTTGTTGTTTTTGTGGTTGTTATTGTTGGTGTTGTTATTGTTTATTTGACGTAGTTGTTGTTATTGATGTTGTTGTTGTTGTTTATTTGACGTAGTTGTTGTTATTGACGTTGTTGTTTTTATTTATTTGACGTTGTTGTTGTTGTTTATTTGACGTTGTTGTTGTTGTTGTTTATTTGACGTTGTTAATGTTGTTGACGTTGTTGTTGTTGTTTTTGTTATTTATTTGACGTTGTTGTTGTTGTTGTTTTTGTTGTTTTTATTGTTGGTGTTGGTGTTGTTTATTTGACGTTGTTGTTGTTGTTGTTTGTTTGACGTTGTTGCTGTTGTTGTTTATTTGACTTTGTTGTTGTTGTTGTTTATTTGACGTTGTTGTTGTTGTTATTTATTTGACTTTGTTGTTGTTGTTGTGTTGACGTTGTTGTTGTTGTTGTTGTTGTTTATTTGAAGTTGTTGTTGTTGTTTATTTGATGTTGTTTTAGTTGTTGTTGTTTATTTGACGTTGTTGTTGTTTATTTGATGTTGTTTTAGTTGTTGTTGTTTATTTGACGTTGTTGTTGTTTTTTATTTGACATTGTTGTTGTTGACATTATTGTTGTTGTTGTTTATTTGACGTTGTTGTTGTTGTTTATTTGACGTAGCTGTTGTTATTGACGTTGTTGTTGTTGTTGTTTATTTGACGTTTTTGTTGTTGTTGATGTTGTTGTTGTTGTTTTTTATTTGATGTTATTGTTGTTGTTGTTTATTTGACGTTGTATTTGTTGTTATTGTTGTTTATTTGACATTGTTGTTGTTGTTGTTTATTTGACGTTGTTGTTGTTTATTTGATGTTGTTAATGTTGTTGACGTTGTTGTTGTTGTTTTTGTTATTTATTTGACGTTGTTATTGTTGTTGTTGTTGTTTTTGTTGTTGTTATTGTTGTTGTTGTTGTTGTTTATTTGACGTTGTTGTTGTTTATTTGACGTTGTTGTTGTTGTTGTTGTTGTTTATTTGACGTTGTTGTTGTTGTTGTTAATTTGACATTGTTGTTGTTGTGTTGACGTTGTAGTTGTTGGTGTTTATTTGAAGTTGTTGTTCTTGTTTATTTGATGTTGTTTTAGTTGTTGTTGTTTATTTGACGTTGTTGTTGTTGTTGTTGTTGTTGTTGTTGTTGTTGTTGTTTATTTGATGTTGTATTAGTTGTTGTTGTTTATTTGACGTTGTTCTTGTTTTTTATTTGACGTTGTTGTTGTTGACATTGTTGTTGTAGTTGTTTATTTGACGCTGTTGTGGTTGTTGTTATTTATTTGATGTTGTTTTAGTTGTTGTTGTTTATTTGACGTTGTTGTTTTTTATCTGACGTTATTGTTGTTGACATTGTTGTTGTTGTTGTTGTTTATTTGACGTTGTTTTATTGTTGTTGTTTATTTGACGTAGTTGTTGTTATTGACGTGTTGTTGTTGTTGTTGTTGATTTGACGTTTTTGTTGTTGTTGATGTTGTTGTTGTTTTTTTTATTTGACATTGTTGTTGTTATTTGACGTTGTTGTTGTATTTGTTGTTGTTGTTGTTGTTGTTGTTTATTTGATGTTGTTGTTGTTGTTGTTTATTTGACGTTGTTGTTGTTGTTTATTTGATGTTGTTTTAGTTGTTGTTGTTGTTGTAATTTATTTGACGTTGTTGTTGTTGTTGTTTATTTCATGTTGTTTTAGTTGTTGTTGTTTATTTGACGTTGTTGTTGTTTTTTATTTGACGTTGTTGTTATTGACATTGTTGTTGTTGTTGTTGTTTATTTGACGTTGTTGTTGTTGTTTATTTAAGGTAGTTGTTGTTATTGACGTTGTTGTTGTTGTTTATTTGACGTTTTTGTTGTTGTTGTTGTTGTTGTTTATTTCACGTTGTTGTTGTTGTTGTTTATTTGATGTTGTTTTAGTTGTTGTTGTTGTTTATTTCATGTTGTTTTAGTTGTTGTTGTTTATTTGACGTTGTTGTTGTTGTTGTTGTTTATTTGACGTTGTTGTTGTTTTTTATTTTCAATTTTTGTTGTTGTTGTTGTTATTGTTATTGTTGTTGTTGTTGTTTATTTGACGTTGTTGTTGTTGTTTATTTGACGTTGTTGTTGTTGTTTATTTGACGTTGTTGTTGTTGTTTATTTGACGTTGTTGTTGTTGTTGTTTAGTTGACGTTGTTGTTGTTATTTATTTGACGTTGTTGTTGTTGTTGTTATTGTTTATTTGACGTAGTTAATGTTATTGACGTTGTTGTTGTTGTTGTTTATTTGACATTTTTGTTGTTGTTGATGTTGTTGTTGTTGTTTTTTATTTGACGTTGTTGTTGTTGTTGTTTATTTGAAGTTGTTGTTGTTGTTATTGTTATTGTTGTTGTTTATTTGACGTTGTTGTTGTTGTTGTTTATTTGACGTTGTTGTTGTTGTTTATTTGATGTTGTTGTTGTTGTTGTTTATTTGACGTTGTTGTTGTTATTTATTTGACGTTGTTGTTGTTGTTATTGTTTATTTGACGTTGTTGTTGTTGTTGTTGTTTATTTGACGTTGTTAATGTTGTTGACGTTGTTGTTGTTGTTTTTGTTATTTATTTGACGTTGTTGTTGTTGTTGTTGTTGTTTTTGTTGTTGTTATTGTTGGTGTTGTTATTGTTTATTTGACGTAGTTGTTGTTATTGAAGTATTTGTTGTTGTTTATTTGACGTTGTTGTTGTTGTTTATTTGATGTTGTTTTAGTTGTTTATTTGATGTTGTTTTAGTTGTTGTTGTTGTTGTTATTTATTTGACGTTGTTGTTGTTGTTGTTTATTTCATGTTGTTTTAGTTGTTGTTGTTTATTTGACGTTGTTGTTGTTTTTTATTTGACGTTGTTGTTGTTGTTGTTTATTTGACGTTGTTGTTGTTGTTTATTTGACGTAGTTGTTGTTATTGACGTTGTTGTTGTTGTTTATTTGACGTTTTTGTTGTTGTTGTTGTTGTTTATTTGACGTTGTTGTTGTTGTTGTTTATTTGATGTTGTTTTAGTTGTTGTTGTTTTTTTAACGTTGTTGTTGTTGTTGTTGTTTATTTCATGTTGTTTTAGTTGTTGTTGTTTATTTGACGTTGTTGTTGTTGTTTATTTGACGTTGTTGTTGTTTTTTATTTGACATTTTTGTGGTTTTTGTTGTTATTGTTGTTGTTGTTGTTTATTTGACGTTGTTGTTGTTGTTTATTTGACGTTGTTGTTGTTGTTGTTTAATTTACGTTGTTGTTATTGTTGTTGTTTATTTGACGTTGTTGTTGTTGTTTATTTGACGTTGTTGTTGTTGTTGTTGTTTAGTTGACGTTGTTGTTGTTATTTATTTGACGTTGTTGTTGTTGTTATTGTTTATTTGACGTTGTTATTGTTGTTGTTTTTGTTATTTATTTGACGTTGTTGTTGTTGACATTGTTGTTGTTTATTTGAAGTTGTTGTTGTTGTTGTTTATTTGACGTAGTTGTTGTTATTGACGTTGTTGTTGTTGTTGTTTATTTGACATTTTTGTTGTTGTTGATGTTGTTGTTGTTGTTTTTTATTTGACGTTGTTGTTGTTGTTGTTTATTTGAAGTTGTTGTTGTTATTGTTATTGTTGTTGTTTATTTGACGTTGTTGTTGTTGTTGTTTATTTGACGTTGTTGTTGTTGTTTATTTGACGTTGTTGTTGTTGTTTATTTGATGTTGTTTTAGTTGTTGTTGTTGTTGTTATTTATTTGACGTTGTTGTTGTTGTTGTTTATTTCATGTTGTTTTAGTTGTTGTTGTTTATTTGACGTTGTTGTTGTTTTTTATTTGACGTTGTTGTTGTTGTTGTTTATTTGACGTTGTTGTTGTTGTTTATTTGACGTAGTTGTTGTTATTGACGTTGTTGTTGTTGTTTATTTGACGTTTTTGTTGTTGTTGTTGTTGTTTATTTGACGTTGTTGTTGTTGTTGTTTATTTGATGTTGTTTTAGTTGTTGTTGTTTTTTTAACGTTGTTGTTGTTGTTGTTGTTGTTGTTGTTTATTTCATGTTGTTTTAGTTGTTGTTGTTTATTTGACGTTGTTGTTGTTGTTTATTTGACGTTATTGTTGTTTTTTATTTGACATTTTTGTTGTTGTTGTTTTTATTGTTGTTGTTGTTGTTTATTTGACGTTGTTGTTGTTGTTTATTTGACGTTGTTGTTGTTTAATTTACGTTGTTGTTATTGTTGTTGTTTATTTGACGTTGTTGTTGTTGTTTATTTGACGTTGTTGTTGTTGTTGTTGTTGTTTAGTTGACGTTGTTGTTGTTATTTATTTGACGTTGTTGTTGTTGTTATTGTTTATTTGACGTTGTTATTGTTGTTGTTTTTGTTATTTATTTGACGTTGTTGTTGTTGACATTGTTGTTGTTTATTTGAAGTTGTTGTTGTTGTTGTTTATTTGACGTAGTTGTTGTTATTGACGTCGTTGTTGTTGTTGTTTATTTGACATTTTTGTTGTTGTTAATGTTGTTGTTGTTGTTTTTTATTTGACGTTGTTGTTGTTGTTGTTTATTTGAAGTTGTTGTTGTTGTTATTGTTATTGTTGTTGTTTATTTGACGTTGTTGTTGTTGTTGTTTATTTGACGTTGTTGTTGTTGTTTATTTGATGTTGTTGTTGTTGTTGTTTATTTGACGTTATTGTTATTTATTTGACGTTGTTGTTGTTGTTATTGTTTATTTGACGTTGTTGTTGTTGTTGTTTATTTGACGTTGTTAATGTTGTTGACGTTGTTGTTGTTGTTTTTGTTATTTATTTGACGTTGTTGTTGATGTTGTTGTTTTTGTTGTTGTTATTGTTGGTGTTGTTATTGTTTATTCGACGTAGTTGTTGTTATTGAAGTTGTTGTTGTTGTTTATTTGACGTTGTTGTTGTTGTTGTTGTTTATTTGATGTTGTTTTAGTTGTTGTTGTTTATTTGACGTTGTTTTATTATTGTTGTTTATTTGACGTAGTTGTTGTTATTGACGTTGTTATTGTTGTTGTTGTTGTTGTTGTTGTTGATTTGACGTTTTTGTTGTTGTTGATGTTGTTGTTGTTGTTGTTTTTTATTTGACGTTGTTGTTGTTATTTGACGTTGTTGTTGTATTTGTTGTTGTTGTTGTTGTTTATTTGACGTTGTTGTTGTTGTTTATTTGACGTTGTTGTTGTTGTTTATTTGATGTTGTTTTAGTTGTTGTTGTTATTGTTATTTATTTGACGTTGTTGTTGTTGTTGTTTATTTCATGTTGTTTTAGTTGTTGTTGTTTATTTGACGTTGTTGTTGTTTTTTATTTGACGTTGTTGTTGTTGTTGTTGTTTATTTGACGTTGTTGTTGTTGTTTATTTGACGTAGTTGTTGTTATTGACGTTGTTGTTGTTGTTTATTTGACGTTTTTGTTGTTGTTGTTGTTGTTTATTTGACGTTGTTGTTGTTGTTGTTTATTTGATGTTGTTTTAGTTGTTGTTGTTTTTTTAACGTTGTTGTTGTTGTTGTTGTTGTTGTTGTTGTTGTTTATTTCATGTTGTTTTAGTTGTTGTTGTTTATTTGACGTTGTTGTTGTTGTTTATTTGACGTTGTTGTTGTTTTTTATTTGACATTTTTGTTGTTGTTGTTGTTATTGTTGTTGTTGTTGTTTATTTGACGTTGTTGTTGTTGTTTATTTGACATTGTTGTTGTTGTTGTTTAATTTACAAAGTTGTTATTGTTGTTGTTTATTTGACGTTGTTGTTGTTGTTTATTTGACGTTGTTATTGTTGTTGTTGTTTAGTTGACGTTGTTGTTGTTATTTATTTGACGTTGTTGTTGTTGTTATTGTTTATTTGACGTTGTTATTGTTGTTGTTTTTGTTATTTATTTGACGTTGTTGTTGTTGACATTGTTGTTGTTTATTTGAAGTTGTTGTTGTTGTTGTTTATTTGACGTAGTTGTTGTTATTGACGTTGTTGTTGTTGTTGTTTATTTGACATTTTTGTTGTTGTTGATGTTGTTGTTGTTGTTTTTTATTTGACGTTGTTGTTGTTGTTGTTTATTTGAAGTTGTTGTTGTTGTTATTGTTATTTTTGTTGTTTATTTGACGTTGTTGTTGTTGTTGTTTATTTGACGTTGTTGTTGTTGTTTATTTGATGTTGTTGTTGTTGTTGTTTATTTGACGTTATTGTTATTTATTTGACGTTGTTGTTGTTGTTATTGTTTATTTGACGTTGTTGTTGTTGTTGTTTATTTGACGTTGTTAATGTTGTTGACGTTGTTGTTGTTGTTTTTGTTATTTATTTGACGTTGTTGTTGTTGTTGTTTTTGTTGTTGTTATTGTTGGTGTTGTTATTGTTTATTTGACGTAGTTGTTGTTATTGAAGTTGTTGTTGTTGTTTATTTGACGTTGTTGTTGTTATTGTTGTTGTTTATTTGATGTTGTTTTAGTTATTGTTGTTTATTTGACGTTGTTGTTGTTTTTTATTTGACGTTGTTGTTGTTGACATTGTTGTTATTGTTGTTTATTTGACGTTGTTGTTGTTGTTTATTTGACGTAGTTGTTGTTATTGACGTTGTTGTTGTTGTTGTTGTTGTTGTTTATTTGACGTTGTTGTGGTTATTTATTTGATGTTGTTGTTGTTGTTGTTTATTTGACGTTGTTGTTGTTATTTATTTGACGTTGTTGTTTTTGTTGTTATTGTTTATTTGACGTTGTTGTTGTTGTTGTTTATTTGACATTGTTATTGTTGTTGACGTTGTTGTTGTTGTTTTTGTTATTTATTTGACGTTGTTGTTGTTGTTTTTGTTGTTGTTATTGTTGGTGTTGTTGTTGTGTATTTGACGTTGTTGTTGTTGTTGTTGTTTGTTTGACGTTGTTGTTGTTGTTGTTTATTTGACTTTGTTGTTGTTGTTGTTTATTTGACGTTGTTGTTGTTGTTGTTTATATGACTTTGTTGTTGTTGTTGTGTTGACGTTGTTGTTGTTGTTTATTTGACGTTGTTGTTGTTGTTGTTTATTTGATGTTGTTTTAGTTGTTGTTGTTTATTTGACGTTGTTGTTGTTGTTGTTGTTGTTGTTTATTTGATGTTGTTTTAGTTGTTGTTGTTTATTTGACGTTGTTGTTGTTTTTTATTTGACGTTGTTGTTGTTGACATTGTTGTTGTTGTTGTTTATTTGACGTTGTTGTTGTTGTTTATTTGACGTAGTTGTTGTTATTGACGTTGTTGTTGTTGTTGTTTATTTGACGTTTTTGTTGTTGTTGATGTTGTT
>OX451740.1:453893596-453966096 GCA_948472305.1 Vicia faba
CGTTGTTGTTGTTGTTTATTCGACGTAGTTGTTGTTATTAACGTTGTTGTTGTTGTTTATTTGACGTTTTTGTTGTTGTTGTTGATGTTGCTGTTGTTGTTTTTTATTTGATGTTATTGTTGTTGTTGTTTATTTGATGTTGTTGTTGTTGTTGTTATTGTTGTTGTTGTTGTTTATTTGACATTCTTGTTGTTGTTGTTTATTTGACGTTGTTGTTGTTGTTTATTTGACGTTGTTGTTGTTGTTGTTGTTTATTTGATGTTGTTTTAGTTGTTGTTGTTTATTTGACGTTGTTGTTGTTTTTTATTTGACGTTGTTGTTGTTGACATTGTTGTTGTTGTTATTTATTTGACGTTGTTGTTGTTGTTGTTTTTGTTGTTGGTATTGTTGGTGTTGTTATTGTTTATTTGACGTAGTTGTTGTTATTGAAGTTGTTGTTGTTGTTTATTTGACGTTGTTGTTGTTGTTTATTTGATGTTGTTTTAGTTGTTGTTGTTTATTTGACGTTGTTGTTGTTTTTTATTTGACGTTGTTGTTGTTGACATTGTTGTTGTTGTTGTTTATTTGACGTTGTTGTTGTTGTTTATTTGACGTAGTTGTTGTTATTGACGTTGTTGTTGTTGTTGTTGTTTATTTGACGTTGTTGTTGTTATTTATTTGATGTTGTTGTTGTTGTTGTTTATTTGACGTTGTTGTTGTTATTTATTTGACGTTGTTGTTATTGTTGTTGTTATTGTTTATTTGACGTTGTTGTTGTTGTTGTTTATTTGACATTGTTATTGTTGTTGACGTTGTTGTTGTTGTTTTTGTTATTTATTTGACGTTGTTGTTGTTGTTTTTGTTGTTGTTATTGTTGGTGTTGTTGTTGTGTATTTGACGTTGTTGTTGTTGTTGTTGTTTGTTTGACGTTGTTGTTGTTGTTGTTTATTTGACTTTGTTGTTGTTGTTGTTTATTTGACGTTGTTATTGTTGTTGTTGTTTATATGACTTTGTTGTTGTTGTTGTGTTGACGTTGTTGTTGTTGTTGTTGTTGTTGTTTATTTGACGTTGTTGTTGTTGTTGTTTATTTGATGTTGTTTTAGTTGTTGTTGTTTATTTGACGTTGTTGTTGTTGTTGTTGTTGTTTATTTGATGTTGTTTTTGTTGTTGTTGTTTATTTGACGTTGTTGTTGTTTTATATTTGACGTTGTTGTTGTTGACATTGTTGTTGTTGTTGTTGTTTATTTGACGTTGTTGTTGTTGTTTATTTGACGTAGTTGTTGTTATTGACGTTGTTGTTGTTGTTGTTTATTTGACGTTTTTGTTGTTGTTGATGTTGTTGTTGTTGTTTTTTATTTGATGTTATTGTTGTTGTTGTTTATTTGACGTTGTTGTTGTTGTTATTGTTGTTGTTGTTGTTTATTTGACATTGTTGTTGTTGTTGTTTATTTGACGTTGTTGTTGTTGTTTATTTGACGTTGTTGTTGTTGTTGTTGTTGTTATTGTTTATTTGAAGTCGTTGTTGTTGTTGTTTATTTGACGTTGTTAATGTTGTTGACGTTGTTGTTGTTGTTTTTGTTATTTATTTGACGTTGTTGCTATTGTTGTTGTTTTTGTTGTTGTTATTGTTGTTGTTGTTGTTTATTTGACGTTGTTGTTGTTGTTGTTTATTTGACGTTGTTGTTGTTGTTGTTGTTGTTGTTTATTTGACGTTGTTGTTGTTGTTGTTGTTAATTTGACATTGTTGTTGTTGTTGTGTTGACGTTGTTGTTGTTGTTGTTTATTTGAAGTTGTTGTTGTTTATTTGATGTTGTTTTAGTTGTTGTTGTTTATTTGACGTTGTTGTTGTTGTTGTTGTTTATTTGATGTTGTTTTTGTTGTTGTTGTTTATTTGACGTTGTTGTTGTTTTTTATTTGACGTTGTTGTTGTTGACATTGTTGTTGTTGTTGTTGTTTATTTGACGTTGTTGTTGTTGTTTATTTGACGTAGTTGTTGTTATTGACGTTGTTGTTGTTGTTGTTTATTTGACGTTTTTGTTGTTGTTGATGTTGTTGTTGTTGTTTTTTATTTGATGTTATTGTTGTTGTTGTTTATTTGACGTTGTTGTTGTTGTTATTGTTGTTGTTGTTGTTTATTTGACATTGTTGTTGTTGTTGTTTATTTGACGTTGTTGTTGTTGTTTATTTGACGTTGTTGTTGTTGTTGTTGTTGTTATTGTTTATTTGAAGTCGTTGTTGTTGTTGTTTATTTGACGTTGTTAATGTTGTTGACGTTGTTGTTGTTGTTTTTGTTATTTATTTGACGTTGTTGCTATTGTTGTTGTTTTTGTTGTTGTTATTGTTGTTGTTGTTGTTGTTTATTTGACGTTGTTGTTGTTGTTGTTTATTTGACGTTGTTGTTGTTGTTGTTGTTGTTGTTGTTTATTTGACGTTGTTGTTGTTGTTGTTGTTAATTTGACATTGTTGTTGTTGTTGTGTTGAGGTTGTTGTTGTTGTTGTTTATTTGAAGTTGTTGTTGTTGTTTATTTGATGTTGTTTTAGTTGTTGTTGTTTATTTGACGTTGTTGTTGTTGTTGTTGTTTATTTGATGTTGTTTTAGTTGTTGTTGTTTATTTGACGTTGTTCTTGTTTTTTATTTGACGTTGTTGTTGTTGACATTGTTGTTGTTGTTGTTGTTTATTTGACGTTGTTGTTGTTGTTTATTTGATGTAGTTGTTGTTATTAACGTTGTTGTTGTTGTTTATTTGACGTTTTTGTTGTTGTTGTTGATGTTGCTGTTGTTGTTTTTTATTTGATGTTATTGTTGTTGTTGTTTATTTGATGTTGTTGTTGTTGTTGTTATTGTTGTTGTTGTTGTTTATTTGACATTCTTGTTGTTGTTGTTTATTTGACGTTGTTGTTGTTGTTTATTTGACGTTGTTGTTGTTGTTGTTGTTTATTTGACGTTGTTGTTGTTATTTATTTGACGTTGTTGTTGTTGTTGTTATTGTTTATTTGACGTTGTTATTGTTGTTGTTGTTTATTTGACATTGTTGTTGTTGTTGACGTTGTTGTTGTTGTTGTTTATTTGACGCTGTTGTGGTTGTTCTTATTTATTTGATGTTGTTTTAGTTGTTGTTGTTTATTTGACGTTGTTGTTTTTTATCTGACATTATTGTTGTTGACATTTTTGGTGTTGTTGTTTATTTGACGTTGTTTTATTGTTGTTGTTTATTTGACGTAGTTGTTGTTATTGACGTTGTTGTTGTTGTTGTTGTTGTTTATTTGACGTTGTTGTTGTTGTTGTTTATTTGACGTTGTTGTTGTTGTTGTTTATTTGACGTTGTTGTTGTTGTTGTTTATTTGACATTGTTGTTGTTGTTGTGTTGACGTTGTTGTTGTTGTTGTTGTTTATTTGACGTTGTTGTTGTTGTTGTTTATTTGATGTTGTTTTAGTTGTTGTTGTTTATTTGACGTTGTTGTTGTTGTTGTTGTTGTTTATTTGATGTTGTTTTAGTTGTTGTTGTTTATTTGACGTTGTTGTTGTTTTTTATTTGACGTTGTTGTTGTTGACATTGTTGTTGTTGTTATTTATTTGACGTTGTTGTTGTTATTTATTTGACGTTGTTGTTGTTGTTTTTGTTGTTGGTATTGTTGGTGTTGTTATTGTTTATTTGACGTAGTTGTTGTTATTGAAGTTGTTGTTGTTGTTTATTTGACGTTGTTGTTGTTGTTTATTTGATGTTGTTTTAGTTGTTGTTGTTTATTTGACGTTGTTGTTGTTTTTTATTTGACGTTGTTGTTGTTGACATTGTTGTTGTTGTTGTTTATTTGACGTTGTTGTTGTTGTTGTTTATTTGACGTAGTTGTTGTTATTGACGTTGTTGTTGTTGTTGTTGTTGTTTATTTGACGTTGTTGTTGTTATTTATTTGATGTTGTTGTTGTTGTTGTTTATTTGACGTTGTTGTTGTTATTTATTTGACGTTGTTGTTGTTGTTGTTGTTGTTATTGTTTATTTGACGTTGTTGTTGTTGTTGTTTATTTGACATTGTTATTGTTGTTGACGTTGTTGTTGTTGTTTTTGTTATTTATTTGACGTTGTTGTTGTTGTTTTTGTTGTTGTTATTGTTGGTGTTGTTGTTGTGTATTTGACGTTGTTGTTGTTGTTGTTTGTTTGACGTTGTTGTTGTTGTTGTTTATTTGACTTTGTTGTTGTTGTTGTTTATTTGACGTTGTTGTTGTTGTTGTTGTTTATATGACTTTGTTGTTGTTGTGTTGACGTTGTTGTTGTTGTTGTTGTTTATTTGACGTTGTTGTTGTTGTTGTTTATTTGATGTTGTTTTAGTTGTTGTTGTTTATTTGACGTTGTTGTTGTTGTTGTTTATTTGATGTTGTTTTTGTTGTTGTTGTTTATTTGACGTTGTTGTTGTTTTTTATTTGACGTTGTTGTTGTTGACATTGTTGTTGTTGTTGTTGTTTATTTGACGTTGTTGTTGTTGTTTATTTGACGTAGTTGTTGTTATTGACGTTGTTGTTGTTGTTGTTTATTTGACGTTTTTGTTGTTGTTGATGTTGTTGTTGTTGTTTTTTATTTGATGTTATTGTTGTTGTTGTTTATTTGACGTTGTTGTTGTTGTTATTGTTGTTGTTGTTGTTTATTTGACATTGTTGTTGTTGTTGTTTATTTGACGTTGTTGTTGTTGTTTATTTGACGTTGTTGTTGTTGTTGTTGTTATTGTTTATTTGAAGTCGTTGTTGTTGTTGTTTATTTGACGTTGTTAATGTTATTGACGTTGTTGTTGTTGTTTTTGTTATTTATTTGACGTTGTTGCTATTGTTGTTGTTTTTGTTGTTGTTATTGTTGTTGTTGTTGTTTATTTGACGTTGTTGTTGTTGTTGTTTATTTGACGTTGTTGTTGTTGTTGTTGTTGTTGTTGTTGTTTATTTGACGTTGTTGTTGTTGTTGTTAATTTGACATTGTTGTTGTTGTTGTGTTGACGTTGTTGTTGTTGTTGTTTATTTGAAGTTGTTGTTGTTGTTTATTTGATGTTGTTTTAGTTGTTGTTGTTTATTTGACGTTGTTGTTGTTGTTTATTTGATGTTGTTTTAGTTGTTGTTGTTTATTTGACGTTGTTCTTGTTTTTTATTTGACGTTGTTGTTGTTGACATTGTTGTTGTTGTTGTTTATTTGACGTTGTTGTTGTTGTTTATTCGACGTAGTTGTTGTTATTAACGTTGTTGTTGTTGTTTATTTGACGTTTTTGTTGTTGTTGTTGATGTTGCTGTTGTTGTTTTTTATTTGATGTTATTGTTGTTGTTGTTTATTTGATGTTGTTGTTGTTGTTGTTATTGTTGTTGTTGTTGTTTATTTGACATTCTTGTTGTTGTTGTTTATTTGACGTTGTTGTTGTTGTTTATTTGACGTTGTTGTTGTTGTTGTTGTTTATTTGATGTTGTTTTAGTTGTTGTTGTTTATTTGACGTTGTTGTTGTTTTTTATTTGACGTTGTTGTTGTTGACATTGTTGTTGTTGTTATTTATTTGACGTTGTTGTTGTTGTTGTTTTTGTTGTTGGTATTGTTGGTGTTGTTATTGTTTATTTGACGTAGTTGTTGTTATTGAAGTTGTTGTTGTTGTTTATTTGACGTTGTTGTTGTTGTTTATTTGATGTTGTTTTAGTTGTTGTTGTTTATTTGACGTTGTTGTTGTTTTTTATTTGACGTTGTTGTTGTTGACATTGTTGTTGTTGTTGTTTATTTGACGTTGTTGTTGTTGTTTATTTGACGTAGTTGTTGTTATTGACGTTGTTGTTGTTGTTGTTGTTTATTTGACGTTGTTGTTGTTATTTATTTGATGTTGTTGTTGTTGTTGTTTATTTGACGTTGTTGTTGTTATTTATTTGACGTTGTTGTTGTTGTTGTTATTGTTTATTTGACGTTGTTGTTGTTGTTGTTTATTTGACATTGTTATTGTTGTTGACGTTGTTGTTGTTGTTTTTGTTATTTATTTGACGTTGTTGTTGTTGTTTTTGTTGTTGTTATTGTTGGTGTTGTTGTTGTGTATTTGACGTTGTTGTTGTTGTTGTTGTTTGTTTGACGTTGTTGTTGTTGTTGTTTATTTGACTTTGTTGTTGTTGTTGTTTATTTGACGTTGTTATTGTTGTTGTTGTTTATATGACTTTGTTGTTGTTGTTGTGTTGACGTTGTTGTTGTCGTTGTTGTTGTTTATTTGACGTTGTTGTTGTTGTTGTTTATTTGATGTTGTTTTAGTTGTTGTTGTTTATTTGACGTTGTTGTTGTTGTTGTTGTTGTTTATTTGATGTTGTTTTTGTTGTTGTTGTTTATTTGACGTTGTTGTTGTTTTATATTTGACGTTGTTGTTGTTGACATTGTTGTTGTTGTTGTTGTTTATTTGACGTTGTTGTTGTTGTTTATTTGACGTAGTTGTTGTTATTGACGTTGTTGTTGTTGTTGTTTATTTGACGTTTTTGTTGTTGTTGATGTTGTTGTTGTTGTTTTTTATTTGATGTTATTGTTGTTGTTGTTTATTTGACGTTGTTGTTGTTGTTATTGTTGTTGTTGTTGTTTATTTGACATTGTTGTTGTTGTTGTTTATTTGACGTTGTTGTTGTTGTTTATTTGACGTTGTTGTTGTTGTTGTTGTTATTGTTTATTTGAAGTCGTTGTTGTTGTTGTTTATTTGACGTTGTTAATGTTGTTGACGTTGTTGTTGTTGTTTTTGTTATTTATTTGACGTTGTTGCTATTGTTGTTGTTTTTGTTGTTGTTATTGTTGTTGTTGTTGTTGTTTATTTGACGTTGTTGTTGTTGTTGTTTATTTGACGTTGTTGTTGTTGTTGTTTATTTGACGTTGTTGTTGTTGTTGTTGTTGTTGTTTATTTGACGTTGTTGTTGTTGTTGTTGTTAATTTGACATTGTTGTTGTTGTTGTGTTGACGTTGTTGTTGTTGTTGTTTATTTGAAGTTGTTGTTGTTTATTTGATGTTGTTTTAGTAGTTGTTGTTTATTTGACGTAGTTGTTGTTGTTGTTGTTGTTTATTTGATGTTGTTTTTGTTGTTGTTGTTTATTTGACGTTGTTGTTGTTTTTTATTTGACGTTGTTGTTGTTGACATTGTTGTTGTTGTTGTTGTTTATTTGACGTTGTTGTTGTTGTTTATTTGACGTAGTTGTTGTTATTGACGTTGTTGTTGTTGTTGTTTATTTGACGTTTTTGTTGTTGTTGATGTTGTTGTTGTTGTTTTTTATTTGATGTTATTGTTGTTGTTGTTTATTTGACGTTGTTGTTGTTGTTATTGTTGTTGTTGTTGTTTATTTGACATTGTTGTTGTTGTTGTTTATTTGACGTTGTTGTTGTTGTTTATTTGACGTTGTTGTTGTTGTTGTTGTTGTTATTGTTTATTTGAAGTCGTTGTTGTTGTTGTTTATTTGACGTTGTTAATGTTGTTGACGTTGTTGTTGTTGTTTTTGTTATTTATTTGACGTTGTTGCTATTGTTGTTGTTTTTGTTGTTGTTATTGTTGTTGTTGTTGTTGTTTATTTGACGTTGTTGTTGTTGTTGTTTATTTGACGTTGTTGTTGTTGTTGTTGTTGTTGTTGTTGTTGTTTATTTGACGTTGTTGTTGTTGTTGTTGTTAATTTGACATTGTTGTTGTTGTTGTGTTGACGTTGTTGTTGTTGTTGTTTATTTGAAGTTGTTGTTGTTGTTTATTTGATGTTGTTTTAGTTGTTGTTGTTTATTTGACGTTGTTGTTGTTGTTGTTTATTTGATGTTGTTTTAGTTGTTGTTGTTTATTTGACGTTGTTCTTGTTTTTTATTTGACGTTGTTGTTGTTGACATTGTTGTTGTTGTTGTTTATTTGACGTTGTTGTTGTTGTTTATTTGATGTAGTTGTTATTATTAACGTTGTTGTTGTTGTTTATTTGACGTTTTTGTTGTTGTTGTTGATGTTGCTGTTGTTGTTTTTTATTTGATGTTATTGTTGTTGTTGTTTATTTGATGTTGTTGTTGTTGTTGTTATTGTTGTTGTTGTTGTTTATTTGACATTCTTGTTGTTGTTGTTTATTTGACGTTGTTGTTGTTGTTTATTTGACGTTGTTGTTGTTGTTGTTGTTTATTTGACGTTGTTGTTGTTATTTATTTGACGTTGTTGTTGTTGTTGTTATTGTTTATTTGACGTTGTTATTGTTGTTGTTGTTTATTTGACATTGTTGTTGTTGTTGACGTTGTTGTTGTTGTTGTTTATTTGACGCTGTTGTGGTTGTTCTTATTTATTTGATGTTGTTTTAGTTGTTGTTGTTTATTTGACGTTGTTGTTTTTTATCTGACATTATTGTTGTTGACATTGTTGGTGTTGTTGTTTATTTGACGTTGTTTTATTGTTGTTGTTTATTTGACGTAGTTGTTGTTATTGACGTTGTTGTTGTTGTTGTTGTTGTTGATTTGACGTTTTTGTTGTTGTTGATGTTGTTGTTGTTGTTTTTTATTTGACGTTGTTGTTGTTATTTGCCGTTGTTGTTGTATTTGTTGTTGTTGTTGTTGTTTATTTGATGTTGTTGTTGTTGTTGTTTATTTGACGTTGTTGTTGTTGTTTATTTGATGTTGTTTTAGTTGTTGTTGTTGTTGTTGTTATTTATTTGACGTTGTTGTTATTGTTGTTTATTTCATGTTGTTTTAGTTGTTGTTGTTTATTTGACGTTGTTGTTGTTTTTTATTTGACGTTGTTGTTGTTGACATTGTTGTTGTTGTTGTTGTTTATTTGACGTTGTTGTTGTTGTTTATTTGACGTTGTTGTTGTTGTTTATTTAAGGTAGTTGTTGTTATTGACGTTGTTGTTGTTGTTTATTTGACGTTTTTGTTGTTGTTGTTGTTGTTTATTTGACGTTGTTGTTGTTGTTGTTTATTTGATGTTGTTTTAGTTGTTGTTGTTTATTTAACGTTGTTGTTGTTGTTGTTGTTTATTTCATGTTGTTTTAGTTGTTGTTGTTTATTTGACGTTGTTGTTGTTGCTTATTTGACGTTGTTGTTGTTTTTTATTTGCCATTTTTGTTGTTGTTGTTGTTGTTGTTATTGTTGTTGTTGTTGTTTATTTGATGTTGTTGTTGTTGTTTATTTGACGTTGTTGTTGTTGTTGTTGTTTATTTGACGTTGTTGTTGTTGTTGTTGTTTATTTGACGTTGTTGTTGTTGTTTATTTGACGTTGTTGTTGTTGTTGTTTAGTTGACGTTGTTGTTGTTATTTATTTGACGTTGTTGTTGTTGTTGTTATTGTTTATTTGACGTTGTTATTGTTGTTGTTTTTGTTATTTATTTGACGTTGTTGTTGTTGACATTGTTGTTGTTTATTTGAAGTTGTTGTTGTTGTTTTTTATTTGACATTTTTGTTGTTGTTGATGTTGTTGTTGTTGTTTTTTATTTGACGTTGTTGTTGTTGTTGTTTATTTGAAGTTGTTGTTGTTGTTATTGTGATTGTTGTTGTTTATTTGACGTTGTTGTTGTTGTTGTTTATTTGACGTTGTTGTTGTTGTTTATTTGATGTTGTTGTTGTTGTTGTTGTTGTTGTTTTTTATTTGACGTGGTTGTTGTTGTTGTTTATTTGAAGTTGTTGTTGTTGTTATTGTTATTGTTGTTGTTTATTTGACGTTGTTGTTGTTGTTGTTTATTTGACGTTGTTGTTGTTGTTTATTTGATGTTGTTGTTGTTGTTTATTTGACGTTGTTGTTGTTATTTATTTGACGTTGTTGTTGTTGTTATTGTTTATTTGACGTTGTTGTTGTTGTTGTTGTTTATTTGACGTTGTTAATGTTGTTGACGTTGTTGTTGTTGTTTTTGTTATTTATTTGACATTGTTGTTGTTGTTGTTTTTGTTGTTGTTATTGTTGGTGTTGTTATTGTTTATTTGATGTAGTTGTTGTTATTGAAGTTGTTGTTGTTGTTTATTTGACGTTGTTGTTGTTGTTGTTGTTGTTTATTTGATGTTGTTTTAGTTGTTGTTGTTTATTTGACGTTGTTGTTGTTTTTTATTTGACGTTGTTGTTGACATTGTTGTTGTTGTTGTTTATTTGACGTTGTTGTTGTTGTTTATTTGACGTAGTTGTTGTTATTGACGTTGTTGTTGTTGTTGTTGTTTATTTGACGTTGTTGTTATTTATTTGATGTTGTTGTTGTTGTTTATTTGACGTTGTGGTTGTTATTTATTTGAAGTTGTTGTTGTTGTTGTTATTGTTTATTTGACGTTGTTGTTGTTGTTGTTGTTTATTTGACATTGTTATTGTTGTTGACATTGTTATTGTTGTTGACGTTGTTGTTGTTGACATTGTTGTTGTTGTTGTTGTTTATTTGACGTTGTTGTTGTTGTTGTTTATTTGACGTAGTTGTTGTTATTGACGTTGTTGTTGTTGTTGTTGTTGTTTATTTGACGTTGTTGTTGTTGTTGTTTATTTGACGTTGTTGTTGTTATTTATTTGACGTTGTTGTTGTTGTTGTTATTGTTTATTTGACGTTGTTGTTGTTGTTGTTGTTTATTTGACATTGTTATTGTTGTTGACGTTGTTGTTGTTATTTTTGTTATTTATTTGACGTTGTTGTTGTTGTTTTTGTTGTTGTTATTGTTGGTGTTGTTGTTGTTTATTTGACGTTGTTGTTGTTGTTGTTTGTTTGACGTTGTTGTTGTTGTTGTTTATTTGACTTTGTTGTTGTTGTTGTTTATTTGACGTTGTTGTTGTTGTTGTTTATTTGACTTTGTTGTTGTTGTTGTGTTGACGTTGTTGTTGTTGTTTATTTGACGTTGTTGTTGTTGTTGTTTATTTGATGTTGTTTTAGTTGTTGTTGTTTATTTGACGTTGTTGTTGTTGTAGTTTATTTGATGTTGTTTTAGTTGTTGTTGTTTATTTGACGTTGTTGTTGTTTTTTATTTGACGTTGTTGTTGTTGACATTGTTGTTGTTGTTGTTTATTTGACGTTGTTGTTGTTGTTGTTGTTTATTTGACGTAGTTGTTGTTATTGACGTTGTTGTTGTTGTTGTTTATTTGACGTTTTTGTTGTTGTTGATGTTGTTGTTGTTGTTTTTTATTTAATGTTATTGTTGTTGTTGTTTATTTGACGTTGTTGTTGTTGTTATTGTTGTTGTTGTTGTTGTTTATTTGACATTGTTGTTGTTGTTGTTGTTGTTGTTGTTTATTTGACGTTGTTGTTGTTGTTTATTTGACGTTGTTGTTGTTGTTGTTTATTTGACGTTGTTGTTGTTATTTATTTGACGTTGTTGTTGTTGTTGTTGTTATTGTTTATTTGAAGTCGTTGTTGTTGTTGTTTATTTGACGTTGTTAATGTTGTTGACGTTGTTGTTGTTGTTTTTGTTATTTATTTGACGTTGTTGTTGTTGTTGTTTTTGTTGTTGTTATTGTTGTTGTTGTTGTTGTTGTTTATTTGACGTTGTTGTTGTTGTTTATTTGACGTTGTTGTTGTTGTTGTTGTTGTTTATTTGACGTTGTTGTTGTTGTTGTTGTTAATTTGACATTGTTGTTGTTGTTGTGTTGACGTTGTTGTTGTTATTGTTTATTTGAAGTTGTTGTTGTTGTTTATTTGATGTTGTTTTAGTTGTTGTTGTTTATTTGACGTAGTTGTTGTTGTTTATTTGACGTTTTTGTTGTTGTTGTTGATGTTGCTGTTGTTGTTTTTTATTTGATGTTATTGTTGTTGTTGTTTATTTGATGTTGTTGTTGTTGTTATTGTTGTTGTTGTTGTTTATTTGACATTGTTGTTGTTGTTGTTTATTTAACGTTGTTGTTGTTGTTTATTTGACGTTGTTGTTGTTGTTGTTTATTTGACGTTGTTGTTGTTATTTATTTGACGTTGTTGTCGTTGTTGTTATTGTTTATTTGACGTTGTTGTTGTTGTTTATTTGACATTGTTGTTGTTGTTGACGTTGTTGTTGTTGTTGTTGTTATTGTTTATTTGACGCTGTTGTTGTTGTTGTTATTTATTTGATGTTGTTTTAGTTGTTGTTGTTTATTTGACGTTGTTGTTGTTTTTTATCTGACGTTATTGTTGTTGACATTGTTGTTGTTGTTGTTGTTTATTTGACGTTGTTTTATTGTTGTTGTTTATTTGACGTAGTTGTTGTTATTGATGTTGTTGTTGTTGTTGTTGTTGATTTGACGTTTTTGTTGTTGTTGATGTTGTTGTTGTTGTTGTTTTTTATTTGACGTTGTTGTTGTTATTTGACGTTGTTGTTGTATTTGTTGTTGTTGTTGTTGTTGTTTATTTTTGACGTTGTTGTTGTTGTTTATTTGACGTTGTTGTTGTTGTTTATTTGATGTTGTTTTAGTTGTTGTTGTTGTTGTTATTTATTTGACGTTGTTGTTGTTGTTTATTTCATGTTGTTTTAGTTGTTGTTGTTTATTTGACGTTGTTGTTGTTGACATTGTTGTTGTTGTTGTTTATTTGACGTTGTTGTTGTTGTTTATTTGACGTAGTTGTTATTATTGACGTTGTTGTTGTTGTTTATTTGACGTTTTTGTTGTTGTTGTTGTTTATTTGATGTTGTTTTAGTTGTTGTTGTTTATTTAACGTTGTTGTTGTTGTTGTTTATTTCATGTTGTTTTAGTTGTTGTTGTTTATTTGACGTTGTTGTTGTTATTTATTTGACGTTGTTGTTGTTTTTTATTTGACATTATTGTTGTTGTTGTTGTTATTGTTGTTGTTGTTGTTTATTTGACGTTGTTGTTGTTGTTGTTTATTTGACTTTGTTGTTGTTGTTGTTTATTTAACGTTGTTGTTGTCGTTTATTTGACGTTGTTGTTGTTGTTGTTTATTTGACGTTGTTGTTGTTATTTATTTGACGTTGTTGTTGTTGTTATTGTTGTTGTTGTTGTTTATTTGACGTTGTTGTTGTTGTTTATTTGACGTTGTTGTTGTTGTTGTTTATTTAACGTTGTTGTTGTTGTTTATTTGACGTTGTTGTTGTTGTTGTTGTTTATTTGATGTTGTTGTTGTTATTTATTTGACGTTGTTGTTGTTGTTATTGTTTATTTGACGTTGTTATTGTTGTTGTTTTTGTTATTTATTTGACGTTGGTGTTGTTGTTGTTTTTCTTGTTGTTATTGTTGTTGTTGTTGTTGTTTATTTGACGTTGTTGTTGTTGTTGTTTATTTGACGTTGTTGTTGTTTTTGTTTATTTGACGTTGTTGTTGTTGTTGTTAATTTGACATTGTTGTTGTTGTTGTGTTGACGTTGTTATTGTTGTTGTTGTTTATTTGAAGTTGTTGTTGTTGTTGTTTATTTCATGTTGTTTTAGTTGTTGTTGTTTATTTGACGTTGTTGTTGTTGTTGTTGTTTATTTGATGTTGTTTTAGTTGTTGTTGTTTATTTGACGTTGTTCTTGTTTTTTATTTGACGTTGTTGTTGTTGACATTGTTGTTGTTGTTTATGTTTATTTGACGTTGTTGTTGTTTATTTGACGTAGTTGGTTTTATTAACGTTGTTGTTGTTGTTTATTTGACGTTTTTTGTTGTTGTTGTTTGTGTTGCTGTTGTTTTTTTTTATTTGATTTTTATTGTTATTGTTGTTTATTTGACGTTGTTGTTGTTGTTATTGTTGTTGTTGTTTATTTGACATTGTTGTTGTTGTTGTGGTTTATTTGACGGTGTTGTTGTTGTTGTTGTTTATTTGACATTGTTGTTGTTGTTGTTGTTTATTTGACGTTGTTGTTGTTATTTATTTGACGTTGTTGTTGTTGTTGTTATTGTTTATTTGACGTTATTGTTGTTGTTGTTATTTATTTGACATTGTTGTTGTTGTTGTTGTTGTTGTTGTTGTTTATTTGACGTTGTTGTTGTTGTTGTTGTTATTTATTTGATGTTGTTTTAGTTGTTGTTGTTTTAGTTGTTGTTGTTAATTTGACGTTGCTGTTGTTTTTTATTTGACGTTATTGTTGTTGACATTGTTGTTGTTGTTGTTGTTGTTTATTTGACGTTGTTTTATTGTTGTTGTTTATTTGACGTAGTTGTTGTTATTGACGTTGTTGTTGTTGTTGATTTGACGTTTTTGTTGTTGTTGATGTTGTTGTTGTTGTTGTTGTTTTTTATTTGACGTTGTTGTTGTTATTTGACGTTGTTGTTGTATTTGTTGTTGTTGTTTATTTGAAGTTGTTGTTGTTGTTTATTTGACGTTGTTGTTGTTGTTGTTTATTTGATGTTGTTTTAGTTGTTGTTGTTGTTGTTATTTATTTGACGTTGTTGTTGTTGTTGTTGTTTATTTCATGTTGTTTTAGTTGTTGTTGTTTATTTAACGTTGTTGTTGTTTTTTTTTGACGTTGTTGTTGTTGACATTGTTGTTGTTGTTGTTTATTTGACGTTGTTGTTGTTGACATTGTTGTTGTTGTTATTTATTTGACGTTGTTGTTGTTGTTTTTGTTGTTGGTATTGTTGGTGTTGTTATTGTTTATTTGACGTAGTTGTTGTTATTGAAGTTGTTGTTGTTGTTTATTTGACGTTGTTGTTGTTGTTTATTTGATGTTGTTTTAGTTGTTGTTGTTTATTTGACGTTGTTGTTGTTTTTTATTTGACGTGGTTGTTGTTGACATTGTTGTTGTTGTTGTTTATTTGACGTTGTTGTTGTTGTTTATTTGACGTAGTTGTTGTTATTGACGTTGTTGTTGTTGTTGTTGTTGTTGTTTATTTGACGTTGTTGTTGTTATTTATTTGATGTTGTTGTTGTTGTTGTTGTTTATTTGACGTTGTTGTTGTTATTTATTTGACGTTGTTGTTGTTGTTGTTGTTATTGTTTATTTGACGTTGTTGTTGTTGTTGTTTATTTGACATTGTTATTGTTGTTGACGTTGTTGTTGTTGTTTTTGTTATTTATTTGACGTTGTTGTTGTTGTTTTTGTTGTTGTTATTGTTGGTGTTGTTGTTGTGTATTTGACGTTGTTGTTGTTGTTGTTGTTTGTTTGACGTTGTTGTTGTTGTTGTTTATTTGACTTTGTTGTTGTTGTTGTTTATTTGACGTTGTTGTTGTTGTTGTTTATATGACTTTGTTGTTGTTGTTGTGTTGACGTTGTTGTTGTTGTTGTTGTTGTTGTTGTTTATTTGACGTTGTTGTTGTTGTTGTTTATTTGATGTTGTTTTACTTGTTGTTGTTTATTTGACGTTGTTGTTGTTGTTGTTGTTTATTTGATGTTGTTTTAGTTGTTGTTGTTTATTTGACGTTGTTGTTGTTTTTTATTTGACGTTGTTGTTGTTGACATTGTTGTTGTTGTTGTTGTTGTTTATTTGACGTTGTTGTTGTTGTTTATTTGACGTAGTTGTTGTTATTGACGTTGTTGTTGTTGTTGTTTATTTGACGTTTTTGTTGTTGTTGATGTTGTTGTTGTTGTTTTTTATTTGATGTTATTGTTGTTGTTGTTTATTTGACGTTGTTGTTGTTGTTGTTTATTTGACGTTGTTAATGTTGTTGACGTTGTTGTTGTTGTTTTTGTTATTTATTTGACGTTGTTGCTATTGTTGTTGTTTTTGTTGTTGTTATTGTTGTTGTTGTTGTTGTTTATTTGACGTTGTTGTTGTTGTTGTTGTTTATTTTACGTTGTTGTTGTTGTTGTTGTTTATTTGACGTTGTTGTTGTTGTTGTTGTTAATTTGACATTGTTGTTGTTGTTGTGTTGACGTTGTTGTTGTTGTTGATTATTTGAAGTTGTTGTTGTTGTTTATTTGATGTTGTTTTAGTTGTTGTTGTTTATTTGACGTTGTTGTTGTTGTTGTTTATTTGATGTTGTTTTAGTTGTTGTTGTTTATTTGACGTTGTTCTTGTTTTTTATTTGACGTTGTTGTTGTTGACATTGTTGTTATTGTTGTTTATTTGACGTTGTTGTTGTTGTTTATTTGACGTAGTTGTTGTTATTAACGTTGTTGTTGTTGTTGCTTATTTGACGTTTTTGTTGTTGTTGTTGATGTTGCTGTTGTTGTTTTTTATTTGATGTTATTGTTGTTGTTGTTTATTTGATGTTGTTGTTGTTGTTGTTATTGTTGTTGTTGTTGTTTATTTGACATTCTTGTTGTTGTTGTTTATTTGACGTTGTTGTTGTTGTTTATTTGACGTTGTTGTTGTTGTTGTTTATTTGACGTTGTTGTTGTTATTTATTTGACGTTGTTGTTGTTGTTGTTATTGTTTATTTGACGTTGTTATTGTTGTTGTTGTTTATTTGACATTGTTGTTGTTGTTGACGTTGTTGTTGTTGTTGTTGTTTATTTGACGCGTTTGTGGTTGTTCTTATTTATTTGATGTTGTTTTAGTTGTTGTTGTTTATTTGACGTTGTTGTTTTTTATTTGACATTATTGTTGTTGACATTGTTGTTGTTGTTGTTGTTTATTTGACGTTGTTTTATTGTTGTTGTTTATTTGACGTAGTTGTTGTTATTGACGTTGTTGTTGTTGTTGTTGTTGTTGTTGATTTGACATTTTTGTTATTGTTGATGTTGTTGTTGTTGTTTTTTATTTGACGTTGTTGTTGTTATTTGACGTTGTTGTTGTATTTGTTGTTGTTGTTGTTGTTTATTTGATGTTGTTGTTGTTGTTGTTGTTTATTTGACGTTGTTGTTGTTGTTTATTTGATGTTGTTTTAGTTGTTGTTGTTGTTGTTGTTATTATTTATTTGACGTTGTTGTTATTGTTGTTTATTTCATGTTGTTTTAGTTGTTGTTGTTTATTTGACGTTGTTGTTGTTTTTTATTTGACGTTGTTGTTGTTGACATTGTTGTTATTGTTGTTGTTTATTTGACGTTGTTGTTGTTGTTTATTTGACGTTGTTGTTGTTGTTTATTTAAGGTAGTTGTTGTTATTGACGTTGTTGTTGTTGTTTATTTGACGTTTTTGTTGTTGTTGTTGTTGTTTATTTGACGTTGTTGTTGTTGTTGTTTATTTGATGTTGTTTTAGTTGTTGTTGTTTATTTAACGTTGTTGTTGTTGTTGTTGTTTATTTCATCTTGTTTTAGTTGTTGTTGTTTATTTGACGTTGTTGTTGTTGCTTATTTGACGTTGTTGTTGTTTTTTATTTGCCATTTTTGTTGTTGTTGTTGTTGTTGTTATTGTTGTTGTTGTTGTTTATTTGACGTTGTTGTTGTTGTTTATTTGACGTTGTTGTTGTTGTTGTTTATTTCACGTTGTTGTTGTTGTTTATTTGACGTTGTTGTTGTTGTTGTTTAGTTGACGTTGTTGTTGTTATTTATTTGACGTTGTTGTTGTTGTTGTTATTGTTTATTTGACGTTTTTGTTGTTGTTGTTGATGTTGCTGTTGTTGTTTTTTATTTGATGTTATTGTTGTTGTTGTTTATTTGATGTTGTTGTTGTTGTTATTGTTGTTGTTGTTGTTTATTTGACATTGTTGTTGTTGTTGTTTATTTAACGTTGTTGTTGTTGTTTATTTGACGTTGTTGTTGTTGTTGTTTATTTGACGTTGTTGTTGTTATTTATTTGACGTTGTTGTCGTTGTTGTTATTGTTTATTTGACGTTGTTGTTGTTGTTTATTTGACATTGTTGTTGTTGTTGACGTTGTTGTTGTTGTTGTTGTTATTGTTTATTTGACGCTGTTGTTGTTGTTGTTATTTATTTGATGTTGTTTTAGTTGTTGTTGTTTATTTGACGTTGTTGTTGTTTTTTATCTGACGTTATTGTTGTTGACATTGTTGTTGTTGTTGTTGTTTATTTGACGTTGTTTTATTGTTGTTGTTTATTTGACGTAGTTGTTGTTATTGATGTTGTTGTTGTTGTTGTTGTTGATTTGACGTTTTTGTTGTTGTTGATGTTGTTGTTGTTGTTGTTTTTTATTTGACGTTGTTGTTGTTATTTGACGTTGTTGTTGTATTTGTTGTTGTTGTTGTTGTTGTTTATTTTTGACGTTGTTGTTGTTGTTTATTTGACGTTGTTGTTGTTGTTTATTTGATGTTGTTTTAGTTGTTGTTGTTGTTGTTATTTATTTGACGTTGTTGTTGTTGTTTATTTCATGTTGTTTTAGTTGTTGTTGTTTATTTGACGTTGTTGTTGTTGACATTGTTGTTGTTGTTGTTTATTTGACGTTGTTGTTGTTGTTTATTTGACGTAGTTGTTATTATTGACGTTGTTGTTGTTGTTTATTTGACGTTTTTGTTGTTGTTGTTGTTTATTTGATGTTGTTTTAGTTGTTGTTGTTTATTTAACGTTGTTGTTGTTGTTGTTTATTTCATGTTGTTTTAGTTGTTGTTGTTTATTTGACGTTGTTGTTGTTATTTATTTGACGTTGTTGTTGTTTTTTATTTGACATTATTGTTGTTGTTGTTGTTATTGTTGTTGTTGTTGTTTATTTGACGTTGTTGTTGTTGTTGTTTATTTGACTTTGTTGTTGTTGTTGTTTATTTAACGTTGTTGTTGTCGTTTATTTGACGTTGTTGTTGTTGTTGTTTATTTGACGTTGTTGTTGTTATTTATTTGACGTTGTTGTTGTTGTTATTGTTGTTGTTGTTGTTTATTTGACGTTGTTGTTGTTGTTTATTTGACGTTGTTGTTGTTGTTGTTTATTTAACGTTGTTGTTGTTGTTTATTTGACGTTGTTGTTGTTGTTGTTGTTTATTTGATGTTGTTGTTGTTATTTATTTGACGTTGTTGTTGTTGTTATTGTTTATTTGACGTTGTTATTGTTGTTGTTTTTGTTATTTATTTGACGTTGGTGTTGTTGTTGTTTTTCTTGTTGTTATTGTTGTTGTTGTTGTTGTTTATTTGACGTTGTTGTTGTTGTTGTTTATTTGACGTTGTTGTTGTTTTTGTTTATTTGACGTTGTTGTTGTTGTTGTTAATTTGACATTGTTGTTGTTGTTGTTGTGTTGACGTTGTTATTGTTGTTGTTGTTTATTTGAAGTTGTTGTTGTTGTTGTTTATTTGATGTTGTTTTAGTTGTTGTTGTTTATTTGACGTTGTTGTTGTTGTTGTTGTTTATTTGATGTTGTTTTAGTTGTTGTTGTTTATTTGACGTTGTTCTTGTTTTTTATTTGACGTTGTTGTTGTTGACATTGTTGTTGTTGTTGTTGTTTATTTGACGTTGTTGTTGTTTATTTGACGTAGTTGGTTTTATTAACGTTGTTGTTGTTGTTTATTTGACGTTTTTTGTTGTTGTTGTTTGTGTTGCTGTTGTTTTTTTTTATTTGATTTTTATTGTTATTGTTGTTTATTTGACGTTGTTGTTGTTGTTATTGTTGTTGTTGTTTATTTGACATTGTTGTTGTTGTTGTGGTTTATTTGACGGTGTTGTTGTTGTTGTTGTTTATTTGACATTGTTGTTGTTGTTGTTGTTTATTTGACGTTGTTGTTGTTATTTATTTGACGTTGTTGTTGTTGTTGTTATTGTTTATTTGACGTTATTGTTGTTGTTGTTATTTATTTGACATTGTTGTTGTTGTTGTTGTTGTTGTTGTTTATTTGACGTTGTTGTTGTTGTTGTTGTTATTTATTTGATGTTGTTTTAGTTGTTGTTGTTTTAGTTGTTGTTGTTAATTTGACGTTGCTGTTGTTTTTTATTTGACGTTATTGTTGTTGACATTGTTGTTGTTGTTGTTGTTGTTTATTTGACGTTGTTTTATTGTTGTTGTTTATTTGACGTAGTTGTTGTTATTGACGTTGTTGTTGTTGTTGATTTGACGTTTTTGTTGTTGTTGATGTTGTTGTTGTTGTTGTTGTTTTTTATTTGACGTTGTTGTTGTTATTTGACGTTGTTGTTGTATTTGTTGTTGTTGTTTATTTGAAGTTGTTGTTGTTGTTTATTTGACGTTGTTGTTGTTGTTGTTTATTTGATGTTGTTTTAGTTGTTGTTGTTGTTGTTATTTATTTGACGTTGTTGTTGTTGTTGTTGTTTATTTCATGTTGTTTTAGTTGTTGTTGTTTATTTAACGTTGTTGTTGTTTTTTTTTGACGTTGTTGTTGTTGACATTGTTGTTGTTGTTGTTTATTTGACGTTGTTGTTGTTGACATTGTTGTTGTTGTTATTTATTTGACGTTGTTGTTGTTGTTTTTGTTGTTGGTATTGTTGGTGTTGTTATTGTTTATTTGACGTAGTTGTTGTTATTGAAGTTGTTGTTGTTGTTTATTTGACGTTGTTGTTGTTGTTTATTTGATGTTGTTTTAGTTGTTGTTGTTTATTTGACGTTGTTGTTGTTTTTTATTTGACGTTGTTGTTGTTGACATTGTTGTTGTTGTTGTTTATTTGACGTTGTTGTTGTTGTTTATTTGACGTAGTTGTTGTTATTGACGTTGTTGTTGTTGTTGTTGTTGTTGTTTATTTGACGTTGTTGTTGTTATTTATTTGATGTTGTTGTTGTTGTTGTTGTTTATTTGACGTTGTTGTTGTTATTTATTTGACGTTGTTGTTGTTGTTGTTGTTATTGTTTATTTGACGTTGTTGTTGTTGTTGTTTATTTGACATTGTTATTGTTGTTGACGTTGTTGTTGTTGTTTTTGTTATTTATTTGACGTTGTTGTTGTTGTTTTTGTTGTTGTTATTGTTGGTGTTGTTGTTGTGTATTTGACGTTGTTGTTGTTGTTGTTGTTGTTTGTTTGACGTTGTTGTTGTTGTTGTTTATTTGACTTTGTTGTTGTTGTTGTTTATTTGACGTTGTTGTTGTTGTTGTTTATATGACTTTGTTGTTGTTGTTGTGTTGACGTTGTTGTTGTTGTTGTTGTTGTTGTTGTTGTTTATTTGACGTTGTTGTTGTTGTTGTTGTTTATTTGATGTTGTTTTACTTGTTGTTGTTTATTTGACGTTGTTGTTGTTGTTGTTGTTTATTTGATGTTGTTTTAGTTGTTGTTGTTTATTTGACGTTGTTGTTGTTTTTTATTTGACGTTGTTGTTGTTGACATTGTTGTTGTTGTTGTTGTTGTTTATTTGACGTTGTTGTTGTTGTTTATTTGACGTAGTTGTTGTTATTGACGTTGTTGTTGTTGTTGTTTATTTGACGTTTTTGTTGTTGTTGATGTTGTTGTTGTTGTTTTTTATTTGATGTTATTGTTGTTGTTGTTTATTTGACGTTGTTGTTGTTGTTGTTTATTTGACGTTGTTAATGTTGTTGACGTTGTTGTTGTTGTTTTTGTTATTTATTTGACGTTGTTGCTATTGTTGTTGTTTTTGTTGTTGTTATTGTTGTTGTTGTTGTTGTTTATTTGACGTTGTTGTTGTTGTTGTTGTTTATTTTACGTTGTTGTTGTTGTTGTTGTTTATTTGACGTTGTTGTTGTTGTTGTTGTTAATTTGACATTGTTGTTGTTGTTGTGTTGACGTTGTTGTTGTTGTTGATTATTTGAAGTTGTTGTTGTTGTTTATTTGATGTTGTTTTAGTTGTTGTTGTTTATTTGACGTTGTTGTTGTTGTTGTTTATTTGATGTTGTTTTAGTTGTTGTTGTTTATTTGACGTTGTTCTTGTTTTTTATTTGACGTTGTTGTTGTTGACATTGTTGTTATTGTTGTTTATTTGACGTTGTTGTTGTTGTTTATTTGACGTAGTTGTTGTTATTAACGTTGTTGTTGTTGTTGCTTATTTGACGTTTTTGTTGTTGTTGTTGATGTTGCTGTTGTTGTTTTTTATTTGATGTTATTGTTGTTGTTGTTTATTTGATGTTGTTGTTGTTGTTGTTATTGTTGTTGTTGTTGTTTATTTGACATTCTTGTTGTTGTTGTTTATTTGACGTTGTTGTTGTTGTTTATTTGACGTTGTTGTTGTTGTTGTTTATTTGACGTTGTTGTTGTTATTTATTTGACGTTGTTGTTGTTGTTGTTATTGTTTATTTGACGTTGTTATTGTTGTTGTTGTTTATTTGACATTGTTGTTGTTGTTGACGTTGTTGTTGTTGTTGTTGTTTATTTGACGCGTTTGTGGTTGTTCTTATTTATTTGATGTTGTTTTAGTTGTTGTTGTTTATTTGACGTTGTTGTTTTTTATTTGACATTATTGTTGTTGACATTGTTGTTGTTGTTGTTGTTTATTTGACGTTGTTTTATTGTTGTTGTTTATTTGACGTAGTTGTTGTTATTGACGTTGTTGTTGTTGTTGTTGTTGTTGATTTGACATTTTTGTTATTGTTGATGTTGTTGTTGTTGTTTTTTATTTGACGTTGTTGTTGTTATTTGACGTTGTTGTTGTATTTGTTGTTGTTGTTGTTGTTTATTTGATGTTGTTGTTGTTGTTGTTTATTTGACGTTGTTGTTGTTGTTTATTTGATGTTGTTTTAGTTGTTGTTGTTGTTGTTGTTATTATTTATTTGACGTTGTTGTTATTGTTGTTTATTTCATGTTGTTTTAGTTGTTGTTGTTTATTTGACGTTGTTGTTGTTTTTTATTTGACGTTGTTGTTGTTGACATTGTTGTTATTGTTGTTGTTTATTTGACGTTGTTGTTGTTGTTTATTTGACGTTGTTGTTGTTGTTTATTTAAGGTAGTTGTTGTTATTGACGTTGTTGTTGTTGTTTATTTGACGTTTTTGTTGTTGTTGTTGTTGTTTATTTGACGTTGTTGTTGTTGTTGTTTATTTGATGTTGTTTTAGTTGTTGTTGTTTATTTAACGTTGTTGTTGTTGTTGTTGTTTATTTCATCTTGTTTTAGTTGTTGTTGTTTATTTGACGTTGTTGTTGTTGCTTATTTGACGTTGTTGTTGTTTTTTATTTGCCATTTTTGTTGTTGTTGTTGTTGTTGTTATTGTTGTTGTTGTTGTTTATTTGACGTTGTTGTTGTTGTTTATTTGACGTTGTTGTTGTTGTTGTTTATTTCACGTTGTTGTTGTTGTTTATTTGACGTTGTTGTTGTTGTTGTTTAGTTGACGTTGTTGTTGTTATTTATTTGACGTTGTTGTTGTTGTTGTTATTGTTTATTTGACGTTGTTATTGTTGTTGTTTTTGTTATTTATTTGACGTTGTTGTTGTTGACATTGTTGTTGTTTATTTGAAGTTGTTGTTGTTGTTTTTTATTTGACATTTTTGTTGTTGTTGATGTTGTTGTTGTTGTTTTTTATTTGACGTTGTTGTTGTTGTTGTTTATTTGAAGTTGTTGTTGTTGTTGTTATTGTTATTGTTGTTGTTTATTTGACGTTGTTGTTGTTGTTGTTTATTTGACGTTGTTGTTGTTGTTTATTTGATGTTGTTGTTGTTGTTGTTTATTTGACATTTTTGTTGTTGTTGATGTTGTTGTTGTTGTTTTTTATTTGACGTGGTTGTTGTTGTTGTTTATTTGAAGTTGTTGTTGTTGTTATTGTTATTGTTGTTGTTTATTTGACGTTGTTGTTGTTGTTGTTTATTTGACGTTGTTGTTGTTGTTTATTTGATGTTGTTGTTGTTGTTTATTTGATGTTGTTGTTGTTATTTATTTGACGTTGTTGTTGTTGTTATTGTTTATTTGACGTTGTTGTTGTTGTTGTTGTTGTTTATTTGACGTTGTTAATGTTGTTGACGTTGTTGTTGTTGTTTTTGTTATTTATTTGACGTTGTTGTTGTTGTTGTTTTTGTTGTTGTTATTGTTGGTGTTGTTATTGTTTATTTGACGTAGTTGTTGTTATTGAAGTTGTTGTTGTTGTTTATTTGACGTTGTTGTTGTTGTTGTTGTTGTTTATTTGATGTTGTTTTAGTTGTTGCTGTTTATTTGACGTTGTTGTTGTTTTTTATTTGACGTTGTTGTTGTTGACATTGTTGTTGTTGTTGTTTATTTGACGTTGTTGTTGTTGTTTATTTGACGTAGTTGTTGTTATTGACGTTGTTGTTGTTGTTGTTGTTGTTTATTTGACTTTGTTGTTATTTATTTGATGTTGTTGTTGTTGTTGTTTATTTGACGTTGTGGTTGTTATTTATTTGAAGTTGTTGTTGTTGTTGTTGTTATTGTTTATTTGACGTTGTTGTTGTTGTTGTTGTTTATTTGACATTGTTATTGTTGTTGACGTTGTTGTTGTTGTTTTTGTTATTTATTTGACGTTGTTGTTGTTGTTTTTGTTGTTGTTATTGTTGGTGTTGTTGTTGTTTATTTGACGTTGTTGTTGTTGTTGTTTGTTTGACGTTGTTGTTGTTATTGTTTATTTGACGTTGTTGTTGTTGTTGTTTATTTGACGTTGTTGTTGTTGTTGTTGTTTATTTGACATTGTTGTTGTTGTTGTGTTGACGTTGTTGTTGTTGTTGTTGTTTATTTGACGTTGTTGTTGTTGTTGTTTATTTGATGTTGTTTTAGTTGTTGTTGTTTATTTGACGTTGTTGTTGTTGTTGTTTATTTGATGTTGTTTTAGTTGTTGTTGTTCATTTGACGTTGTTGTTGTTTTTTATTTGACGTTGTTGTTGTTGACATTGTTGTTGTTGTTATTTATTTGACGTTGTTGTTGTTGTTGTTTTTGTTGTTGGTATTGTTGGTGTTGTTATTGTTTATTTGACGTAGTTGTTGTTATTGAAGTTGTTGTTGTTGTTTATTTGACGTTGTTGTTGTTGTTTATTTGATGTTGTTTTAGTTGTTGTTGTTTATTTGACGTTGTTGTTGTTTTTTATTTGACGTTGTTGTTGTTGACATTGTTGTTGTTGTTATTTATTTGACGTTGTTGTTGTTGTTGTTTATTTGACGTAGTTGTTGTTATTGACGTTGTTGTTGTTGTTGTTTATTTGACGTTGTTGTTGTTATTTATTTGATGTTGTTGTTGTTGTTGTTTATTTGACGTTGTTGTTGTTATTTATTTGACGTTGTTGTTGTTGTTGTTATTGTTTATTTGACGTTGTTGTTGTTGTTGTTGTTTATTTGACATTGTTATTGTTGTTGACGTTGTTGTTGTTGTTTTTGTTATTTATTTGACGTTGTTGTTGTTGTTTTTGTTGTTGTTATTGTTGGTGTTGTTGTTGTTTATTTGACGTTGTTGTTGTTGTTGTTGTTTGTTTGACGTTGTTGTTGTTGTTGTTTATTTGACTTTGTTGTTGTTGTTGTTTATTTGACGTTGTTGTTGTTGTTGTTGTTTATTTGACTTTGTTGTTGTTGTGTTGACGTTGTTGTTGTTGTTGTTGTTTATTTGACGTTGTTGTTGTTGTTGTTTATTTGATGTTGTTTTAGTTGTTGTTGTTTATTTGACGTTGTTGTTGTTGTAGTTTATTTGATGTTGTTTTAGTTGTTGTTGTTTATTTGACGTTGTTGTTGTTTTTTATTTGACGTTGTTGTTGTTGACATTGTTGTTGTTGTTGTTGTTTATTTGACGTTGTTGTTGTTGTTGTTTATTTGACGTAGTTGTTGTTATTGACGTTGTTGTTGTTGTTGTTTATTTGACGTTTTTGTTGTTGTTGATGTTGTTGTTGTTGTTTTTTATTTATTGTTATTGTTGTTGTTGTTTATTTGTCGTTGTTGTTGTTGTTATTGTTGTTGTTGTTGTTTATTTGACATTGTTGTTGTTGTTGTTGTTTATTTGACGTTGTTGTTGTTGTTTATTTGACGTTGTTGTTGTTGTTGTTTATTTGACGTTGTTGTTGTTATTTATTTGACGTTGTTGTTGTTGTTGTTGTTATTGTTTATTTGAAGTCGTTGTTGTTGTTGTTTATTTGACGTTGTTAATGTTGTTGACGTTGTTGTTGTTGTTTTTGTTATTTATTTGACGTTGTTGTTGTTGTTGTTGTTTTTATTGTTGTTATTGTTGTTGTTGTTGTTGTTTATTTGACGTTGTTGTTGTTGTTTATTTGACGTTGTTGTTGTTGTTGTTGTTTATTTGACGTTGTTGTTGTTGTTGTTGTTAATTTGACATTGTTGTTGTTGTTGTGTTGACGTTGTTGTTGTTGTTGTTTATTTGAAGTTGTTGTTGTTGTTTATTTGATGTTGTTTTAGTTGTTGTTGTTGTTTATTTGACGTTGTTGTTGTTGTTGACATTGTTGTTGTTGTTGTTTATTTGACGTTGTTGTTGTTGTTTATTTGACGTAGTTGTTGTTATTAACGTTGTTGTTGTTGTTTATTTGACGTTTTTGTTGTTGTTGTTGATGTTGCTGTTGTTGTTTTTTATTTGATGTTATTGTTGTTGTTGTTTATTTGATGTTGTTGTTGTTGTTATTGTTGTTGTTGTTGTTTATTTGACATTGTTGTTGTTGCTGTTTATTTAACGTTGTTGTTGTTGTTTATTTGACGTTGTTGTTGTTGTTGTTGTTTATTTGACGTTGTTGTTGTTATTTATTTGACGTTGTTGTTGTTGTTGTTATTGTTTATTTGACGTTGTTGTTGTTGTTTATTTGACATTGTTGTTGTTGTTGACGTTGTTGTTGTTGTTGTTGTTGTTATTGTTTATTTGACGCTGTTGTTGTTGTTGTTATTTATTTGATGTTGTTTTAGTTGTTGTTGTTTATTTGACGTTGTTGTTGTTTTTTATCTGACGTTATTGTTGTTGACATTGTTGTTGTTGTTGTTTATTTCATGTTGTTTTATTGTTGTTGTTTATTTGACGTAGTTGTTGTTATTTATTTGACGTTGTTGTTGTTTTTTATTTGACATTATGATTGTTGTTGTTGTTATTGTTGTTGTTGTTGTTTATTTGACGTTGTTGTTGTTGTTGTTTATTTGACTTTGTTGTTGTTGTTGTTTATTTAACGTTGTTGTTGTCGTTTATTTGACGTTGTTGTTGTTGTTGTTTATTTGACGTTGTTGTTGTTATTTATTTGACGTTGTTGTTGTTGTTATTGTTGTTGTTGTTGTTGTTTATTTGACGTTGTTGTTGTTGTTTATTTGACGTTGTTGTTGTTGTTGTTTATTTAACGTTGTTGTTGTTGTTGTTTATTTGACGTTGTTGTTGTTGTTGTTGTTTATTTGACGTTGTTGTTGTTATTTATTTGACGTTGTTGTTGTTGTTATTGTTTATTTGACGTTGTTGTTGTTATTTATTTGACGTTGTTGTTGTTGTTATTGTTTATTTGACGTTGTTATTGTTGTTGTTTTTGTTATTTATTTGACATTGTTGTTGTTGTTGTTTTTGTTGTTGTTATTGTTGTTGTTTTTGTTGTTTATTTGACGTTGTTGTTGTTGTTTATTTGACGTTGTTGTTGTTGTTGTTGTTTATTTGACGTTGTTGTTGTTGTTGTTAATTTGACATTGTTGTTGTTGTTGTGTTGACGTTGTTATTGTTGTTGTTGTTTATTTGAAGTTGTTGATGTTGTTGTTTATTTGATGTTGTTTTAGTTGTTGTTGTTTATTTGACGTTGTTGTTGTTGTTGTTGTTTATTTGATGTTGTTTTAGTTGTTGTTGTTTATTTGACGTTGTTCTTGTTTTTTATTTGACGTTGTTGTTGTTGACATTGTTGTTGTTGTTGTTTATTTGACGTTGTTGTTGTTTATTTGACGTAGTTGGTTTTATTAACGTTGTTGTTGTTGTTGTTTATTTCACGTTTTTTGTTGTTGTTGTTGATGTTGATGTTGTTTTTTTTTATTTGATTTTTATTGTTATTGTTGTTTATTTGACGTTGTTGTTGTTGTTATTGTTGTTGTTGTTGTTTATTTGACATTGTTGTTGTTGTTGTTGTTTATTTGACGTTGTTGTTGTTGTTGTTTATTTGACATTGTTGTTGTTGTTTATTTGACGTTGTTGTTGTTGTTGTTGTTGTTTATTTGACGTTGTTGTTGTTGTTGTTGTTAATTTGACATTGTTGTTGTTGTTGTGTTGACGTTGTTGTTGTTGTTGTTTATTTGAAGTTGTTGTTGTTGTTTATTTGATGTTGTTTTAGTTGTTGTTGTTGTTTATTTGACGTTGTTGTTGTTGTTGACATTGTTGTTGTTGTTGTTTATTTGACGTTGTTGTTGTTGTTTATTTGACGTAGTTGTTGTTATTAACGTTGTTGTTGTTGTTTATTTGACGTTTTTGTTGTTGTTGTTGATGTTGCTGTTGTTGTTTTTTATTTGATGTTATTGTTGTTGTTGTTTATTTGATGTTGTTGTTGTTGTTATTGTTGTTGTTGTTGTTTATTTGACATTGTTGTTGTTGTTGTTTATTTAACGTTGTTGTTGTTGTTTATTTGACGTTGTTGTTGTTGTTGTTGTTTATTTGACGTTGTTGTTGTTATTTATTTGACGTTGTTGTTGTTGTTGTTATTGTTTATTTGACGTTGTTGTTGTTGTTTATTTGACATTGTTGTTGTTGTTGACGTTGTTGTTGTTGTTGTTGTTATTGTTTATTTGACGCTGTTGTTGTTGTTGTTATTTATTTGATGTTGTTTTAGTTGTTGTTGTTTATTTGACGTTGTTGTTGTTTTTTATCTGACGTTATTGTTGTTGACATTGTTGTTGTTGTTGTTGTTTATTTGACGTTGTTTTATTGTTGTTGTTTATTTGACGTAGTTGTTGTTATTGATGTTGTTGTTGTTGTTGTTGTTGTTGATTTCACGTTTTTGTTGTTGTTGATGTTGTTGTTGTTGTTGTTTTTTATTTGACGTTGTTGTTGTTATTTGACGTTGTTGTTGTATTTGTTGTTGTTGTTGTTGTTTATTTGACGTTGTTGTTGTTGTTGTTTATTTGACGTTGTTGTTGTTGTTGTTTATTTGACGTTGTTGTTGTTGTTTATTTGATGTTGTTTTAGTTGTTGTTGTTGTTGTTATTTATTTGACGTTGTTGTTGTTGTTTATTTCATGTTGTTTTAGTTGTTGTTGTTTATTTGACGTTGTTGTTGTTGACATTGTTGTTGTTGTTGTTTATTTGACGTTGTTGTAGTTGTTTATTTGACGTAGTTGTTGTTATTGACGTTGTTGTTGTTGTTTATTTGACGTTTTTGTTGTTGTTGTTGTTTATTTGATGTTGTTTTAGTTGTTGTTGTTTATTTAACGTTGTTGTTGTTGTTGTTGTTTATTTCATGTTGTTTTAGTTGTTGTTGTTTATTTGACGTTGTTGTTGTTATTTATTTGACGTTGTTGTTGTTTTTTATTTGACATTATGATTGTTGTTGTTGTTATTGTTGTTGTTGTTGTTTATTTGACGTTGTTGTTTTTGTTGTTTATTTGACTTTGTTGTTGTTGTTGTTTATTTAACGTTGTTGTTGTCGTTTATTTGACGTTGTTGTTGTTGTTGTTTATTTGACGTTGTTGTTGTTATTTATTTGACGTTGTTGTTGTTGTTATTGTTGTTGTTGTTGTTGTTTATTTGACGTTGTTGTTGTTGTTTATTTGACGTTGTTGTTGTTGTTGTTTATTTAACGTTGTTGTTGTTGTTTATTTGACGTTGTTGTTGTTGTTTATTTGACGTTGTTGTTGTTATTTATTTGACGTTGTTGTTGTTGTTATTGTTTATTTGACGTTGTTATTGTTGTTGTTTTTGTTATTTATTTGACATTGTTGTTGTTGTTGTTTTTGTTGTTGTTATTGTTGTTGTTTTTGTTGTTTATTTGACGTTGTTGTTGTTGTTTATTTGATGTTGTTGTTGTTGTTGTTGTTTATTTGACGTTGTTGTTGTTGTTGTTAATTTGACATTGTTGTTGTTGTTGTGTTGACGTTGTTATTGTTGTTGTTGTTTATTTGAAGTTGTTGATGTTGTTGTTTATTTGATGTTGTTTTAGTTGTTGTTGTTTATTTGACGTTGTTGTTGTTGTTGTTGTTTATTTGATGTTGTTTTAGTTGTTGTTGTTTATTTGACGTTGTTGTTGTTGACATTGTTGTTGTTGTTTATTTGACGTTGTTGTTGTTTATTTGACGTAGTTGGTTTTATTAACGTTGTTGTTGTTGTTGTTTATTTGACGTTTTTTGTTGTTGTTGTTGATGTTGCTGTTGTTTTTTTTATTTGATTTTTATTGTTATTGTTGTTTATTTGACGTTGTTGTTGTTGTTATTGTTGTTGTTGTTGTTTATTTGACATTGTTGTTGTTGTTGTTGTTTATTTGACGTTGTTGTTGTTGTTGTTTATTTGACATTGTTGTTGTTGTTTATTTGACGTTGTTGTTGTTGTTGTTGTTGTTGTTGTTGTTTATTTGACGTTGTTGTTGTTGTTGTTGTTAATTTGACATTGTTGTTGTTGTTGTGTTGACGTTGTTGTTGTTGTTGTTTATTTGAAGTTGTTGTTGTTGTTTATTTGATGTTGTTTTAGTTGTTGTTGTTGTTTATTTGACGTTGTTGTTGTTGTTGACATTGTTGTTGTTGTTGTTTATTTGATGTTGTTGTTGTTGTTTATTTGACGTAGTTGTTGTTATTAACGTTGTTGTTGTTGTTTATTTGACGTTTTTGTTGTTGTTGATGATGTTGCTGTTGTTGTTTTTTATTTGATGTTATTGTTGTTGTTGTTTATTTGATGTTGTTGTTGTTGTTATTGTTGTTGTTGTTGTTTATTTGACATTGTTGTTGTTGTTGTTTATTTAACGTTGTTGTTGTTGTTTATTTGACGTTGTTGTTGTTGTTGTTGTTTATTTGACGTTGTTGTTGTTATTTATTTGACGTTGTTGTTGTTGTTGTTATTGTTTATTTGTCGTTGTTGTTGTTGTTTATTTGACATTGTTGTTGTTGTTGACGTTGTTGTTGTTGTTGTTGTTATTGTTTATTTGACGCTGTTGTTGTTGTTGTTATTTATTTGATGTTGTTTTAGTTGTTGTTGTTTATTTGACGTTGTTGTTGTTTTTTATCTGACGTTATTGTTGTTGACATTGTTGTTGTTGTTGTTGTTTATTTGACGTTGTTTTATTGTTGTTGTTTATTTGACGTAGTTGTTGTTATTGATGTTGTTGTTGTTGTTGTTGTTGTTGATTTGACGTTTTTGTTGTTGTTGATGTTGTTGTTGTTGTTGTTTTTTATTTGACGTTGTTGTTGTTATTTGACGTTGTTGTTGTATTTGTTGTTGTTGTTGTTGTTTATTTGACGTTGTTGTTGTTGTTTATTTGACGTTGTTGTTGTTGTTTATTTGATGTTGTTTTAGTTGTTGTTGTTGTTGTTATTTATTTGACGTTGTTGTTGTTGTTTATTTCATGTTGTTTTAGTTGTTGTTGTTTATTTGACGTTGTTGTTGTTGACATTGTTGTTGTTGTTGTTTATTTGACGTTGTTGTTGTTGTTTATTTGACGTAGTTGTTGTTATTGACGTTGTTGTTGTTGTTTATTTGACGTTTTTGTTGTTGTTGTTGTTTATTTGATGTTGTTTTAGTTGTTGTTGTTTATTTAACGTTGTTGTTGTTGTTGTTGTTGTTTATTTCATGTTGTTTTAGTTGTTGTTTATTTGACGTTGTTGTTGTTATTTATTTGACGTTGTTGTTGTTTTTTATTTGACATTATGATTGTTGTTGTTGTTATTGTTGTTGTTGTTGTTTATTTGACGTTGTTGTTGTTGTTGTTTATTTGACGTTGTTGTTGTTGTTGTTTATTTGACGTTGTTGTTGTTGTTGTTGTTGTTTATTTGACGTTGTTAATGTTGTTGACGTTGTTGTTGTTGTTTTTGTTATTTATTTGACGTTGTTGTTGTTGTTGTTTTTGTTGTTGTTATTGTTGGTGTTGTTATTGTTTATTTGACGTAGTTGTTGTTATTGAAGTTGTTGTTGTTGTTTATTTGACGTTGTTGTTGTTGTTGTTGTTGTTGTTTATTTGATGTTGTTTTAGTTGTTGCTGTTTATTTGACGTTGTTGTTGTTTTTTATTTGACGTTGTTGTTGTTGACATTGTTGTTGTTGTTGTTTATTTGACGTTGTTGTTGTTGTTTATTTGACGTAGTTGTTGTTATTGACGTTGTTGTTGTTGTTGTTGTTGTTTATTTGACTTTGTTGTTATTTATTTGATGTTGTTGTTGTTGTTGTTTATTTGACGTTGTGGTTGTTATTTATTTGAAGTTGTTGTTGTTGTTGTTGTTATTGTTTATTTGACGTTGTTGTTGTTGTTGTTGTTTATTTGACATTGTTATTGTTGTTGACGTTGTTGTTGTTGTTTTTGTTATTTATTTGACGTTGTTGTTGTTGTTTTTGTTGTTGTTATTGTTGGTGTTGTTGTTGTTTATTTGACGTTGTTGTTGTTGTTGTTTGTTTGACGTTGTTGTTGTTATTGTTTATTTGACGTTGTTGTTGTTGTTGTTTATTTGACGTTGTTGTTGTTGTTGTTGTTTATTTGACATTGTTGTTGTTGTTGTGTTGACGTTGTTGTTGTTGTTGTTGTTTATTTGACGTTGTTGTTGTTGTTGTTTATTTGATGTTGTTTTAGTTGTTGTTGTTTATTTGACGTTGTTGTTGTTGTTGTTTATTTGATGTTGTTTTAGTTGTTGTTGTTCATTTGACGTTGTTGTTGTTTTTTATTTGACGTTGTTGTTGTTGACATTGTTGTTGTTGTTATTTATTTGACGTTGTTGTTGTTGTTGTTTTTGTTGTTGGTATTGTTGGTGTTGTTATTGTTTATTTGACGTAGTTGTTGTTATTGAAGTTGTTGTTGTTGTTTATTTGACGTTGTTGTTGTTGTTTATTTGATGTTGTTTTAGTTGTTGTTGTTTATTTGACGTTGTTGTTGTTTTTTATTTGACGTTGTTGTTGTTGACATTGTTGTTGTTGTTATTTATTTGACGTTGTTGTTGTTGTTGTTTATTTGACGTAGTTGTTGTTATTGACGTTGTTGTTGTTGTTGTTTATTTGACGTTGTTGTTGTTATTTATTTGATGTTGTTGTTGTTGTTGTTTATTTGACGTTGTTGTTGTTATTTATTTGACGTTGTTCTTGTTGTTGTTATTGTTTATTTGACGTTGTTGTTGTTGTTGTTGTTTATTTGACATTGTTATTGTTGTTGACGTTGTTGTTGTTGTTTTTGTTATTTATTTGACGTTGTTGTTGTTGTTTTTGTTGTTGTTATTGTTGGTGTTGTTGTTGTTTATTTGACGTTGTTGTTGTTGTTGTTGTTTGTTTGACGTTGTTGTTGTTGTTGTTTATTTGACTTTGTTGTTGTTGTTGTTTATTTGACGTTGTTGTTGTTGTTGTTTATTTGACTTTGTTGTTGTTGTGTTGACGTTGTTGTTGTTGTTGTTGTTTATTTGACGTTGTTGTTGTTGTTGTTTATTTGATGTTGTTTTAGTTGTTGTTGTTTATTTGACGTTGTTGTTGTTGTAGTTTATTTGATGTTGTTTTAGTTGTTGTTGTTTATTTGACGTTGTTGTTGTTTTTTATTTGACGTTGTTGTTGTTGACATTGTTGTTGTTGTTGTTGTTTATTTGACGTTGTTGTTGTTGTTGTTTATTTGACGTAGTTGTTGTTATTGACGTTGTTGTTGTTGTTGTTTATTTGACGTTTTTGTTGTTGTTGATGTTGTTGTTGTTGTTTTTTATTTATTGTTATTGTTGTTGTTGTTTATTTGTCGTTGTTGTTGTTGTTATTGTTGTTGTTGTTGTTTATTTGACATTGTTGTTGTTGTTGTTGTTTATTTGACGTTGTTGTTGTTGTTTATTTGACGTTGTTGTTGTTGTTGTTTATTTGACGTTGTTGTTGTTATTTATTTGACGTTGTTGTTGTTGTTGTTGTTATTGTTTATTTGAAGTCGTTGTTGTTGTTGTTTATTTGACGTTGTTAATGTTGTTGACGTTGTTGTTGTTGTTTTTGTTATTTATTTGACGTTGTTGTTGTTGTTGTTGTTTTTATTGTTGTTATTGTTGTTGTTGTTGTTGTTTATTTGACGTTGTTGTTGTTGTTTATTTGACGTTGTTGTTGTTGTTGTTGTTGTTTATTTGACGTTGTTGTTGTTGTTGTTGTTAATTTGACATTGTTGTTGTTGTTGTGTTGACGTTGTTGTTGTTGTTGTTTATTTGAAGTTGTTGTTGTTGTTTATTTGATGTTGTTTTAGTTGTTGTTGTTGTTTATTTGACGTTGTTGTTGTTGTTGACATTGTTGTTGTTGTTGTTTATTTGACGTTGTTGTTGTTGTTTATTTGACGTAGTTGTTGTTATTAACGTTGTTGTTGTTGTTTATTTGACGTTTTTGTTGTTGTTGTTGATGTTGCTGTTGTTGTTTTTTATTTGATGTTATTGTTGTTGTTGTTTATTTGATGTTGTTGTTGTTGTTATTGTTGTTGTTGTTGTTTATTTGACATTGTTGTTGTGGCTGTTTATTTAACGTTGTTGTTGTTGTTTATTTGACGTTGTTGTTGTTGTTGTTGTTTATTTGACGTTGTTGTTGTTATTTATTTGACGTTGTTGTTGTTGTTGTTATTGTTTATTTGACGTTGTTGTTGTTGTTTATTTGACATTGTTGTTGTTGTTGACGTTGTTGTTGTTGTTGTTGTTGTTATTGTTTATTTGACGCTGTTGTTGTTGTTGTTATTTATTTGATGTTGTTTTAGTTGTTGTTGTTTATTTGACGTTGTTGTTGTTTTTTATCTGACGTTATTGTTGTTGACATTGTTGTTGTTGTTGTTTATTTCATGTTGTTTTATTGTTGTTGTTTATTTGACGTAGTTGTTGTTATTTATTTGACGTTGTTGTTGTTTTTTATTTGACATTATGATTGTTGTTGTTGTTATTGTTGTTGTTGTTGTTTATTTGACGTTGTTGTTGTTGTTGTTTATTTGACTTTGTTGTTGTTGTTGTTTATTTAACGTTGTTGTTGTCGTTTATTTGACGTTGTTGTTGTTGTTGTTTATTTGACGTTGTTGTTGTTATTTATTTGACGTTGTTGTTGTTGTTATTGTTGTTGTTGTTGTTGTTTATTTGACGTTGTTGTTGTTGTTTATTTGACGTTGTTGTTGTTGTTGTTTATTTAACGTTGTTGTTGTTGTTGTTTATTTGACGTTGTTGTTGTTGTTGTTGTTTATTTGACGTTGTTGTTGTTATTTATTTGACGTTGTTGTTGTTGTTATTGTTTATTTGACGTTGTTGTTGTTATTTATTTGACGTTGTTGTTGTTGTTATTGTTTATTTGACGTTGTTATTGTTGTTGTTTTTGTTATTTATTTGACATTGTTGTTGTTGTTGTTTTTGTTGTTGTTATTGTTGTTGTTTTTGTTGTTTATTTGACGTTGTTGTTGTTGTTTATTTGACGTTGTTGTTGTTGTTGTTGTTTATTTGACGTTGTTGTTGTTGTTGTTAATTTGACATTGTTGTTGTTGTTGTGTTGACGTTGTTATTGTTGTTGTTGTTTATTTGAAGTTGTTGATGTTGTTGTTTATTTGATGTTGTTTTAGTTGTTGTTGTTTATTTGACGTTGTTGTTGTTGTTGTTGTTTATTTGATGTTGTTTTAGTTGTTGTTGTTTATTTGACGTTGTTCTTGTTTTTTATTTGACGTTGTTGTTGTTGACATTGTTGTTGTTGTTGTTTATTTGACGTTGTTGTTGTTTATTTGACGTAGTTGGTTTTATTAACGTTGTTGTTGTTGTTGTTTATTTCACGTTTTTTGTTGTTGTTGTTGATGTTGATGTTGTTTTTTTTTATTTGATTTTTATTGTTATTGTTGTTTATTTGACGTTGTTGTTGTTGTTATTGTTGTTGTTGTTGTTTATTTGACATTGTTGTTGTTGTTGTTGTTTATTTGACGTTGTTGTTGTTGTTGTTTATTTGACATTGTTGTTGTTGTTTATTTGACGTTGTTGTTGTTGTTGTTGTTGTTTATTTGACGTTGTTGTTGTTGTTGTTGTTAATTTGACATTGTTGTTGTTGTTGTGTTGACGTTGTTGTTGTTGTTGTTTATTTGAAGTTGTTGTTGTTGTTTATTTGATGTTGTTTTAGTTGTTGTTGTTGTTTATTTGACGTTGTTGTTGTTGTTGACATTGTTGTTGTTGTTGTTTATTTGACGTTGTTGTTGTTGTTTATTTGACGTAGTTGTTGTTATTAACGTTGTTGTTGTTGTTTATTTGACGTTTTTGTTGTTGTTGTTGATGTTGCTGTTGTTGTTTTTTATTTGATGTTATTGTTGTTGTTGTTTATTTGATGTTGTTGTTGTTGTTATTGTTGTTGTTGTTGTTTATTTGACATTGTTGTTGTTGTTGTTTATTTAACGTTGTTGTTGTTGTTTATTTGACGTTGTTGTTGTTGTTGTTGTTTATTTGACGTTGTTGTTGTTATTTATTTGACGTTGTTGTTGTTGTTGTTATTGTTTATTTGACGTTGTTGTTGTTGTTTATTTGACATTGTTGTTGTTGTTGACGTTGTTGTTGTTGTTGTTGTTATTGTTTATTTGACGCTGTTGTTGTTGTTGTTATTTATTTGATGTTGTTTTAGTTGTTGTTGTTTATTTGACGTTGTTGTTGTTTTTTATCTGACGTTATTGTTGTTGACATTGTTGTTGTTGTTGTTGTTTATTTGACGTTGTTTTATTGTTGTTGTTTATTTGACGTAGTTGTTGTTTTTTATCTGACGTTATTGTTGTTGACATTGTTGTTGTTGTTGTTGTTTATTTGACGTTGTTTTATTGTTGTTGTTTATTTGACGTAGTTGTTGTTATTGATGTTGTTGTTGTTGTTGTTGTTGTTGATTTGACGTTTTTGTTGTTGTTGATGTTGTTGTTGTTGTTGTTTTTTATTTGACGTTGTTGTTGTTATTTGACGTTGTTGTTGTATTTGTTGTTGTTGTTGTTGTTTATTTGACGTTGTTGTTGTTGTTTATTTGACGTTGTTGTTGTTGTTTATTTGATGTTGTTTTAGTTGTTGTTGTTGTTGTTATTTATTTGACGTTGTTGTTGTTGTTTATTTCATGTTGTTTTAGTTGTTGTTGTTTATTTGACGTTGTTGTTGTTGACATTGTTGTTGTTGTTGTTTATTTGACGTTGTTGTTGTTGTTTATTTGACGTAGTTGTTGTTATTGACGTTGTTGTTGTTGTTTATTTGACGTTTTTGTTGTTGTTGTTGTTTATTTGATGTTGTTTTAGTTGTTGTTGTTTATTTAACGTTGTTGTTGTTGTTGTTGTTGTTGTTTATTTCATGTTGTTTTAGTTGTTGTTTATTTGACGTTGTAGTTGTTGTTTATTTGACGTTGTTGTTGTTGTTGTTGTTGTTTATTTGACGTTGTTGTTGTTGTTGTTGTTAATTTGACATTGTTGTTGTTGTTGTGTTGACGTTGTTGTTGTTGTTGTTTATTTGAAGTTGTTGTTGTTGTTTATTTGATGTTGTTTTAGTTGTTGTTGTTGTTTATTTGACGTTGTTGTTGTTGTTGACATTGTTGTTGTTGTTGTTTATTTGACGTTGTTGTTGTTGTTTATTTGACGTAGTTGTTGTTATTAACGTTGTTGTTGTTGTTTATTTGACGTTTTTGTTGTTGTTGTTGATGTTGCTGTTGTTGTTTTTTATTTGATGTTATTGTTGTTGTTGTTTATTTGATGTTGTTGTTGTTGTTATTGTTGTTGTTGTTGTTTATTTGACATTGTTGTTGTTGTTGTTTATTTAACGTTGTTGTTGTTGTTTATTTGACGTTGTTGTTGTTGTTGTTGTTTATTTGACGTTGTTGTTGTTATTTATTTGACGTTGTTGTTGTTGTTGTTATTGTTTATTTGACGTTGTTGTTGTTGTTTATTTGACATTGTTGTTGTTGTTGACGTTGTTGTTGTTGTTGTTGTTATTGTTTATTTGACGCTGTTGTTGTTGTTGTTATTTATTTGATGTTGTTTTAGTTGTTGTTGTTTATTTGACGTTGTTGTTGTTTTTTATCTGACGTTATTGTTGTTGACATTGTTGTTGTTGTTGTTGTTTATTTGACGTTGTTTTATTGTTGTTGTTTATTTGACGTAGTTGTTGTTATTGATGTTGTTGTTGTTGTTGTTGTTGTTGATTTCACGTTTTTGTTGTTGTTGATGTTGTTGTTGTTGTTGTTTTTTATTTGACGTTGTTGTTGTTATTTGACGTTGTTGTTGTATTTGTTGTTGTTGTTGTTGTTTATTTGACGTTGTTGTTGTTGTTGTTTATTTGACGTTGTTGTTGTTGTTGTTTATTTGACGTTGTTGTTGTTGTTTATTTGATGTTGTTTTAGTTGTTGTTGTTGTTGTTATTTATTTGACGTTGTTGTTGTTGTTTATTTCATGTTGTTTTAGTTGTTGTTGTTTATTTGACGTTGTTGTTGTTGACATTGTTGTTGTTGTTGTTTATTTGACGTTGTTGTAGTTGTTTATTTGACGTAGTTGTTGTTATTGACGTTGTTGTTGTTGTTTATTTGACGTTTTTGTTGTTGTTGTTGTTTATTTGATGTTGTTTTAGTTGTTGTTGTTTATTTAACGTTGTTGTTGTTGTTGTTGTTTATTTCATGTTGTTTTAGTTGTTGTTGTTTATTTGACGTTGTTGTTGTTATTTATTTGACGTTGTTGTTGTTTTTTATTTGACATTATGATTGTTGTTGTTGTTATTGTTGTTGTTGTTGTTTATTTGACGTTGTTGTTGTTGTTGTTTATTTGACTTTGTTGTTGTTGTTGTTTATTTAACGTTGTTGTTGTCGTTTATTTGACGTTGTTGTTGTTGTTGTTTATTTGACGTTGTTGTTGTTATTTATTTGACGTTGTTGTTGTTGTTATTGTTGTTGTTGTTGTTTATTTGACGTTGTTGTTGTTGTTTATTTGACGTTGTTGTTGTTGTTGTTTATTTAACGTTGTTGTTGTTGTTGTTTATTTGACGTTGTTGTTGTTGTTGTTGTTTATTTGACGTTGTTGTTGTTATTTATTTGACGTTGTTGTTGTTGTTATTGTTTATTTGACGTTGTTATTGTTGTTGTTTTTGTTATTTATTTGACATTGTTGTTGTTGTTGTTTTTGTTGTTGTTATTGTTGTTGTTTTTGTTGTTTATTTGACGTTGTTGTTGTTGTTTATTTGACGTTGTTGTTGTTGTTGTTGTTTATTTGACGTTGTTGTTGTTGTTGTTAATTTGACATTGTTGTTGTTGTTGTGTTGACGTTGTTATTGTTGTTGTTGTTTATTTGAAGTTGTTGATGTTGTTGTTTATTTGATGTTGTTTTAGTTGTTGTTGTTTATTTGACGTTGTTGTTGTTGTTGTTGTTTATTTGATGTTGTTTTAGTTGTTGTTGTTTATTTGACGTTGTTGTTGTTGACATTGTTGTTGTTGTTTATTTGACGTTGTTGTTGTTTATTTGACGTAGTTGGTTTTATTAACGTTGTTGTTGTTGTTGTTTATTTGACGTTTTTTGTTGTTGGTATTGATGTTGCTGTTGTTTTTTTTATTTGATTTTTATTGTTATTGTTGTTTATTTGACGTTGTTGTTGTTGTTATTGTTGTTGTTGTTGTTTATTTGACATTGTTGTTGTTGTTGTTGTTTATTTGACGTTGTTGTTGTTGTTGTTTATTTGACATTGTTGTTGTTGTTTATTTGACGTTGTTGTTGTTGTTGTTGTTGTTGTTGTTTATTTGACGTTGTTGTTGTTGTTGTTGTTAATTTGACATTGTTGTTGTTGTTGTGTTGACGTTGTTGTTGTTGTTGTTTATTTGAAGTTGTTGTTGTTGTTTATTTGATGTTGTTTTAGTTGTTGTTGTTGTTTATTTGACGTTGTTGTTGTTGTTGACATTGTTGTTGTTGTTGTTTATTTGATGTTGTTGTTGTTGTTTATCTGACGTAGTTGTTGTTATTAACGTTGTTGTTGTTGTTTATTTGACGTTTTTGTTGTTGTTGATGATGTTGCTGTTGTTGTTTTTTATTTGATGTTATTGTTGTTGTTGTTTATTTGATGTTGTTGTTGTTGTTATTGTTGTTGTTGTTGTTTATTTGACATTGTTGTTGTTGTTGTTTATTTAACGTTGTTGTTGTTGTTTATTTGACGTTGTTGTTGTTGTTGTTGTTTATTTGACGTTGTTGTTGTTATTTATTTGACGTTGTTGTTGTTGTTGTTATTGTTTATTTGTCGTTGTTGTTGTTGTTTATTTGACATTGTTGTTGTTGTTGACGTTGTTGTTGTTGTTGTTGTTATTGTTTATTTGACGCTGTTGTTGTTGTTGTTATTTATTTGATGTTGTTTTAGTTGTTGTTGTTTATTTGACGTTGTTGTTGTTTTTTATCTGACGTTATTGTTGTTGACATTGTTGTTGTTGTTGTTTATTTGACGTTGTTTTATTGTTGTTGTTTATTTGACGTAGTTGTTGTTATTGATGTTGTTGTTGTTGTTGTTGTTGTTGATTTGACGTTTTTGTTGTTGTTGATGTTGTTGTTGTTGTTGTTTTTTATTTGACGTTGTTGTTGTTATTTGACGTTGTTGTTGTATTTGTTGTTGTTGTTGTTGTTTATTTGACGTTGTTGTTGTTGTTTATTTGACGTTGTTGTTGTTGTTTATTTGATGTTGTTTTAGTTGTTGTTGTTGTTGTTATTTATTTGACGTTGTTGTTGTTGTTTATTTCATGTTGTTTTAGTTGTTGTTGTTTATTTGACGTTGTTGTTGTTGACATTGTTGTTGTTGTTGTTTATTTGACGTTGTTGTTGTTGTTTATTTGACGTAGTTGTTGTTATTGACGTTGTTGTTGTTGTTTATTTGACGTTTTTGTTGTTGTTGTTGTTTATTTGATGTTGTTTTAGTTGTTGTTGTTTATTTAACGTTGTTGTTGTTGTTGTTGTTGTTGTTTATTTCATGTTGTTTTAGTTGTTGTTTATTTGACGTTGTTGTTGTTATTTATTTGACGTTGTTGTTGTTTTTTATTTGACATTATGATTGTTGTTGTTGTTATTGTTGTTGTTGTTGTTTATTTGACGTTGTTGTTGTTGTTGTTTATTTGACTTTGTTGTTGTTGTTGTTTATTTAACGTTGTTGTTGTCGTTTATTTGACGTTGTTGTTGTTGTTGTTGTTTATTTGACGTTGTTGTTGTTATTTATTTGACGTTGTTGTTGTTGTTATTGTTGTTGTTGTTGTTTATTTGACGTTGTTGTTGTTATTTATTTGACGTTGTTGTTGTTGTTGTTATTGTTTATTTGACGTTGTTATTGTTGTTGTTTTTGTTATTTATTTGACGTTGTTGTTGTTGACATTGTTGTTGTTTATTTGAAGTTGTTGTTGCTGTTTTTTATTTGACATTTTTGTTGTTGTTGATGTTGTTGTTGTTGTTTTTTATTTGACGTTGTTGTTGTTGTTGTTTATTTGAAGTTGTTGTTGTTGTTGTTATTGTTATTGTTGTTGTTTATTTGACGTTGTTGTTGTTGTTGTTTATTTGACGTTGTTGTTGTTGTTTATTTGATGTTGTTGTTGTTGTTGTTTATTTGACATTTTTGTTGTTGTTGATGTTGTTGTTGTTGTTTTTTATTTGACGTGGTTGTTGTTGTTGTTTATTTGAAGTTGTTGTTGTTGTTATTGTTATTGTTGTTGTTTATTTGACGTTGTTGTTGTTGTTTATTTGACGTTGTTGTTGTTGTTTATTTGATGTTGTTGTTGTTGTTTATTTGATGTTGTTGTTGTTATTTATTTGACGTTGTTGTTGTTCTTATTGTTTATTTGACGTTGTTGTTGTTGTTGTTTATTTGACGTTGTTAATGTTGTTGACGTTGTTGTTGTTGTTTTTGTTATTTATTTGACGTTGTTGTTGTTGTTGTTTTTGTTGTTGTTATTGTTGGTGTTGTTATTGTTTATTTGACGTAGTTGTTGTTATTGAAGTTGTTGTTGTTGTTTATTTGACGTTGTTGTTGTTGTTGTTGTTGTTGTTGTTTATTTGATGTTGTTTTAGTTGTTGCTGTTTATTTGACGTTGTTGTTGTTTTTTATTTGACGTTGTTGTTGTTGACATTGTTGTTGTTGTTGTTTATTTGACGTTGTTGTTGTTGTTGTTTATTTGACGTAGTTGTTGTTATTGACGTTGTTGTTGTTGTTGTTGTTGTTTATTTGACTTTGTTGTTATTTATTTGATGTTGTTGTTGTTGTTGTTTATTTGACGTTGTGGTTGTTATTTATTTGAAGTTGTTGTTGTTGTTGTTGTTATTGTTTATTTGACGTTGTTGTTGTTGTTGTTGTTGTTTATTTGACATTGTTATTGTTGTTGACGTTGTTGTTGTTGTTTTTGTTATTTATTTGACGTTGTTGTTGTTGTTTTTGTTGTTGTTATTGTTGGTGTTGTTGTTGTTTATTTGACGTTGTTGTTGTTGTTGTTTGTTTGACGTTGTTGTTGTTATTGTTTATTTGACGTTGTTGTTGTTGTTGTTTATTTGACGTTGTTGTTGTTGTTGTTTATTTGACATTGTTGTTGTTTTTGTGTTGACGTTGTTGTTGTTGTTGTTGTTTATTTGACGTTGTTGTTGTTGTTGTTTATTTGATGTTGTTTTAGTTGTTGTTGTTTATTTGACGTTGTTGTTGTTGTTGTTGTTTATTTGATGTTGTTTTAGTTGTTGTTGTTCATTTGACGTTGTTGTTGTTTTTTATTTGACGTTGTTGTTGTTGACATTGTTGTTGTTGTTATTTATTTGACGTTGTTGTTGTTGTTGTTTTTGTTGTTGGTATTGTTGGTGTTGTTATTGTTTATTTGACGTAGTTGTTGTTATTGAAGTTGTTGTTGTTGTTTATTTGACGTTGTTGTTGTTGTTTATTTGATGTTGTTTTAGTTGTTGTTGTTTATTTGACGTTGTTGTTGTTTTTTATTTGACGTTGTTGTTGTTGACATTGTTGTTGTTGTTATTTATTTGACGTTGTTGTTGTTGTTGTTTATTTGACGTAGTTGTTGTTATTGACGTTGTTGTTGTTGTTGTTTATTTGACGTTGTTGTTGTTATTTATTTGATGTTGTTGTTGTTGTTGTTGTTTATTTGACGTTGTTGTTGTTATTTATTTGACGTTGTTGTTGTTGTTGTTATTGTTTATTTGACGTTGTTGTTGTTGTTGTTGTTTATTTGACATTGTTATTGTTGTTGACGTTGTTGTTGTTGTTTTTGTTATTTATTTGACGTTGTTGTTGTTGTTTTTGTTGTTGTTATTGTTGGTGTTGTTGTTGTTTATTTGACGTTGTTGTTGTTGTTGTTGTTTGTTTGACGTTGTTGTTGTTGTTGTTTATTTGACTTTGTTGTTGTTGTTGTTTATTTGACGTTGTTGTTGTTGTTGTTTATTTGACTTTGTTGTTGTTGTGTTGACGTTGTTGTTGTTGTTGTTGTTTATTTGACGTTGTTGTTGTTGTTGTTGTTTATTTGATGTTGTTTTAGTTGTTGTTGTTTATTTGACGTTGTTGTTGTTGTAGTTTATTTGATGTTGTTTTAGTTGTTGTTGTTTATTTGACGTTGTTGTTGTTTTTTATTTGACGTTGTTGTTGTTGACATTGTTGTTGTTGTTGTTTATTTGACGTTGTTGTTGTTGTTGTTTATTTGACGTAGTTGTTGTTATTGACGTTGTTGTTGTTGTTGTTTATTTGACGTTTTTGTTGTTGTTGATGTTGTTGTTGTTGTTTTTTATTTAATGTTATTGTTGTTGTTGTTTATTTGTCGTTGTTGTTGTTGTTATTGTTGTTGTTGTTGTTTATTTGACATTGTTGTTGTTGTTGTTGTTTATTTGACGTTGTTGTTGTTGTTTATTTGACGTTGTTGTTGTTGTTGTTTATTTGACGTTGTTGTTGTTATTTATTTGACGTTGTTGTTGTTGTTGTTGTTGTTATTGTTTATTTGAAGTCGTTGTTGTTGTTGTTTATTTGACGTTGTTAATGTTGTTGACGTTGTTGTTGTTGTTTTTGTTATTTATTTGACGTTGTTGTTGTTGTTGTTGTTTTTATTGTTGTTATTGTTGTTGTTGTTGTTTATTTGACGTTGTTGTTGTTGTTTATTTGACGTTGTTGATGTTGTTGTTGTTGTTTATTTGACGTTGTTGTTGTTGTTGTTAATTTGACATTGTTGTTGTTGTTGTGTTGACGTTGTTGTTGTTGTTGTTTATTTGAAGTTATTGTTGTTGTTTATTTGATGTTGTTTTAGTTGTTGTTGTTGTTTATTTGACGTTGTTGTTGTTGTTGACATTGTTGTTGTTGTTGTTTATTTGACGTTGTTGTTGTTGTTTATTTGACGTAGTTGTTGTTATTAACGTTGTTGTTGTTGTTTATTTGACGTTTTTGTTGTTGTTGTTGATGTTGCTGTTGTTGTTTTTTATTTGATGTTATTGTTGTTGTTGTTTATTTGATGTTGTTGTTGTTGTTATTGTTGTTGTTGTTGTTTATTTGACATTGTTGTTGTTGTTGTTTATTTAACGTTGTTGTTGTTGTTTATTTGACGTTGTTGTTGTTGTTGTTGTTTATTTGACGTTGTTGTTGTTATTTATTTGACGTTGTTGTTGTTGTTGTTATTGTTTATTTGACGTTGTTGTTGTTGTTTATTTGACATTGTTGTTGTTGTTGACGTTGTTGTTGTTGTTGTTGTTATTGTTTATTTGACGCTGTTGTTGTTGTTGTTATTTATTTGATGTTGTTTTAGTTGTTGTTGTTTATTTGACGTTGTTGTTGTTTTTTATCTGACGTTATTGTTGTTGACATTGTTGTTGTTGTTGTTGTTTATTTGACGTTGTTTTATTGTTGTTGTTTATTTGACGTAGTTGTTGTTATTGATGTTGTTGTTGTTGTTGTTGATTTGACGTTTTTGTTGTTGTTGATGTTGTTGTTGTTGTTGTTTTTTATTTGACGTTGTTGTTGTTATTTGACGTTGTTGTTGTATTTGTTGTTGTTGTTGTTGTTTATTTGACGTTGTTGTTGTTGTTTATTTGACGTTGTTGTTGTTGTTTATTTGATGTTGTTTTAGTTGTTGTTGTTGTTGTTATTTATTTGACGTTGTTGTTGTTGTTTATTTCATGTTGTTTTAGTTGTTGTTGTTTATTTGACGTTGTTGTTGTTGACATTGTTGTTGTTGTTGTTTATTTGACGTTGTTGTTGTTGTTTATTTGACGTAGTTGTTGTTATTGACGTTGTTGTTGTTGTTTATTTGACGTTTTTGTTGTTGTTGTTGTTTATTTGATGTTGTTTTAGTTGTTGTTGTTTATTTAACGTTGTTGTTGTTGTTGTTGTTGTTTATTTCATGTTGTTTTAGTTGTTGTTGTTTATTTGACGTTGTTGTTGTTATTTATTTGATGTTGTTGTTGTTTTTTATTTGACATTATGATTGTTGTTGTTGTTATTGTTGTTGTTGTTGTTTATTTGACGTTGTTGTTGTTGTTGTTTATTTGACTTTGTTGTTGGTGTTGTTTATTTAACGTTGTTGTTGTCGTTTATTTGACGTTGTTGTTGTTGTTGTTTATTTGACGTTGTTGTTGTTATTTATTTGACGTTGTTGTTGTTGTTATTGTTGTTGTTGTTGTTGTTTATTTGACGTTGTTGTTGTTGTTTATTTGACGTTGTTGTTGTTGTTGTTTATTTAACGTTGTTGTTGTTGTTGTTTTTGACGTTGTTGTTGTTGTTGTTGTTTATTTGACGTTGTTGTTGTTATTTATTTGACTTTGTTGTTGTTGTTATTGTTTATTTGACGTTGTTATTGTTGTTGTTTTTGTTATTTATTTGACATTGTTGTTGTTGTTGTTTTTGTTGTTATTGTTGTTGTTTTTGTTGTTGATGTTGTTGTTGTTGTTTTTTATTTGACGTTGTTGTTGTTATTTGACGTTGTTGTTGTATTTGTTGTTGTTGTTGTTGTTTATTTGATGTTGTTGTTGTTGTTGTTTATTTGACGTTGTTGTTGTTGTTTATTTGATGTTGTTTTAGTTGTTGTTGTTGTTGTTATTTATTTGACGTTGTTGTTATTGTTGTTTATTTCATGTTGTTTTAGTTGTTGTTGTTTATTTGACGTTGTTGTTGTTTTTTATTTGACGTTGTTGTTGTTCACATTGTTGTTGTTGTTGTTGTTTATTTGACGTTGTTGTTGTTGTTTATTTGACGTTGTTGTTGTTGTTGTTTATTTGATGTTGTTTTAGTTGTTGTTGTTGTTGTTATTTATTTGACGTTGTTGTTGTTGTTGTTGTTTATTTCATGTTGTTTTAGTTGTTGTTGTTTATTTAACGTTGTTGTTGTTTTTTTTTGACGTTGTTGTTGTTGACATTGTTGTTGTTGTTGTTTATTTGACGTTGTTGTTGTTGTTTATTTGACGTAGTTGTTGTTATTGACGTTGTTGTTGTTGTTGTTTATTTGACGTTTTTGTTGTTGTTGATGTTGTTGTTGTTGTTTTTTATTTGATGTTATTGTTGTTGTTGTTTATTTGACGTTGTTGTTGTTGTTATTGTTGTTGTTGTTGTTTATTTGACATTGTTGTTGTTGTTGTTGTTTATTTTACGTTGTTGTTGTTTATTTGACGTTGTTGTTGTTGTTGTTATTTATTTGACGTTGTTGTTGTTATTTATTTGACGTTGTTGTTGTTGTTGTTATTGTTTATTTGAAGTCGTTGTTGTTGTTGTTTATTAGACGTTGTTAATGTTGTTGACGTTGTTGTTGTTGTTTTTGTTATTTATCTGACGTTGTTGTTGTGTTTGTTTTTGTTGTTGTTATTGTTATTGTTGTTGTTGTTTATTTGACGTTGTTGTTGTTGTTATTGTTGTTGTTGTTGTTTATTTGACATTGTTGTTGTTGTTGTTTATTTGACTTTGTTGTTGTTGTTTATTTGACGTTGTTGTTGTTGTTGTTGTTATTGTTTATTTGAAGTCGTTGTTGTTGTTGTTTATTTGACGTTGTTAATGTTGTTGACGTTGTTGTTGTTGTTTTTGTTATTTATTTGACGTTGTTGCTATTGTTGTTGTTTTTGTTGTTGTTATTGTTGTTGTTGTTGTTGTTTATTTGATGTTGTTGTTGTTGTTGTTGTTTATTTGACGTTGTTGTTGTTGTTGTTGTTGTTTATTTGACGTTGTATTTGTTGTTGTTGTTAATTTGACATTGTTGTTGTTGTTGTGTTGACGATGTTGTTGTTGTTGTTTATTTGAAGTTGTTGTTGTTGTTTATTTGATGTTGTTTTAGTTGTTGTTGTTTATTTGACGTTGTTGTTGTTGTTGTTGTTTATTTGATGTTGTTTTAGTTGTTGTTGTTTATTTGACGTTGTTCTTGTTTTTTATTTGACGTTGTTGTTGTTGACATTGTTGTTGTTGTTGTTGTTTATTTGACGTTGTTGTTGTTGTTTATTTGACGTAGTTGTTGTTATTAACGTTGTTGTTGTTGTTTATTTGACGTTTTTGTTGTTGTTGTTGATGTTGCTGTTGTTGTTTTTTATTTGATGTTATTGTTGTTGTTGTTTATTTGATGTTGTTGTTGTTGTTGTTATTGTTGTTGTTGTTGTTTATTTGACATTCTTGTTGTTGTTGTTTATTTGACGTTGTTGTTGTTGTTTATTTGACGTTGTTGTTGTTGTTGTTGTTTATTTGACGTTGTTGTTGTTATTTATTTGACGTTGTTGTTGTTGTTATTGTTTATTTGACGTTGTTATTGTTGTTGTTGTTTATTTGACATTGTTGTTGTTGTTGACGTTGTTGTTGTTGTTGTTTATTTGACGCTGTTGTGGTTGTTCTTATTTATTTGATGTTGTTTTAGTTGTTGTTGTTTATTTGACGTTGTTGTTTTTTATCTGACATTATTGTTGTTGACATTGTTGTTGTTGTTGTTGTTTATTTGACGTTGTTTTATTGTTGTTGTTTATTTGACGTAGTTGTTGTTATTGACGTTGTTGTTGTTGTTGTTGTTGATTTGACGTTTTTGTTGTTGTTGATGTTGTTGTTGTTGTTTTTTATTTGACGTTGTTGTTGTTATTTGACGTTGTTGTTGTATTTGTTGTTGTTGTTGTTGTTTATTTGATGTTGTTGTTGTTGTTGTTTATTTGACGTTGTTGTTGTTGTTTATTTGATGTTGTTTTAGTTGTTGTTGTTGTTGTTATTTATTTGACGTTGTTGTTATTGTTGTTTATTTCATGTTGTTTTAGTTGTTGTTGTTTATTTGACGTTGTTGTTGTTTTTTATTTGACGTTGTTGTTGTTGACATTGTTGTTGTTGTTGTTGTTTATTTGACGTAGTTGTTGTTATTGATGTGGTTGTTGTTGTTGTTGTTGATTTGACGTTTTTGTTGTTGTTGATGTTGTTGTTGTTGTTGTTTTTTATTTGACGTTGTTGTTGTTATTTGACGTTGTTGTTGTATTTGTTGTTGTTGTTGTTGTTTATTTGACGTTGTTGTTGTTGTTTATTTGACGTTGTTGTTGTTGTTGTTTATTTGATGTTGTTTTAGTTGTTGTTGTTGTTGTTATTTATTTGACGTTGTTGTTGTTGTTTATTTCATGTTGTTTTAGTTGTTGTTGTTTATTTGACGTTGTTGTTGTTGACATTGTTGTTGTTGTTGTTTATTTGACGTTGTTGTTGTTGTTTATTTGACGTAGTTGTTGTTATTGACGTTGTTGTTGTTGTTTATTTGACGTTTTTGTTGTTGTTGTTGTTGTTTATTTGATGTTGTTTTAGTTGTTGTTGTTTATTTAACGTTGTTGTTGTTGTTGTTGTTGTTGTTTATTTCATGTTGTTTTAGTTGTTGTTGTTTATTTGACGTTGTTGTTGTTATTTATTTGACGTTGTTGTTGTTTTTTATTTGACATTATGATTGTTGTTGTTGTTATTGTTGTTGTTGTTGTTTATTTGACGTTGTTGTTGTTGTTGTTTATTTGACTTTGTTGTTGTTGTTGTTTATTTAACGTTGTTGTTGTCGTTTATTTGACGTTGTTGTTGTTGTTGTTTATTTGACGTTGTTGTTGTTATTTATTTGACGTTGTTGTTGTTGTTATTGTTGTTGTTGTTGTTGTTGTTGTTTATTTGACGTTGTTGTTGTTGTTTATTTGACGTTGTTGTTGTTGTTGTTTATTTAACGTTGTTGTTGTTGTTGTTTATTTGACGTTGTTGTTGTTGTTGTTGTTTATTTGACGTTGTTGTTGTTATTTATTTGACGTTGTTGTTGTTGTTATTGTTTATTTGACGTTGTTGTTGTTGTTGTTTTTGTTATTTATTTGACATTGTTGTTGTTGTTGTTTTTGTTGTTGTTATTGTTGTTGTTTTTGTTGTTTATTTGACGTTGTTGTTGTTGTTTATTTGACGTTGTTGTTGTTGTTGTTGTTTATTTGACGTTGTTGTTGTTGTTGTTAATTTGACATTGTTGTTGTTGTTGTGTTGACGTTGTTATTGTTGTTGTTGTTTATTTGAAGTTGTTGATGTTGTTGTTTATTTGATGTTGTTTTAGTTGTTGTTGTTTATTTGACGTTGTTGTTGTTGTTGTTGTTTATTTGATGTTGTTTTAGTTGTTGTTGTTAATTTGACGTTGTTCTTGTTTTTTATTTGACGTTGTTGTTGTTGACATTGTTGTTGTTGTTGTTTATTTGACGTTGTTGTTGTTTATTTGACGTAGTTGGTTTTATTAACGTTGTTGTTGTTGTTGTTTATTTGACGTTTTTTGTTGTTGTTGTTGATGTTGCTGTTGTTTTTTTTTATTTGATTTTTATTGGTATTGTTGTTTATTTGACGTTGTTGTTGTTGTTGTTTATTTGACATTGTTGTTGTTGTTGTTGTTTATTTGACGTTGTTGTTGTTGTTGTTGTTTATTTGACATTGTTGTTGTTGTTGTTGTTTATTTGACGTTGTTGTTGTTATTTATTTGACGTTGTTGTTGTTGTTGTTATTGTTTATTTGACGTTATTGTTGTTGTTGTTATTTATTTGACATTGTTGTTGTTGTTGTTGTTGACGTTGTTGTTGTTGTTGTTGTTGTTGTTGTTGTTTAATTGACGTTGTTGTTGTTGTTGTTATTTATTTGATGTTGTTTTAGTTGTTGTTGTTTTAGTTGTTGTTGTTAATTTGACGTTGCTGTTGTTTTTTATTTGACGTTATTGTTGTTGACATTGTTGTTGTTGTTGTTGTTTATTTGACGTTGTTTTATTGTTGTTGTTTATTTGACGTAGTTGTTGTTATTGACGTTGTTGTTGTTGTTGATTTGACGTTTTTGTTGTTGTTGATGTTGTTGTTGTTGTTGTTTTTTATTTGACGTTGTTGTTGTTATTTGACGTTGTTGTTGTATTTGTTGTTGTTGTTTATTTGAAGTTGTTGTTGTTGTTTATTTGACGTTGTTGTTGTTGTTGTTTATTTGATGTTGTTTTAGTTGTTGTTGTTGTTGTTATTTATTTGACGTTGTTGTTGTTGTTGTTGTTGTTTATTTCATGTTGTTTTAGTTGTTGTTGTTTATTTAACGTTGTTGTTGTTTTTTTTTGACGTTGTTGTTGTTGACATTGTTGTTGTTGTTGTTTATTTGACGTTGTTGTTGTTGTTTATTTGACGTAGTTGTTGTTATTGACGTTGTTGTTGTTGTTGTTTATTTGACGTTTTTGTTGTTGTTGATGTTGTTGTTGTTGTTTTTTATTTAATGTTATTGTTGTTGTTGTTTATTTGTCGTTGTTGTTGTTGTTATTGTTGTTGTTGTTGTTTATTTGACATTGTTGTTGTTGTTGTTGTTTATTTGACGTTGTTGTTGTTGTTTATTTGACGTTGTTGTTGTTGTTGTTTATTTGACGTTGTTGTTGTTATTTATTTGACGTTGTTGTTGTTGTTGTTGTTGTTATTGTTTATTTGAAGTCGTTGTTGTTGTTGTTTATTTGACGTTGTTAATGTTGTTGACGTTGTTGTTGTTGTTTTTGTTATTTATTTGACGTTGTTGTTGTTGTTGTTGTTTTTATTGTTGTTATTGTTGTTGTTGTTGTTGTTTATTTGACGTTGTTGTTGTTGTTTATTTGACGTTGTTGTTGTTGTTGTTGTTGTTTATTTGACGTTGTTGTTGTTGTTGTTGTTAATTTGACATTGTTGTTGTTGTTGTGTTGACGTTGTTGTTGTTGTTGTTTATTTGAAGTTATTGTTGTTGTTTATTTGATGTTGTTTTAGTTGTTGTTGTTGTTTATTTGACGTTGTTGTTGTTGTTGACATTGTTGTTGTTGTTGTTTATTTGACGTTGTTGTTGTTGTTTATTTGACGTAGTTGTTGTTATTAACGTTGTTGTTGTTGCTTATTTGACGTTTTTGTTGTTGTTGTTGATGTTGCTGTTGTTGTTTTTTATTTGATGTTATTGTTGTTGTTGTTTATTTGATGTTGTTGTTGTTGTTATTGTTGTTGTTGTTGTTTATTTGACATTGTTGTTGTTGTTGTTTATTTAACGTTGTTGTTGTTGTTTATTTGACGTTGTTGTTGTTGTTGTTTATTTGACGTTGTTGTTGTTATTTATTTGACGTTGTTGTTGTTGTTGTTATTGTTTATTTGACGTTGTTGTTGTTGTTTATTTGACATTGTTGTTGTTGTTGACGTTGTTGTTGTTGTTGTTGTTATTGTTTATTTGACGCTGTTGTTGTTGTTGTTATTTATTTGATGTTGTTTTAGTTGTTGTTGTTTATTTGACGTTGTTGTTGTTTTTTATCTGACGTTATTGTTGTTGACATTGTTGTTGTTGTTGTTGTTTATTTGACGTTGTTTTATTGTTGTTGTTTATTTGACGTAGTTGTTGTTATTGATGTTGTTGTTGTTGTTGTTGATTTGACGTTTTTGTTGTTGTTGATGTTGTTGTTGTTGTTGTTTTTTATTTGACGTTGTTGTTGTTATTTGACGTTGTTGTTGTATTTGTTGTTGTTGTTGTTGTTTATTTGACGTTGTTGTTGTTGTTTATTTGACGTTGTTGTTGTTGTTTATTTGATGTTGTTTTAGTTGTTGTTGTTGTTGTTATTTATTTGACGTTGTTGTTGTTGTTTATTTCATGTTGTTTTAGTTGTTGTTGTTTATTTGACGTTGTTGTTGTTGACATTGTTGTTGTTGTTGTTTATTTGACGTTGTTGTTGTTGTTTATTTGACGTAGTTGTTGTTATTGACGTTGTTGTTGTTGTTTATTTGACGTTTTTGTTGTTGTTGTTGTTTATTTGATGTTGTTTTAGTTGTTGTTGTTTATTTAACGTTGTTGTTGTTGTTGTTGTTGTTTATTTCATGTTGTTTTAGTTGTTGTTGTTTATTTGACGTTGTTGTTGTTATTTATTTGATGTTGTTGTTGTTTTTTATTTGACATTATGATTGTTGTTGTTGTTATTGTTGTTGTTGTTGTTTATTTGACGTTGTTGTTGTTGTTGTTTATTTGACTTTGTTGTTGGTGTTGTTTATTTAACGTTGTTGTTGTCGTTTATTTGACGTTGTTGTTGTTGTTGTTTATTTGACGTTGTTGTTGTTATTTATTTGACGTTGTTGTTGTTGTTATTGTTGTTGTTGTTGTTGTTTATTTGACGTTGTTGTTGTTGTTTATTTGACGTTGTTGTTGTTGTTGTTTATTTAACGTTGTTGTTGTTGTTGTTTTTGACGTTGTTGTTGTTGTTGTTGTTTATTTGACGTTGTTGTTGTTATTTATTTGACTTTGTTGTTGTTGTTATTGTTTATTTGACGTTGTTATTGTTGTTGTTTTTGTTATTTATTTGACATTGTTGTTGTTGTTGTTTTTGTTGTTATTGTTGTTGTTTTTGTTGTTGATGTTGTTGTTGTTGTTTTTTATTTGACGTTGTTGTTGTTATTTGACGTTGTTGTTGTATTTGTTGTTGTTGTTGTTGTTTATTTGATGTTGTTGTTGTTGTTGTTTATTTGACGTTGTTGTTGTTGTTTATTTGATGTTGTTTTAGTTGTTGTTGTTGTTGTTATTTATTTGACGTTGTTGTTATTGTTGTTTATTTCATGTTGTTTTAGTTGTTGTTGTTTATTTGACGTTGTTGTTGTTTTTTATTTGACGTTGTTGTTGTTGACATTGTTGTTGTTGTTGTTGTTTATTTGACGTTGTTGTTGTTGTTTATTTGACGTTGTTGTTGTTGTTGTTTATTTGATGTTGTTTTAGTTGTTGTTGTTGTTGTTATTTATTTGACGTTGTTGTTGTTGTTGTTGTTTATTTCATGTTGTTTTAGTTGTTGTTGTTTATTTAACGTTGTTGTTGTTTTTTTTTGACGTTGTTGTTGTTGACATTGTTGTTGTTGTTGTTTATTTGACGTTGTTGTTGTTGTTTATTTGACGTAGTTGTTGTTATTGACGTTGTTGTTGTTGTTGTTTATTTGACGTTTTTGTTGTTGTTGATGTTGTTGTTGTTGTTTTTTATTTGATGTTATTGTTGTTGTTGTTTATTTGACGTTGTTGTTGTTGTTATTGTTGTTGTTGTTGTTTATTTGACATTGTTGTTGTTGTTGTTGTTTATTTTACGTTGTTGTTGTTTATTTGACGTTGTTGTTGTTGTTGTTATTTATTTGACGTTGTTGTTGTTATTTATTTGACGTTGTTGTTGTTGTTGTTATTGTTTATTTGAAGTCGTTGTTGTTGTTGTTTATTAGACGTTGTTAATGTTGTTGACGTTGTTGTTGTTGTTTTTGTTATTTATCTGACGTTGTTGTTGTGTTTGTTTTTGTTGTTGTTATTGTTATTGTTGTTGTTGTTTATTTGACGTTGTTGTTGTTGTTATTGTTGTTGTTGTTGTTTATTTGACATTGTTGTTGTTGTTGTTTATTTGACGTTGTTGTTGTTGTTTATTTGACGTTGTTGTTGTTGTTGTTGTTATTGTTTATTTGAAGTCGTTGTTGTTGTTGTTTATTTGACGTTGTTAATGTTGTTGACGTTGTTGTTGTTGTTTTTGTTATTTATTTGACGTTGTTGCTATTGTTGTTGTTTTTGTTGTTGTTATTGTTGTTGTTGTTGTTGTTTATTTGATGTTGTTGTTGTTGTTGTTGTTTATTTGACGTTGTTGTTGTTGTTGTTGTTGTTTATTTGACGTTGTATTTGTTGTTGTTGTTAATTTGACATTGTTGTTGTTGTTGTGTTGACGATGTTGTTGTTGTTGTTTATTTGAAGTTGTTGTTGTTGTTTATTTGATGTTGTTTTAGTTGTTGTTGTTTATTTGACGTTGTTGTTGTTGTTGTTTATTTGATGTTGTTTTAGTTGTTGTTGTTTATTTGACGTTGTTCTTGTTTTTTATTTGACGTTGTTGTTGTTGACATTGTTGTTGTTGTTGTTGTTTATTTGACGTTGTTGTTGTTGTTTATTTGACGTAGTTGTTGTTATTAACGTTGTTGTTGTTGTTTATTTGACGTTTTTGTTGTTGTTGTTGATGTTGCTGTTGTTGTTTTTTATTTGATGTTATTGTTGTTGTTGTTTATTTGATGTTGTTGTTGTTGTTGTTATTGTTGTTGTTGTTGTTTATTTGACATTCTTGTTGTTGTTGTTTATTTGACGTTGTTGTTGTTGTTTATTTGACGTTGTTGTTGTTGTTGTTGTTTATTTGACGTTGTTGTTGTTATTTATTTGACGTTGTTGTTGTTGTTATTGTTTATTTGACGTTGTTATTGTTGTTGTTGTTTATTTGACATTGTTGTTGTTGTTGACGTTGTTGTTGTTGTTGTTTATTTGACGCTGTTGTGGTTGTTCTTATTTATTTGATGTTGTTTTAGTTGTTGTTGTTTATTTGACGTTGTTGTTTTTTATCTGACATTATTGTTGTTGACATTGTTGTTGTTGTTGTTGTTTATTTGACGTTGTTTTATTGTTGTTGTTTATTTGACGTAGTTGTTGTTATTGACGTTGTTGTTGTTGTTGTTGTTGATTTGACGTTTTTGTTGTTGTTGATGTTGTTGTTGTTGTTTTTTATTTGACGTTGTTGTTGTTATTTGACGTTGTTGTTGTATTTGTTGTTGTTGTTGTTGTTTATTTGATGTTGTTGTTGTTGTTGTTTATTTGACGTTGTTGTTGTTGTTTATTTGATGTTGTTTTAGTTGTTGTTGTTGTTGTTATTTATTTGACGTTGTTGTTATTGTTGTTTATTTCATGTTGTTTTAGTTGTTGTTGTTTATTTGACGTTGTTGTTGTTTTTTATTTGACGTTGTTGTTGTTGACATTGTTGTTGTTGTTGTTGTTTATTTGACGTAGTTGTTGTTATTGATGTGGTTGTTGTTGTTGTTGTTGATTTGACGTTTTTGTTGTTGTTGATGTTGTTGTTGTTGTTGTTTTTTATTTGACGTTGTTGTTGTTATTTGACGTTGTTGTTGTATTTGTTGTTGTTGTTGTTGTTTATTTGACGTTGTTGTTGTTGTTTATTTGACGTTGTTGTTGTTGTTTATTTGATGTTGTTTTAGTTGTTGTTGTTGTTGTTATTTATTTGACGTTGTTGTTGTTGTTTATTTCATGTTGTTTTAGTTGTTGTTGTTTATTTGACGTTGTTGTTGTTGACATTGTTGTTGTTGTTGTTTATTTGACGTTGTTGTTGTTGTTTATTTGACGTAGTTGTTGTTATTGACGTTGTTGTTGTTGTTTATTTGACGTTTTTGTTGTTGTTGTTGTTGTTTATTTGATGTTGTTTTAGTTGTTGTTGTTTATTTAACGTTGTTGTTGTTGTTGTTGTTGTTGTTGTTTATTTCATGTTGTTTTAGTTGTTGTTGTTTATTTGACGTTGTTGTTGTTATTTATTTGACGTTGTTGTTGTTTTTTATTTGACATTATGATTGTTGTTGTTGTTATTGTTGTTGTTGTTGTTTATTTGACGTTGTTGTTGTTGTTGTTTATTTGACTTTGTTGTTGTTGTTGTTTATTTAACGTTGTTGTTGTCGTTTATTTGACGTTGTTGTTGTTGTTGTTGTTTATTTGACGTTGTTGTTGTTATTTATTTGACGTTGTTGTTGTTGTTATTGTTGTTGTTGTTGTTGTTGTTGTTTATTTGACGTTGTTGTTGTTGTTTATTTGACGTTGTTGTTGTTGTTGTTTATTTAACGTTGTTGTTGTTGTTGTTTATTTGACGTTGTTGTTGTTGTTGTTGTTTATTTGACGTTGTTGTTGTTATTTATTTGACGTTGTTGTTGTTGTTATTGTTTATTTGACGTTGTTGTTGTTGTTGTTTTTGTTATTTATTTGACATTGTTGTTGTTGTTGTTTTTGTTGTTGTTATTGTTGTTGTTTTTGTTGTTTATTTGACGTTGTTGTTGTTGTTTATTTGACGTTGTTGTTGTTGTTGTTGTTTATTTGACGTTGTTGTTGTTGTTGTTAATTTGACATTGTTGTTGTTGTTGTGTTGACGTTGTTATTGTTGTTGTTGTTTATTTGAAGTTGTTGATGTTGTTGTTTATTTGATGTTGTTTTAGTTGTTGTTGTTTATTTGACGTTGTTGTTGTTGTTGTTGTTTATTTGATGTTGTTTTAGTTGTTGTTGTTAATTTGACGTTGTTCTTGTTTTTTATTTGACGTTGTTGTTGTTGACATTGTTGTTGTTGTTGTTGTTTATTTGACGTTGTTGTTGTTTATTTGACGTAGTTGGTTTTATTAACGTTGTTGTTGTTGTTGTTTATTTGACGTTTTTTGTTGTTGTTGTTGATGTTGCTGTTGTTTTTTTTTATTTGATTTTTAATGGTATTGTTGTTTATTTGACGTTGTTGTTGTTGTTGTTTATTTGACATTGTTGTTGTTGTTGTTGTTTATTTGACGTTGTTGTTGTTGTTGTTGTTTATTTGACATTGTTGTTGTTGTTGTTGTTTATTTGACGTTGTTGTTGTTATTTATTTGACGTTGTTGTTGTTGTTGTTATTGTTTATTTGACGTTATTGTTGTTGTTGTTATTTATTTGACATTGTTGTTGTTGTTGTTGACGTTGTTGTTGTTGTTGTTGTTGTTGTTGTTGTTTAATTGACGTTGTTGTTGTTGTTGTTATTTATTTGATGTTGTTTTAGTTGTTGTTGTTTTAGTTGTTGTTGTTAATTTGACGTTGCTGTTGTTTTTTATTTGACGTTATTGTTGTTGACATTGTTGTTGTTGTTGTTGTTTATTTGACGTTGTTTTATTGTTGTTGTTTATTTGACGTAGTTGTTGTTATTGACGTTGTTGTTGTTGTTGATTTGACGTTTTTGTTGTTGTTGATGTTGTTGTTGTTGTTGTTTTTTATTTGACGTTGTTGTTGTTATTTGACGTTGTTGTTGTATTTGTTGTTGTTGTTTATTTGAAGTTGTTGTTGTTGTTTATTTGACGTTGTTGTTGTTGTTGTTTATTTGATGTTGTTTTAGTTGTTGTTGTTGTTGTTATTTATTTGACGTTGTTGTTGTTGTTGTTGTTTATTTCATGTTGTTTTAGTTGTTGTTGTTTATTTAACGTTGTTGTTGTTTTTTTTTGACGTTGTTGTTGTTGACATTGTTGTTGTTGTTGTTTATTTGACGTTGTTGTTGTTGTTTATTTGACGTAGTTGTTGTTATTGACGTTGTTGTTGTTGTTGTTTATTTGACGTTTTTGTTGTTGTTGATGTTGTTGTTGTTGTTTTTTATTTGATGTTATTGTTGTTGTTGTTTATTTGACGTTGTTGTTGTTGTTGTTATTGTTGTTGTTGTTGTTTATTTGACATTGTTGTTGTTGTTGTTGTTCATTTTACGTTGTTGTTGTTTATTTGACGTTGTTGTTGTTGTTGTTGTTTATTTGACGTTGTTGTTGTTATTTATTTGACGTTGTTGTTGTTGTTGTTATTGTTTATTTGAAGTCGTTGTTGTTGTTGTTTATTTGACGTTGTTAATGTTGTTGACGTTGTTGTTGTTGTTTTTGTTATTTATCTGACGTTGTTGTTGTGTTTGTTTTTGTTGTTGTTATTGTTATTGTTGTTGTTGTTTATTTGACGTTGTTGTTGTTGTTATTGTTGTTGTTGTTGTTTATTTGACATTGTTGTTGTTGTTGTTTATTTGACGTTGTTGTTGTTGTTTATTTGACGTTGTTGTTGTTGTTGTTATTGTTTATTTGAAGTCGTTGTTGTTGTTGTTTATTTGACGTTGTTAATGTTGTTGACGTTGTTGTTGTTGTTTTTGTTATTTATTTGACGTTGTTGCTATTGTTGTTGTTTTTGTTGTTGTTATTGTTGTTGTTGTTGTTGTTTATTTGATGTTGTTGTTGTTGTTGTTTATTTGACGTTGTTGTTGTTGTTGTTGTTTATTTGACGTTGTATTTGTTGTTGTTGTTAATTTGACATTGTTGTTGTTGTTGTGTTGACGATGTTGTTGTTGTTGTTTATTTGAAGTTGTTGTTGTTGTTTATTTGATGTTGTTTTAGTTGTTGTTGTTTATTTGACGTTGTTGTTGTTGTTGTTTATTTGATGTTGTTTTTGTTGTTGTTGTTTATTTGACGTTGTTGTTGTTTTTTATTTGACGTTGTTGTTGTTGACATTGTTGTTGTTGTTGTTGTTTATTTGACGTTGTTGTTGTTGTTTATTTGACGTAGTTGTTGTTATTAACGTTGTTGTTGTTGTTTATTTGACGTTTTTGTTGTTGTTGTTGATGTTGCTGTTGTTGTTTTTTATTTGATGTTATTGTTGTTGTTGTTTATTTGATGTTGTTGTTGTTGTTGTTATTGTTGTTGTTGTTGTTTATTTGACATTCTTGTTGTTGTTGTTTATTTGACGTTGTTGTTGTTGTTTATTTGACGTTGTTGTTGTTGTTGTTGTTTATTTGACGTTGTTGTTGTTATTTATTTGACGTTGTTGTTGTTGTTGTTGTTATTGTTTATTTGACGTTGTTATTGTTGTTGTTGTTTATTTGACATTGTTGTTGTTGTTGACGTTGTTGTTGTTGTTGTTGTTTATTTGACGCTGTTGTGGTTGTTCTTATTTATTTGATGTTGTTTTAGTTGTTGTTGTTTATTTGACGTTGTTGTTTTTTATCTGACATTATTGTTGTTGACATTGTTGTTGTTGTTGTTGTTTATTTGACGTTGTTTTATTGTTGTTGTTTATTTGACGTAGTTGTTGTTATTGACGTTGTTGTTGTTGTTGTTGTTGTTGATTTGACGTTTTTGTTGTTGTTGATGTTGTTGTTGTTGTTTTTTATTTGACGTTGTTGTTGTTATTTGACGTTGTTGTTGTATTTGTTGTTGTTGTTGTTGTTTATTTGATGTTGTTGTTGTTGTTGTTTATTTGACGTTGTTGTTGTTGTTTATTTGATGTTGTTTTAGTTGTTGTTGTTGTTGTTATTTATTTGACGTTGTTGTTATTGTTGTTTATTTCATGTTGTTTTAGTTGTTGTTGTTTATTTGACGTTGTTGTTGTTTTTTATTTGACGTTGTTGTTGTTGACATTGTTGTTGTTGTTGTTGTTTATTTGACGTTGTTGTTGTTGTTTATTTGACGTTGTTGTTGTTGTTTATTTAAGGTAGTTGTTGTTATTGACGTTGTTGTTGTTGTTTATTTGACGTTTTTGTTGTTGTTGTTGTTGTTTATTTGACGTTGTTGTTGTTGTTGTTTATTTGATGTTGTTTTAGTTGTTGTGGTTTATTTAACGTTGTTGTTGTTGTTGTTGTTGTTTATTTCATGTTGTTTTAGTTGTTGTTGTTTATTTGACGTTGTTGTTGTTGCTTATTTGACGTTGTTGTTGTTTTTTATTTGCCATTTTTGTTGTTGTTGTTGTTGTTGTTATTGTTGTTGTTGTTGTTGTTTATTTGACGTTGTTGTTGTTGTTTATTTGACGTTGTTGTTGTTGTTGTTTATTTCACGTTGTTGTTGTTGTTTATTTGACGTTGTTGTTGTTGTTGTTTAGTTGACGTTGTTGTTGTTATTTATTTGACGTTGTTGTTGTTGTTGTTATTGTTTATTTGACGTTGTTATTATTGTTGTTTTTGTTATTTATTTGACGTTGTTGTTGTTGACATTGTTGTTGTTTATTTGAAGTTGTTGTTGTTGTTGTTTTTTATTTGACATTTTTGTTGTTGTTGATGTTGTTGTTGTTGTTTTTTATTTGACGTTGTTGTTGTTGTTGTTTATTTGAAGTTGTTGTTGTTGTTATTGTTATTGTTGTTGTTTATTTGACGTTGTTGTTGTTGTTGTTTATTTGACGTTGTTGTTGTTGTTTATTTGATTATGTTGTTGTTGTTGTTTATTTGACATTTTTGTTGTTGTTGTTGTTTTTTATTTGACGTGGTTGTTGTTGTTGTTGTTTATTTGAAGTTGTTGTTGTTGTTATTGTTATTGTTGTTGTTTATTTGACGTTGTTGTTGTTGTTGTTTATTTGACGTTGTTGTTGTTGTTGTTTATTTGATGTTGTTGTTGTTGTTTATTTGACGTTGTTGTTGTTATTTATTTGACGTTGTTGTTGTTGTTGTTATTGTTTATTTGACGTTGTTGTTGTTGTTTTTGTTATTTATTTGACGTTGTTGTTGTTGTTGTTTTTGTTGTTGTTATTGTTGGTGTTGTTATTGTTTATTTGACGTAGTTGTTGTTATTGACGTTGTTGTTGTTGTTTATTTGACGTTGTTGTTGTTGTTGTTGTTGTTGTTTATTTGATGTTGTTTTAGTTGTTGTTGTTTATTTGACGTTGTTGTTGTTTTTTATTTGACGTTGTTGTTGTTGACATTGTTGTTGTTGTTGTTTATTTGACGTTGTTGTTGTTGTTTATTTGACGTAGTTGTTGTTGTTGACGTTGTTGTTGTTGTTGTTGTTGTTTATTTGACGTTGTTGTTATTTATTTGATGTTGTTGTTGTTGTTGTTTATTTGACGCTGTGGTTGTTATTTATTTGAAGTTGTTGTTGTTGTTGTTGTTATTGTTTATTTGACGTTGTTGTTGTTGTTGTTGTTTATTTGACATTGTTATTGTTGTTGACGTTGTTGTTGTTGTTTTTGTTATTTATTTGACGTTGTTGTTGTTGTTGTTGTTTTTGTTGTTGTTATTGTTGGTGTTGTTGTTGTTTATTTAACGTTGTTGTTGTTGTTGTTTGTTTGACGTTGTTGTTGTTGTTGTTTATTTGACGTTGTTGTTGTTGTTGTTTATTTGACGTTGTTGTTGTTGTTGTTTATTTGACATTGTTGTTGTTGTTGTGTTGACGTTGTTGTTGTTGTTGTTGTTTATTTGACGTTGTTGTTGTTGTTGTTTATTTGATGTTGTTTTAGTTGTTGTTGTTTATTTGACGTTGTTGTTGTTGTTGTTGTTTATTTGATGTTGTTTTAGTTGTTGTTGTTTATTTGACGTTGTTGTTGTTGTTGTTGTTTATTTGATGTTGTTTTAGTTGTTGTTGTTTATTTGACGTTGTTCTTGTTTTTTATTTGACGTTGTTGTTGTTGACATTGTTGTTGTTGTTGTTGTTTATTTGACGTTGTTGTTGTTGTTTACTTGACGTAGTTGTTGTTATTAACGTTGTTGTTGTTGTTTATTTGACGTTTTTGTTGTTGTTGTTGATGTTGCTGTTGTTGTTTTTTATTTGATGTTATTGTTGTTGTTGTTTATTTGATGTTGTTGTTGTTGTTGTTATTGTTGTTGTTGTTGTTTATTTGACATTCTTGTTGTTGTTGTTTATTTGACGTTGTTGTTGTTGTTTATTTGACGTTGTTGTTGTTGTTGTTGTTTATTTGACGTTGTTGTTGTTATTTATTTGACGTTGTTGTTGTTGTTGTTATTGTTTATTTGACGTTGTTATTGTTGTTGTTGTTTATTTGACATTGTTGTTGTTGTTGACGTTGTTGTTGTTGTTGTTTATTTGACGCTGTTGTGGTTGTTCTTATTTATTTGATGTTGTTTTAGTTGTTGTTGTTTATTTGACGTTGTTGTTTTTTATCTGACATTATTGTTGTTGACATTGTTGTTGTTGTTGTTGTTTATTTGACGTTGTTTTATTGTTGTTGTTTATTTGACATAGTTGTTGTTATTGACGTTGTTGTTGTTGTTGTTGTTGATTTGACGTTTTTGTTGTTGTTGATGTTGTTGTTGTTGTTTTTTATTTGACGTTGTTGTTGTTATTTGACGTTGTTGTTGTATTTGTTGTTGTTGTTGTTTATTTGATGTTGTTGTTGTTGTTGTTTATTTGACGTTGTTGTTGTTGTTTATTTGATGTTGTTTTAGTTGTTGTTGTTGTTGTTATTTATTTGACGTTGTTGTTATTGTTGTTTATTTCATGTTGTTTTAGTTGTTGTTGTTTATTTGACGTTGTTGTTGTTTTTTATTTGACATTGTTGTTGTTGACATTGTTGTTGTTGTTGTTGTTTATTTGACGTTGTTGTTGTTGTTTATTTGACGTTGTTGTTGTTGTTTATTTAAGGTAGTTGTTGTTATTGACGTTGTTGTTGTTGTTTATTTGACGTTTTTGTTGTTGTTGTTGTTGTTTATTTGACGTTGTTGTTGTTGTTGTTTATTTGATGTTGTTTTAGTTGTTGTGGTTTATTTAACGTTGTTGTTGTTGTTGTTGTTTATTTCATGTTGTTTTAGTTGTTGTTGTTTATTTGACGTTGTTGTTGTTGCTTATTTGACGTTGTTGTTGTTTTTTATTTGCCATTTTTGTTGTTGTTGTTGTTGTTGTTGTTATTGTTGTTGTTGTTGTTGTTTATTTGACGTTGTTGTTGTTGTTGTTTATTTGACGTTGTTGTTGTTGTTGTTTATTTCACGTTGTTGTTGTTGTTTATTTGACGTTGTTGTTGTTGTTGTTTAGTTGACGTTGTTGTTGTTATTTATTTGACGTTGTTGTTGTTGTTGTTATTGTTTATTTGACGTTGTTATTATTGTTGTTTTTGTTATTTATTTGACGTTGTTGTTGTTGACATTGTTGTTGTTTATTTGAAGTTGTTGTTGTTGTTTTTTATTTGACATTTTTGTTGTTGTTGATGTTGTTGTTGTTGTTTTTTATTTGACGTTGTTGTTGTTGTTGTTTATTTGAAGTTGTTGTTGTTGTTATTGTTATTGTTGTTGTTTATTTGACGTTGTTGTTGTTGTTGTTTATTTGACGTTGTTGTTGTTGTTTATTTGATTATGTTGTTGTTGTTGTTTATTTGACATTTTTGTTGTTGTTGATGTTGTTGTTGTTGTTTTTTATTTGACGTGGTTGTTTTGTTGTTGTTTATTTGAAGTTGTTGTTGTTGTTATTGTTATTGTTGTTGTTTATTTGACGTTGTTGTTGTTGTTGTTTATTTGATGTTGTTGTTGTTGTTGTTTATTTGATGTTGTTGTTGTTGTTTATTTGACGTTGTTGTTGTTATTTATTTGACGTTGTTGTTGTTGTTATTGTTTATTTGACGTTGTTGTTGTTGTTGTTGTTTATTTGACGTTGTTAATGTTGTTGACGTTGTTGTTGTTGTTTTTGTTATTTATTTGACGTTGTTGTTGTTGTTGTTTTTGTTGTTGTTATTGTTGGTGTTGTTATTGTTTATTTGACGTAGTTGTTGTTATTGACGTTGTTGTTGTTGTTTATTTGACGTTGTTGTTGTTGTTGTTGTTGTTGTTGTTTATTTGATGTTGTTTTAGTTGTTGTTGTTTATTTGACGTTGTTGTTGTTTTTTATTTGACGTTGTTGTTGTTGACATTGTTGTTGTTGTTGTTTATTTGACGTTGTTGTTGTTGTTTATTTGACGTAGTTGGTTTTATTGACGTTGTTGTTGTTGTTGTTGTTGTTTATTTGACGTTGTTGTTATTTATTTGATGTTGTTGTTGTTGTTGTTTATTTGACGCTGTGGTTGTTATTTATTTGAAGTTGTTGTTGTTGTTGTTGTTATTGTTTATTTGACGTTGTTGTTGTTGTTGTTGTTTATTTGACATTGTTATTGTTGTTGACGTTGTTGTTGTTGTTTTTGTTATTTATTTGACGTTGTTGTTGTTGTTGTTGTTTTTGTTGTTGTTATTGTTGGTGTTGTTGTTGTTTATTTGACGTTGTTGTTATTGTTGTTTGTTTGACGTTGTTGTTGTTGTTGTTTATTTGACGTTGTTGTTGTTGTTGTTTATTTGACGTTGTTGTTGTTGTTGTTTATTTGACATTGTTGTTGTTGTTGTGTTGACGTTGTTGTTGTTGTTGTTGTTGTTTATTTGACGTTGTTGTTGTTGTTGTTTATTTGATGTTGTTTTAGTTGTTGTTGTTTATTTGACGTTGTTGTTGTTGTTGTTGTTTATTTGATGTTGTTTTAGTTGTTGTTGTTTATTTGACGTTGTTGTTGTTGTTGTTTATTTGATGTTGTTTTAGTTGTTGTTGTTTATTTGACGTTGTTCTTGTTTTTTATTTGACGTTGTTGTTGTTGACATTGTTGTTGTTGTTGTTGTTTATTTGACGTTGTTGTTGTTGTTTATTTGACGTAGTTGTTGTTATTAACGTTGTTGTTGTTGTTTATTTGACGTTTTTGTTGTTGTTGTTGATGTTGCTGTTGTTGTTTTTTATTTGATGTTATTGTTGTTGTTGTTTATTTGATGTTGTTGTTGTTGTTGTTATTGTTGTTGTTGTTGTTTATTTGACATTCTTGTTGTTGTTGTTTATTTGACGTTGTTGTTGTTGTTTATTTGACGTTGTTGTTGTTGTTGTTGTTTATTTGACGTTGTTGTTGTTATTTATTTGACGTTGTTGTTGTTGTTGTTATTGTTTATTTGACGTTGTTATTGTTGTTGTTGTTTATTTGACATTGTTGTTGTTGTTGACGTTGTTGTTGTTGTTGTTTATTTGACGCTGTTGTGGTTGTTCTTATTTATTTGATGTTGTTTTAGTTGTTGTTGTTTATTTGACGTTGTTGTTTTTTATCTGACATTATTGTTGTTGACATTGTTGTTGTTGTTGTTGTTTATTTGACGTTGTTTTATTGTTGTTGTTTATTTGACGTAGTTGTTGTTATTGACGTTGTTGTTGTTGTTGTTGTTGATTTGACGTTTTTGTTGTTGTTGATGTTGTTGTTGTTGTTTTTTATTTGACGTTGTTGTTGTTATTTGACGTTGTTGTTGTATTTGTTGTTGTTGTTGTTGTTTATTTGATGTTGTTGTTGTTGTTGTTTATTTGACGTTGTTGTTGTTGTTTATTTGATGTTGTTTTAGTTGTTGTTGTTGTTGTTATTTATTTGACGTTGTTGTTATTGTTGTTTATTTCATGTTGTTTTAGTTGTTGTTGTTTATTTGACGTTGTTGTTGTTTTTTATTTGACGTTGTTGTTGTTGACATTGTTGTTGTTGTTGTTGTTTATTTGACGTTGTTGTTGTTGTTTATTTGACGTTGTTGTTGTTGTTTATTTAAGGTAGTTGTTGTTATTGACGTTGTTGTTGTTGTTTATTTGACGTTTTTGTTGTTGTTGTTGTTGTTTATTTGACGTTGTTGTTGTTGTTGTTTATTTGATGTTGTTTTAGTTGTTGTGGTTTATTTAACGTTGTTGTTGTTGTTGTTGTTTATTTCATGTTGTTTTAGTTGTTGTTGTTTATTTGACGTTGTTGTTGTTGCTTATTTGACGTTGTTGTTGTTTTTTATTTGCCATTTTTGTTGTTGTTGTTGTTGTTGTTATTGTTGTTGTTGTTGTTGTTTATTTGACGTTGTTGTTGTTGTTTATTTGACGTTGTTGTTGTTGTTGTTTATTTCACGTTGTTGTTGTTGTTTATTTGACGTTGTTGTTGTTGTTGTTTAGTTGACGTTGTTGTTGTTATTTATTTGACGTTGTTGTTGTTGTTGTTATTGTTTATTTGACGTTGTTATTGTTGTTGTTTTTGTTATTTATTTGACGTTGTTGTTGTTGACATTGTTGTTGTTTATTTGAAGTTGTTGTTGTTGTTTTTTATTTGACATTTTTGTTGTTGTTGATGTTGTTGTTGTTGTTTTTTATTTGACGTTGTTGTTGTTGTTGTTTATTTGAAGTTGTTGTTGTTGTTATTGTTATTGTTGTTGTTTATTTGACGTTGTTGTTGTTGTTGTTTATTTGACGTTGTTGTTGTTGTTTATTTGATTATGTTGTTGTTGTTGTTTATTTGACATTTTTGTTGTTGTTGATGTTGTTGTTGTTGTTTTTTATTTGACGTGGTTGTTGTTGTTGTTGTTTATTTGAAGTTGTTGTTGTTGTTATTGTTATTGTTGTTGTTTATTTGACGTTGTTGTTGTTGTTGTTTATTTGACGTTGTTGTTGTTGTTGTTTATTTGATGTTGTTGTTGTTGTTTATTTGACGTTGTTGTTGTTATTTATTTGACGTTGTTGTTGTTGTTATTGTTTATTTGACGTTGTTGTTGTTGTTGTTGTTTATTTGACGTTGTTAATGTTGTTGACGTTGTTGTTGTTGTTTTTGTTATTTATTTGACGTTGTTGTTGTTGTTGTTTTTGTTGTTGTTATTGTTGGTGTTGTTATTGTTTATTTGACGTAGTTGTTGTTATTGACGTTGTTGTTGTTGTTTATTTGACGTTGTTGTTGTTGTTGTTGTTGTTTATTTGATGTTGTTTTAGTTGTTGTTGTTTATTTGACGTTGTTGTTGTTTTTTATTTGACGTTGTTGTTGTTGACATTGTTGTTGTTGTTGTTTATTTGACGTTGTTGTTGTTGTTTATTTGACGTAGTTGTTGTTATTGACGTTGTTGTTGTTGTTGTTGTTGTTGTTGTTTATTTGACGTTGTTGTTATTTATTTGATGTTGTTGTTGTTGTTGTTTATTTGACGCTGTGGTTGTTATTTATTTGAAGTTGTTGTTGTTGTTGTTATTGTTTATTTGACGTTGTTTTTGTTGTTGTTGTTTATTTGACATTGTTATTGTTGTTGACGTTGTTGTTGTTGTTTTTGTTATTTATTTGACGTTGTTGTTGTTGTTGTTGTTTTTGTTGTTGTTATTGTTGGTGTTGTTGTTGTTTATTTGACGTTGTTGTTGTTGTTGTTTGTTTGACGATGTTGTTGTTGTTGTTTATTTGACGTTGTTGTTGTTGTTGTTTATTTGACGTTGTTGTTGTTGTTGTTTATTTGACATTGTTGTTGTTGTTGTGTTGACGTTGTTGTTGTTGTTGTTGTTGTTGTTTATTTGACGTTGTTGTTGTTGTTGTTTATTTGATGTTGTTTTAGTTGTTGTTGTTTATTTGACGTTGTTGTTGTTGTTGTTTATTTGATGTTGTTTTAGTTGTTGTTGTTTATTTGACGTTGTTGTTGTTGTTGTTGTTTATTTGATGTTGTTTTAGTTGTTGTTGTTCATTTGACGTTGTTGTTGTTTTTTATTTGACGTTGTTGTTGTTGACATTGTTGTTGTTGTTATTTATTTGACGTTGTTGTTGTTGTTGTTTTTGTTGTTGGTATTGTTGGTGTTGTTATTGTTTATTTGACGTAGTTGTTGTTATTGAAGTTGTTGTTGTTGTTTATTTGACGTTGTTGTTGTTGTTTATTTGATGTTGTTTTAGTTGTTGTTGTTTATTTGACGTTGTTGTTGTTTTTTATTTGACGTTGTTGTTGTTGACATTGTTGTTGTTGTTGTTTATTTGACGTTGTTGTTGTTGTTGTTTATTTGACGTAGTTGTTGTTATTGACGTTGTTGTTGTTGTTGTTGTTTATTTGACGTTGTTGTTGTTATTTATTTGATGTTGTTGTTGTTGTTTATTTGACGTTGTTGTTGTTATTTATTTGACGTTGTTGTTGTTGTTGTTGTTGTTATTGTTTATTTGACGTTGTTGTTGTTGTTGTTTATTTGACATTGTTATTGTTGTTGACGTTGTTGTTGTTGTTTTTGTTATTTATTTGACGTTGTTGTTGTTGTTTTTGTTGTTGTTATTGTTGGTGTTGTTGTTGTTTATTTGACGTTGTTGTTGTTGTTATTGTTGTTGTTGTTGTTTATTTGACATTGTTGTTGTTGTTGTTGTTTATTTGACGTTGTTGTTGTTGTTGTTGTTTATTTGACATTGTTGTTGTTGTTGTTGTTTATTTGACGTTGTTGTTGTTATTTATTTGACGCTGTTGTTGTTGTTGTTATTGTTTATTTGACGTTATTGTTGTTGTTGTTATTTATTTGACATTGTTGTTGTTGTTGTTGACGTTGTTGTTGTTGTTGTTGTTTATTTGACGTTGTTGTTGTTGTTGTTGTTATTTATTTGATGTTGTTTTAGTTGTTGTTGTTTTAGTTGTTGTTGTTAATTTGACGTTGCTGTTGTTTTTTATTTGACGTTATTGTTGTTGACATTGTTGTTGTTGTTGTTGTTTATTTGACGTTGTTTTATTGTTGTTGTTTATTTGACGTAGTTGTTGTTATTGACGTTGTTGTTGTTGTTGATTTGACGTTTTTGTTGTTGTTGATGTTGTTGTTGTTGTTGTTTTTTATTTGACGTTGTTGTTGTTATTTGACGTTGTTGTTGTATTTGTTGTTGTTGTTTATTTGAAGTTGTTGTTGTTTATTTGACGTTGTTGTTGTTGTTGTTTATTTGATGTTGTTTTAGTTGTTGTTGTTGTTGTTATTTATTTGACGTTGTTGTTGTTGTTGTTGTTTATTTCATGTTGTTTTAGTTGTTGTTGTTTATTTAACGTTGTTGTTGTTTTTTTTTGACGTTGTTGTTGTTGACATTGTTGTTGTTGTTGTTTATTTGACGTTGTTGTTGTTGTTTATTTGACGTAGTTGTTGTTATTGACGTTGTTGTTGTTGTTTATTTGACGTTTTTGTTGTTGTTGATGTTGTTGTTGTTGTTTTTTATTTGATGTTATTGTTGTTGTTGTTTATTTGACGTTGTTGTTGTTGTTATTGTTGTTGTTGTTGTTTATTTGACATTGTTGTTGTTGTTGTTGTTTATTTGACGTTGTTGTTGTTGTTATTGTTGTTGTTGTTGTTTATTTGACATTGTTGTTGTTGTTGTTGTTTATTTTACGTTGTTGTTGTTTATTTGACGTTGTTGTTGTTGTTGTTTATTTGACGTTGTTGTTGTTATTTATTTGACGTTGTTGTTGTTGTTGTTATTGTTTATTTGAAGTCGTTGTTGTTGTTGTTTATTTGACGTTGTTAATGTTGTTGACGTTGTTGTTGTTGTTTTTGTTATTTATTTGACGTTGTTGTTATGTTTGTTTTTGTTGTTGTTATTGTTGTTGTTGTTGTTGTTTATTTGACGTTGTTGTTGTTGTTATTGTTGTTGTTGTTGTTGTTTATTTGACGTTGTTGTTGTTGTTTATTTGACGTTGTTGTTGTTGTTATTGTTTATTTGAAGTCGTTGTTGTTGTTGTTTATTTGACGTTGTTAATGTTGTTGACGTTGTTGTTGTTGTTTTTGTTATTTATTTGACGTTGTTGCTATTGTTGTTGTTTTTGTTGTCGTTATTGTTGTTGTTGTTGTTGTTTATTTGACGTTGTTGTTGTTGTTGTTTATTTGACGTTGTTGTTGTTTTTGTTGTTTATTTGACGTTGTATTTGTTGTTGTTGTTAATTTGACATTGTTGTTGTTGTTGTGTTGACGTTGTTGTTGTTGTTGTTTATTTGAAGTTGTTGTTGTTGTTTATTTGATGTTGTTTTAGTTGTTGTTGTTTATTTGACGTTGTTGTTGTTGTTGTTTATTTGATGTTGTTTTAGTTGTTGTTGTTTATTTGACGTTGTTGTTGTTGTTATTGTTGTTGTTGTTGTTTATTTGACATTGTTGTTGTTGTTGTTGTTGTTTATTTGACGTTGTTGTTGTTGTTGTTGTTTATTTGACATTGTTGTTGTTGTTGTTGTTTATTTGACGTTGTTGTTGTTATTTATTTGACGCTGTTGTTGTTGTTGTTATTGTTTATTTGACGTTATTGTTGTTGTTGTTATTTATTTGACATTGTTGTTGTTGTTGTTGACGTTGTTGTTGTTGTTGTTGTTTATTTGACGTTGTTGTTGTTGTTGTTATTTATTTGATGTTGTTTTAGTTGTTGTTGTTTTAGTTGTTGTTGTTAATTTGACGTTGCTGTTGTTTTTTATTTGACGTTATTGTTGTTGACATTGTTGTTGTTGTTGTTGTTTATTTGACGTTGTTTTATTGTTGTTGTTTATTTGACGTAGTTGTTGTTATTGACGTTGTTGTTGTTGTTGATTTGACGTTTTTGTTGTTGTTGATGTTGTTGTTGTTGTTGTTTTTTATTTGACGTTGTTGTTGTTATTTGACGTTGTTGTTGTATTTGTTGTTGTTGTTTATTTGAAGTTGTTGTTGTTTATTTGACGTTGTTGTTGTTGTTGTTTATTTGATGTTGTTTTAGTTGTTGTTGTTGTTGTTATTTATTTGACGTTGTTGTTGTTGTTGTTTATTTCATGTTGTTTTAGTTGTTGTTGTTTATTTAACGTTGTTGTTGTTTTTTTTTGACGTTGTTGTTGTTGACATTGTTGTTGTTGTTGTTTATTTGACGTTGTTGTTGTTGTTTATTTGACGTAGTTGTTGTTATTGACGTTGTTGTTGTTGTTTATTTGACGTTTTTGTTGTTGTTGATGTTGTTGTTGTTGTTTTTTATTTGATGTTATTGTTGTTGTTGTTTATTTGACGTTGTTGTTGTTGTTATTGTTGTTGTTGTTGTTTATTTGACATTGTTGTTGTTGTTGTTGTTTATTTTACGTTGTTGTTGTTTATTTGACGTTGTTGTTGTTGTTGTTTATTTGACGTTGTTGTTGTTATTTATTTGACGTTGTTGTTGTTGTTGTTATTGTTTATTTGAAGTCGTTGTTGTTGTTGTTTATTTGACGTTGTTAATGTTGTTGATGTTGTTGTTGTTGTTTTTGTTATTTATTTGACGTTGTTGTTGTGTTTGTTTTTGTTGTTGTTATTGTTGTTGTTGTTGTTGTTTATTTGACGTTGTTGTTGTTGTTATTGTTGTTGTTGTTGTTTATTTGACATTGTTGTTGTTGTTGTTTATTTGACGTTGTTGTTGTTGTTTATTTGACGTTGTTGTTGTTGTTATTGTTTATTTGAAGTCGTTGTTGTTGTTGTTTATTTGACGTTGTTAATGTTGTTGACGTTGTTGTTGTTGTTGTTGTTATTTATTTGACGTTGTTGCTATTGTTGTTGTTTTTGTTGTTGTTATTGTTGTTGTTGTTGTTGTTTATTTGACGTTGTTGTTGTTGTTGTTTATTTGACGTTGTTGTTGTTTTTGTTGTTTATTTGACGTTGTATTTGTTGTTGTTGTTAATTTGACATTGTTGTTGTTGTTGTGTTGACGTTGTTGTTGTTGTTGTTTATTTGAAGTTGTTGTTGTTGTTTATTTGATGTTGTTTTAGTTGTTGTTGTTTATTTGACGTTGTTGTTGTTGTTGTTTATTTGATGTTGTTTTAGTTGTTGTTGTTTATTTGACGTTGTTCTTGTTTTTTATTTGACGTTGTTGTTGTTGACATTGTTGTTGTTGTTGTTTATTTGACGTTGTTGTTGTTGTTTATTTGACGTAGTTGTTGTTATTAACGTTGTTGTTGTTGTTTATTTGACGTTTTTTTTTTTGTTGTTGATGTTGCTGTTGTTGTTTTTTATTTGATGTTATTGTTGTTGTTGTTTATTTGATGTTGTTGTTGTTGTTATTGTTGTTGTTGTTGTTGTTTATTTGACATTCTTGTTGTTGTTGTTTATTTGACGTTGTTGTTGTTGTTGTTGTTGTTTATTTGACGTTGTTGTTGTTATTTATTTGACGTTGTTGTTGTTGTTGTTATTGTTTATTTGACGTTGTTATTGTTGTTGTTGTTTATTTGACATTGTTGTTGTTGTTGACGTTGTTGTTGTTGTTGTTGTTTATTTGACGCTGTTGTGGTTGTTCTTATTTATTTGATGTTGTTTTAGTTGTTGTTGTTTATTTGACGTTGTTGTTTTTTATCTGACATTATTGTTGTTGACATTGTTGTTGTTGTTGTTGTTGTTTATTTGACGTTGTTTTATTGTTGTTGTTTATTTGACATAGTTGTTGTTATTGACGTTGTTGTTGTTGTTGTTGTTGATTTGACGTTTTTGTTGTTGTTGATGTTGTTGTTGTTGTTTTTTATTTGACGTTGTTGTTGTTATTTGACGTTGTTGTTGTATTTGTTGTTGTTGTTGTTGTTTATTTGATGTTGTTGTTGTTGTTGTTTATTTGACGTTGTTGTTGTTGTTTATTTGATGTTGTTTTAGTTGTTGTTGTTGTTGTTGTTATTTATTTGACGTTGTTGTTATTGTTGTTTATTTCATGTTGTTTTAGTTGTTGTTGTTTATTTGACGTTGTTGTTGTTTTTTATTTGACGTTGTTGTTGTTGACATTGTTGTTGTTGTTGTTGTTTATTTGACGTTGTTGTTGTTGTTTATTTGACGTTGTTGTTGTTGTTTATTTAAGGTAGTTGTTGTTATTGACGTTGTTGTTGTTGTTTATTTGACGTTTTTGTTGTTGTTGTTGTTGTTTATTTGACGTTGTTGTTGTTGTTGTTTATTTGATGTTGTTTTAGTTGTTGTTGTTTATTTAACGTTGTTGTTGTTGTTGTTGTTTATTTCATGTTGTTTTAGTTGTTGTTGTTTATTTGACGTTGTTGTTTTTGCTTATTTGACGTTGTTGTTGTTTTTTATTTGCCATTTTTGTTGTTGTTGTTGTTGTTGTTGTTGTTATTGTTGTTGTTGTTGTTTATTTGACGTTGTTGTTGTTGTTTATTTGACGTTGTTGTTGTTGTTGTTGTTTATTTCACGTTGTTGTTGTTGTTTATTTGACGTTGTTGTTGTTGTTGTTTAGTTGACGTTGTTGTTGTTATTTATTTGACGTTGTTGTTGTTGTTGTTATTGTTTATTTGACGTTGTTATTGTTGTTGTTTTTGTTATTTATTTGACGTTGTTGTTGTTGACATTGTTGTTGTTTATTTGAAGTTGTTGTTGTTGTTTTGTATTTGACATTTTTGTTTTTGTTGTTGTTGTTTTTTATTTGACGTTGTTGTTGTGTTTGTTTATTTGAAGTTGTTGTTGTTGTTATTGTTATTGTTGTTGTTTATTTGACGTTGTTGTTGTTGTTGTTTATTTGACGTTGTTGTTGTTGTTTATTTGATGCTGTTGTTGTTGTTGTTTATTTGACATTTTTGTTGTTGTTGATGTTGTTGTTGTTGTTTTTTATTTGACGTGGTTGTTGTTGTTGTTTATTTGAAGTTG
>OX451740.1:454006096-454023596 GCA_948472305.1 Vicia faba
TGTTGTTGTTGTTATTTATTTGATGTTGTTTTAGTTGTTGTTGTTTATTTGACGTTGTTGTTGTTTTTTATCTGACGTTATTGTTGTTGACATTGTTGTTGTTGTTGTTGTTTATTTGACGTTGTTTTATTGTTGTTGTTTATTTGACGTAGTTGTTGTTATTGACGTTGTTGTTGTTGTTGTTGTTGATTTGACGTTTTTGTTGTTGTTGATGTTGTTGTTGTTGTTGTTTTTTATTTGACGTTGTTGTTGTTATTTGACGTTGTTGTTGTATTTGTTGTTGTTGTTGTTGTTTATTTGACATTGTTGTTGTTGTTTATTTGACGTTGTTGTTGTTGTTTATTTGATGTTGTTTTAGTTGTTGTTGTTGTTGTTATTTATTTGACGTTGTTGTTGTTGTTGTTTATTTCATGTTGTTTTAGTTGTTGTTGTTTATTTGACGTTGTTGTTGTTTTTTATTTAACGTTGTTGTTGTTGACATTGTTGTTGTTGTTGTTGTTTATTTGACGTTGTTGTTGTTGTTTATTTGACGTAGTTGTTGTTATTGACGTTGTTGTTGTTGTTTATTTGATGTTTTTGTTGTTGTTGTTGTTTATTTGACGTTGTTGTTGTTGTTGTTTTTTTGATGTTGTTTTAGTTGTTGTTGTTTATTTAACGTTGTTGTTGTTGTTGTTGTTGTTGTTTATTTCATGTTATTTTAGTTGTTGTTGTTTATTTGACGTTGTTGTTGTTGTTTATTTGACGTTGTTGTTGTTTTTTATTTGACATTTTTGTTGTTGTTGTTGTTATTGTTGTTGTTGTTGTTTATTTGACGTTGTTGTTGTTGTTTATTTAACGTTGTTGTTATTGTTGTTTATTTGACGTTGTTGTTGTTGTTTATTTGACGTTGTTGTTGTTGTTGTTTATTTGACGTTGTTGTTGTTATTTATTTGACGTTGTTGTTGTTGTTGTTACTGTTTATTTGACGTTGTTATTGTTGATGTTTTTGTTATTTATTTGACGTTGTTGTTGTTGTTGTTTTTGTTGTTGTTATTGTTGTTGTTGTTGTTGTTTATTTGACAATGTTTTTGTTGTTTATTTGACGTTGTTGTTGTTGTTGTTGTTGTTTATTTGACGTTGTTGTTGTTGTTGTTGTTAATTTGACATTGTTGTTGTTGTTGTGTTGACGTTGTTGTTGTTGTTGTTTATTTGAAGTTGTTGTTGTTGTTTATTTGATGTTGTTTTAGTTGTTGTTGTTTATTTGACGTTGTTGTTGTTGTTGTTGTTTATTTGATGTTGTTTTAGTTATTGTTGTTTATTTGACGTTGTTGTTGTTGTTTATTTGATGTTGTTTTAGTTGTTGTTGTTTATTTGACGTTGTTCTTGTTTTTTATTTGACGTTGTTGTTGTTGTTGACATTGTTGTTGTTGTTGTTTATTTGACGTTGTTGTTGTTTATTTGACGTAGTTGTTGTTATTAACGTTGTTGTTGTTGTTTATTTGACGTTTTTGTTGTTGTTGTTGATGTTGCTGTTGTTGTTTTTTATTTGATGTTATTGTTGTTGTTGTTTATATGATGTTGTTGTTGTTGTTATTGTTGTTGTTGTTGTTTATTTGACATTGGTGTTGTTGTTGTTTATTTGACGTTGTTGTTGTTGTTTATTTGACGTTGTTGTTGTTGTTGTTGTTTATTTGACGTTGTTGTTGTTATTTATTTGACGTTGTTGTTGTTGTTGTTGTTATTGTTTATTTGACGTTGTTGTTGTTGTTGTTTATTTGACATTGTTGTTGTTGTTGACGTTGTTGTTGTTGTTGTTGTTGTTTATTTGACGCTGTTGTTGTTGTTGTTATTTATTTGATGTTGTTTTAGTTGTTGTTGTTTATTTGACGTTGTTGTTGTTTTTTATCTGACGTTATTGTTGTTGACATTGTTGTTGTTGTTGTTTATTTGACGTTGTTTTATTGTTGTTGTTTATTTGACGTAGTTGTTGTTATTGATGTTGTTGTTGTTGTTGTTGATTTGACGTTTTTGTTGTTGTTGATGTTGTTGTTGTTGTTGTTTTTTATTTGACGTTGTTGTTGTTATTTGACGTTGTTGTTGTATTTGTTGTTGTTGTTGTTGTTTATTTGACATTGTTGTTGTTGTTTATTTGACGTTGTTGTTGTTATTTATTTGATGTTGTTTTAGTTGTTGTTGTTGTTGTTATTTATTTGACGTTGTTGTTGTTGTTGTTGTTGTTTATTTCATGTTGTTTTAGTTTTTGTTGTTTATTTGACGTTGTTGTTGTTGTTTTTTATTTGACGTTGTTGTTGTTGACATTGTTGTTGTTAGTTGTTGTTGTTTATTTGACGTTTTTGTTGTTGTTGTTGTTTATTTGACGTTGTTGTTGTTGTTGTTTATTTGATGTTGTTTTAGTTGTTGTTGTTTATTTAACGTTGTTGTTGTTGTTGTTGTTGTTGTTGTTGTTGTTGTTTATTTCATGTTGTTTTAGTTGTTGTTGTTTATTCGACGTTGTTTTTGTTGTTTATTTGACGTTGTTGTTGTTTTTTATTTGACATTTTTGTTGTTGTTGTTGTTATTGTTGTTGTTGTTGTTTATTTGACGTTGTTGTTGTTGTTGTTGTTTATTTGACGTTGTTGTTGTCTATTTGACGTAGTTGTTGTTATTGACGTTGTTGTTGTTGTTGTTGATTTGACGTTTTTGTTGTTGTTGATGTTGTTGTTGTTGTTGTTTTTTATTTGATGTTGTTGTTGTTTATTTGATGTTGTTTTAATTGTTGTTGTTGTTTATTTGATGTTGTTTTAGTTGTTGTTGTTTATTTGACGTTGTTGTTGTTTATTTGATGTTGTTTTAGTTGTTGTTGTTTATTTGACGTTGTTGTTGTTTTTTATTTGACGTTGTTGTTGTTGACATTGTTGTTGTTGTTGTTTATTTGACGTTGTTGTTGTTGTTTATTTGACGTAGTTGTTGTTATTGACGTTGTTGTTGTTGTTGTTTATTTGACGTTTTTGTTGTTGTTGATGTTGTTGTTGTTGTTTTTTATTTGATGTTATTGTTGTTGTTGTTTATTTGACGTTGTTGTTGTTGTTATTGTTGTTGTTATTGTTTATTTGACATTGTTGTTGTTGTTGTTTATTTGACGTTGTTGTTGTTGTTTATTTGACGTTGTTGTTGTTGTTTATTTGACGTTGTTGTTGTTATTTATTTGACGTTGTTGTTGTTGTTGTTATTGTTTATTTGACGTTGTTGTTGTTGTTGTTGTTTATTTGACGTTGTTAATGTTGTTGACGTTGTTGTTGTTGTTTTTGTTATTTATTTGACGTTGTTGTTGTTGTTGTTGTTGTTTTTGTTGTTGTTATTGTTGGTGTTGTTATTGTTTATTTGACGTAGTTGTTGTTATTGAAGTTGTTGTTGTTGTTTATTTAACGTTGTTGTTGTTGTTGTTTATTTGATGTTGTTTTAGTTGTTATTGTTTATTTGACGTTGTTGTTGTTTTTTATTTGACGTTGTTGTTGTTGACATTGTTGTTGTTGTTGTTTATTTGATGTTGTTGTTGTTGTTTATTTGACGTAGTTGTTGTTATTGACGTTGTTGTTTTTATTTATTTGACGTTGTTGTTGTTGTTGTTATTGTTTATTTGACGTTGTTGTTGTTGTTGTTTATTTGACGTTGTTAATGTTGTTGACGTTGTTGTTGTTGTTTTTGTTATTTATTTGACGTTGTTGTTGTTGTTGTTGTTGTTTTTGTTGTTTTTATTGTTGGTGTTGGTGTTGTTTATTTGACGTTGTTGTTGTTGTTGTTTGTTTGACGTTGTTGTTGTTGTTGTTGTTGTTTATTTGACTTTGTTGTTGTTGTTGTTTATTTGACGTTGTTGTTGTTGTTGTTTATTTGACTTTGTTGTTGTTGTTGTGTTGACGTTGTTGTTGTTGTTGTTGTTTATTTGAAGTTGTTGTTGTTGTTTTTTTGATGTTGTTTTAGTTGTTGTTGTTTATTTGACGTTGTTGTTGTTTATTTGATGTTGTTTTAGTTGTTGTTGTTTATTTGACGTTGTTGTTGTTTTTTATTTGACGTTGTTGTTGTTGACATTGTTGTTGTTGTTGTTTATTTGACGTTGTTGTTGTTGTTTATTTGACGTAGTTGTTGTTATTGACGTTGTTGTTGTTGTTGTTTATTTGACGTTTTTGTTGTTGTTGATGTTGTTGTTGTTGTTGTTTATTTGATGTTATTGTTGTTGTTGTTTATTTGACGTTGTTGTTGTTGTTATTGTTGTTGTTGTTGTTTATTTGACATTGTTGTTGTTGTTGTTTATTTGACGTTGTTGTTGTTGTTTATTTGACGTTGTTGTTGTTGTTTATTTGACGTTGTTGTTGTTATTTATTTGACGTTGTTGTTGTTGTTGTTATTGTTTATTTGACGTTGTTGTTGTTGTTGTTTATTTGACGTTGTTAATGTTGTTGACGTTGTTGTTGTTGTTTTTGTTATTTATTTGACGTTGTTGTTGTTGTTGTTGTTTTTGTTGTTGTTATTGTTGGTGTTGTTATTGTTTATTTGACGTAGTTGTTGTTATTGAAGTTGTTGTTGTTGTTTATTTAACGTTGTTGTTGTTGTTGTTTATTTGATGTTGTTTTAGTTGTTATTGTTTATTTGACGTTGTTGTTGTTTTTTATTTGACGTTGTTGTTGTTGACATTGTTGTTGTTGTTGTTTATTTGATGTTGTTGTTGTTGTTTATTTGACGTAGTTGTTGTTATTGACGTTGTTGTTTTTATTTATTTGACGTTGTTGTTGTTGTTGTTATTGTTTATTTGACGTTGTTGTTGTTGCTGTTGTTTATTTGACGTTGTTAATGTTGTTGTTGTTGTTTTTGTTATTTATTTGACGTTGTTGTTGTTGTTGTTGTTGTTTTTGTTGTTTTTATTGTTGGTGTTGGTGTTGTTTATTTGACGTTGTTGTTGTTGTTGTTTGTTTGACGTTGTTGTTGTTGTTGTTGTTGTTTATTTGACTTTGTTGTTGTTGTTGTTTATTTGACGTTGTTGTTGTTGTTGTTTATTTGACTATGTTGTTGTTGTTGTGTTGACGTTGTTGTTGTTGTTGTTGTTGTTTATTTGACGTTGTTGTTGTTGTTGTTTATTTGACGTTGTTGTTGTTGTTGTTGTTATTGTTTATTTGACGTTGTTGTTGTTGTTGTTAATTTGACATTGTTGTTGTTGTTTTGTTGACATTGTTGTTGTTGTTGTTGTTAATTTGAAGTTGTTGTTGTTGTTTATTTGATGTTGTTTTAGTTGTTGTTGTTTATTTGACGTTGTTGTTGTTGTTGTTGTTGTTTATTTGATGTTGTTTTAGTTGTTGTTGTTATTGTTTATTTGACGTTGTTGTTGTTGTTGTTAATTTGACATTGTTGTTGTTGTTGTGTTGACGTTGTTGTTGTTGTTTATTTGAAGTTGTTGTTGTTGTTTATTTGATGTTGTTTTAGTTGTTGTTGTTTATTTGACGTTGTTTTTTGTTGTTGTTGTTGTTGTTGTTGTTTATTTGATGTTGTTTTAGTTGTTGTTGTTTATTCGACGTTGTTCTTGTTTTTTATTTGACGTTGTTGTTGTTGTTGTTGACATTGTTGTTGTTGTTGTTGTTTATTTGACGTTGTTGTTGTTATTTATTTGACGTAGTTGTTGTTATTAACGTTGTTGTTGTTGTTTATTTGACGTTTTTTGTTGTTGTTGTTGATGTTGCTGTTGTTGTTTTTTATTTGATGTTATTGTTATTGTTGTTTATTTGACGTTGTTGTTGTTGTTGTTGTTATTGTTGTTGTTGTTTATTTGACATTGTTGTTGTTGTTGTTTATTTGACGTTGTTGTTGTTGTTGTTGTTTATTTGACATTGTTGTTGTTGTTGTTGTTTATTTGACGTTGTTGTTGTTATTTATTTGACGTTGTTGTTGTTGTTGTTATTGTTTATTTGACGTTATTGTTGTTGCTGTTGTTTATTTGACATTGTTGTTGTTGTTGTTGTTTATTTGACGTTGTTGTTGTTGTTGTTGTTGTTGTTGTTATTTATTTGATGTTGTTTTAGTTGTTGTTGTTAATTTGACGTTGCTGTTGTTTTTTATTTGACGTTATTGTTGTTGACATTGTTGTTGTTGTTGTTGTTTATTTGACGTTGTTTTATTGTTGTTGTTTATTTGACGTTGTTGTTGTGTTTGTTTGACGTTGTTGTTGTTGTTTATTTGAAGTTGTTGTTGTTGTTTATTTGATGTTGTTTTAGTTGTTGTTGTTTATTTGACGTTGTTGTTGTTGTTGTTGTTTATTTGATGTTGTTTTAGTTGTTGTTGTTTATTTGACGTTGTTCTTGTTTTTTATTTGACGTTGTTGTTGTTGACATTGTTGTTGTTGTTGTTTATTTGACGTTGTTGTTGTTGTTTATTTGACGTAGTTGTTGTTATTAACGATGTTGTTGTTGTTTATTTGACGTTTTTGTTGTTGTTGTTGATGTTGATGTTGTTGTTTTTTATTTGATGTTATTGTTGTTGTTGTTTATTTGACGTTGTTGTTGTTATTGTTGTTGTTGTTGTTTATTTGACATTGTTGTTGTTGTTGTTTATTTGTTGTTGTTGATGTTGTTGTTGTTGTTTTTTATTTGATGTTATTGTTGTTGTTGTTTATTTGACGTTGTTGTTGTTGTTATTGTTGTTGTTGTTGTTTATTTGACATTGTTGTTGTTGTTGTTGTTTATTTGACAGTGTTGTTGTTGTTTATTTGACGTTGTTGTTGTTGTTGTTTATTTGACATTGTTGTTGTTATTTATTTGACGTTGTTGTTGTTGTTATTGTTTATTTGAAGTCGTTGTTGTTGTTGTTTATTTGACGTTGTTAATGTTGTTGACGTTGTTGTTGTTGTTTTTGTTATTTATTTGACGTTGTTGTTGTTGTTTTTGTTATTTCTTTGACGTTGTTGTTGTGTTTTTTTTGTTGTTGTTATTGTTGTTGTTGTTGTTGTTGTTGTTGTTTATTTGGCGTTGTTGTTGTTGTTGTTTATTTGACGTTGTTGTTGTTGTTGTTGTTATTGTTTATTTGACGTTGTTGTTGTTGTTGTTAATTTGACATTGTTGTTGTTGTTGTGTTGACGTTGTTGTTGTTGTTGTTGTTTATTTGAAGTTGTTGTTGTTGTTTATTTGATGTTGTTTTAGTTATTGTTGTTTATTTGACGTTGTTGTTGTTGTTGTTGTTTATTTGATGTTGTTTTAGTTGTTGTTGTTTATTTGACGTTGTTCTTGTTTTTTATTTGACGTTGTTGTTGTTGACATTGTTGTTGTTGTTGTTTATTTGACGTTGTTGTTGTTGTTTATTTGACGTAGTTGTTGTTATTAACGTTGTTGTTGTTGTTGTTTATTTGACGTTTTTGTTGTTGTTGTTGATGTTGATGTTGTTGTTTTTTATTTGATGTTATTGTTGTTGTTGTTTATTTGACGTTGTTGTTGTTGTTATTGTTGTTGTTGTTGTTTATTTGACATTGTTGTTGTTGTTGTTTATTTGTTGTTGTTGTTGTTGTTTATTTGACGTTGTTGTTGTTATTTATTTGACGTTGTTGTTGTTGTTGTTATTGTTTATTTGACGTTGTTGTTGTTGACGTTGTTGTTGTTGTTGTTGTTGTTGTTGTTTATTTGACGTTGTTGTTGTTGTTGTTGTTGTTGTTTTAGTTGTTGTTGTTTATTTGACGTTGTTGTTGTTTTTTATTTGACGTTATTGTTGTTGACATTGTTGTTGTTGTTGTTGTTGTTTATTTCACATTGTTTTATTGTTGTTGTTTATTTGACGTAGTTGTTGTTATTGACGTTGTTGTTGTTGTTGTTGATTTGACGTTTTTGTTGTTGTTGATGTTGTTGTTGTTGTTGTTTTTTATTTGACGTTGTTGTTGTTATTTGACGTTGTTGTTGTATTTGTTGTTGTTGTTGTTTTTGTTGTTCTTTATTTGACGTTGTTGTTGTTGTTGTTTATTTGATGTTGTTTTAGGTTTTGTTGTTGTTGTTATTTATTTGACGTTGTTGTTGTTGTTGTTGTTGTTTATTTCATGTTGTTTTAGTTGTTGTTGTTTATTTGACGTTGTTGTTGTTTTTTATTTGACGTTGTTGTTGTTGACATTGTTGTTGTTGTTGTTTATTTGACGTTTTTGTTGTTGTTTATTTGACGTAGTTGTTGTTATTGACGTTGTTGTTGTTGTTGTTTATTTGACGTTTTTGTTGTTGTTGTTGTTGTTTATTTGACGTTGTTATTGTTGTTGTTTATTTGATGTTGTTTTAGTTGTTGTTGTTGTTGTTGTTGTTTATTTCATGTTGTTTTAGTTGTTGTTGTTTATTTGACGTTGTTGTTGTTGTTTATTTGACGTTGTTGTTGTTTTTTATTTGACATTTTTGTTGTTGTTGTTGTTATTGTTGTTGTTGTTGTTTATTTGACGTTGTTGTTGTTGTTGTTTATTTGACGTTGTTGTTGTTGTTTATTTGACGTTGTTGTTGTTGTTTATTTGACGTTGTTGTTGTTGTTGTTTATTTGACGTTGTTGTTGTTATTTATTTGACGTTGTTGTTGTTGTTGTTATTGTTTATTTGACGTTATTGTTGTTGTTGTTGTTTATTTGACATTGTTGTTGTTGTTGTTGTTTATTTGACGTTGTTGTTGTTGTTGTTGTTGTTGTTATTTATTTGATGTTGTTTTAGTTGTTGTTGTTAATTTGACGTTGCTGTTGTTTTTTATTTGACGTTATTGTTGTTGACATTGTTGTTGTTGTTGTTGTTTATTTGACGTTGTTTTATTGTTGTTGTTTATTTGACGTTGTTGTTGTGTTTGTTTGACGTTGTTGTTGTTGTTTATTTGAAGTTGTTGTTGTTGTTTATTTGATGTTGTTTTAGTTGTTGTTGTTTATTTGACGTTGTTGTTGTTGTTGTTGTTGTTTATTTGATGTTGTTTTAGTTGTTGTTGTTTATTTGACGTTGTTCTTGTTTTTTATTTGACGTTGTTGTTGTTGACATTGTTGTTGTTGTTGTTTATTTGACGTTGTTGTTGTTGTTTATTTGACGTAGTTGTTGTTATTAACGATGTTGTTGTTGTTTATTTGACGTTTTTGTTGTTGTTGTTGATGTTGATGTTGTTGTTTTTTATTTGATGTTATTGTTGTTGTTGTTTATTTGACGTTGTTGTTGTTATTGTTGTTGTTGTTGTTTATTTGACATTGTTGTTGTTGTTGTTGTTTATTTGTTGTTGTTGATGTTGTTGTTGTTGTTTTTTATTTGATGTTATTGTTGTTGTTGTTTATTTGACGTTGTTGTTGTTGTTATTGTTGTTGTTGTTGTTTATTTGACATTGTTGTTGTTGTTTATTTGACAGTGTTGTTGTTGTTTATTTGACGTTGTTGTTGTTGTTGTTTATTTGACATTGTTGTTGTTATTTATTTGACGTTGTTGTTGTTGTTATTGTTTATTTGAAGTCGTTGTTGTTGTTGTTTATTTGACGTTGTTAATGTTGTTGACGTTGTTGTTGTTGTTTTTGTTATTTATTTGACGTTGTTGTTGTTGTTTTTGTTATTTCTTTGACGTTGTTGTTGTGTTTTTTTTTGTTGTTGTTATTGTTGTTGTTGTTGTTGTTGTTGTTGTTTATTTGGCGTTGTTGTTGTTGTTGTTTATTTGACGTTGTTGTTGTTGTTGTTGTTATTGTTTATTTGACGTTGTTGTTGTTGTTGTTAATTTGACATTGTTGTTGTTGTTGTGTTGACGTTGTTGTTGTTGTTGTTGTTTATTTGAAGTTGTTGTTGTTGTTTATTTGATGTTGTTTTAGTTATTGTTGTTTATTTGACGTTGTTGTTGTTGTTGTTGTTTATTTGATGTTGTTTTAGTTGTTGTTGTTTATTTGACGTTGTTCTTGTTTTTTATTTGACGTTGTTGTTGTTGACATTGTTGTTGTTGTTGTTTATTTGACGTTGTTGTTGTTGTTTATTTGACGTAGTTGTTGTTATTAACGTTGTTGTTGTTGTTGTTTATTTGACGTTTTTGTTGTTGTTGTTGATGTTGATGTTGTTGTTTTTTATTTGATGTTATTGTTGTTGTTGTTTATTTGACGTTGTTGTTGTTGTTATTGTTGTTGTTGTTGTTTATTTGACATTGTTGTTGTTGTTGTTTATTTGTTGTTGTTGTTGTTGTTTATTTGACGTTGTTGTTGTTATTTATTTGACGTTGTTGTTGTTGTTGTTGTTATTGTTTATTTGACGTTGTTGTTGTTGACGTTGTTGTTGTTGTTGTTGTTGTTGTTTATTTGACGTTGTTGTTGTTGTTGTTGTTGTTGTTTTAGTTGTTGTTGTTTATTTGACGTTGTTGTTGTTTTTTATTTGACGTTATTGTTGTTGACATTGTTGTTGTTGTTGTTGTTTATTTCACATTGTTTTATTGTTGTTGTTTATTTGACGTAGTTGTTGTTATTGACGTTGTTGTTGTTGTTGTTGATTTGACGTTTTTGTTGTTGTTGATGTTGTTGTTGTTGTTGTTTTTTATTTGACGTTGTTGTTGTTATTTGACGTTGTTGTTGTATTTGTTGTTGTTGTTGTTTTTGTTGTTCTTTATTTGACGTTGTTGTTGTTGTTGTTTATTTGATGTTGTTTTAGTTGTTGTTGTTGTTGTTATTTATTTGACGTTGTTGTTGTTGTTGTTGTTGTTTATTTCATGTTGTTTTAGTTGTTGTTGTTTATTTGACGTTGTTGTTGTTTTTTATTTGACGTTGTTGTTGTTGACATTGTTGTTGTTGTTGTTTATTTGACGTTTTTGTTGTTGTTTATTTGACGTAGTTGTTGTTATTGACGTTGTTGTTGTTGTTGTTTATTTGACGTTTTTGTTGTTGTTGTTGTTGTTTATTTGACGTTGTTATTGTTGTTGTTTATTTGATGTTGTTTTAGTTGTTGTTGTTGTTGTTGTTGTTGTTTATTTCATGTTGTTTTAGTTGTTGTTGTTTATTTGACGTTGTTGTTGTTGTTTATTTGACGTTGTTATTGTTTTTTATTTGACATTTTTGTTGTTGTTGTTGTTATTGTTGTTGTTGTTGTTTATTTGACGTTGTTGTTGTTGTTGTTTATTTGACGTTGTTGTTGTTGTTTATTTGACGTTGTTGTTGTTGTTGTTTATTTGACGTTGTTGTTGTTGTTGTTTATTTGACGTTGTTGTTGTTATTTATTTGACGTAGTTGTTGTTATTGACGTTGTTGTTGTTGTTGTTTATTTGACATTTTTGTTGTTGTTGATGTTGTTGTTGTTGTTTTTTATTTGACATTGTTGTTTATTTGAAGTTGTTGTTGTTGTTATTGTTATTGTTGTTGTTTATTTGACGTTGTTGTTGTTGTTGTTTATTTGACGTTGTTGTTGTTGTTGTTTATTTGATGTTGTTGTAGTTGTTGTTTATTTGACGTTGTTGTTGTTATTTATTTGACGTTGTTGTTGTTGTTATTGTTTATTTGACGTTGTTGTTGTTGTTGTTGTTTATTTGACGTTGTTAATGTTGTTGACGTTGTTGTTGTTGTTTTTGTTATTTATTTGACGTTGTTGTTGTTGTTGTTTTTGTTGTTGTTGAAGTTGTTATTGAAGTTGTTGTTGTTGTTGTTTATTTGACGTTGTTGTTGTTGTTTATTTAATGTTGTTTTAGTTGTTGTTGTTTATTTGACGTTGTTGTTGTTTTTTATTTGACGTTGTTTTTGTTGACATTGTTGTTGTTGTTTATTTGATGTTGTTGTTGTTTATTTGACGTAGTTGTTGTTATTGACGTTGTTGTTGTTGTTGTTTATTTGAGGTTGTTGTTGTTATTTATTTGATGTTGTTGTTGTTGTTGTTTATTTGACGTTGTTGTTGTTATTTATTTGACTTTGTTGTTGTTGTTGTTATTGTTTATTTGACGTTGTTGTTGTTGTTGTTTATTTGACGTTGTTAATGTTGTTGACGTTGTTGTTGTTGTTGTTTTTGTTGTTTATTTGACGTTGTTGTTGTTGTTGTTGTTTTTGTTGTTATTATTGTTGGTGTTGTTGTTGTTTACTTGACGTTGTTGTTGTTGTTGTTGTTTGTTTGACGTTGTTGTTGTTGTTGTTTATTTGACTTTGTTGTTGTTGTTGTTTATTTGACGTTGTTGTTGTTGTTGTTGTTTATTTGACTTTGTTGTTGTTGTTGTGTTGACGTTGTTGTTGTTGTTGTTGTTGTTTATTTGACGTTGTTGTTGTTGTTTATTTGATGTTGTTATAGTTGTTGTTGTTTATTTGACGTTGTTGTTGTTGTTTATTTGATGTAGTTTTAGTTGTTGTTGTTTATTTGACGTTGTTGTTATTTTTTATTTGACGTTGTTGTTGTTGACATTGTTGTTGTTGTTGTTGTTTATTTGACGTTGTTGTTGTTGTTTATTTGACGTAGTTGTTGTTATTGACGTTGTTGTTGTTGTTGTTGTTTATTTGACGTTTTTGTTGTTGTTGATGTTGTTGTTGTTGTTTTTTATATGATGTTATTGTTGTTGTTGTTTATTTGACGTTGTTGTTGTTATTGTTGGTGTTGTTGTTTATTTGACATTGTTGTTGTTGTTGTTTATTTGACGCTATTGTTGTTGTTTATTTGACGTTGTTGTTGTTGTTTATTTGACGTTGTTGTTGATATTTATTTGACGTTGTTGTTGTTGATGTTATTGTTTATTTGAAGTCCTTGTTGTTGTTGTTTATTTGATGTTGTTAATGTTGTTGACGTTGTTGTTGTTGTTTTTGTTATTTATTTGACGTTGTTGTTGTTGTTGTTGTTTATTTGATGTTGTTGTTGTTTTTTATTTGACGTTGTTGTTGTTGACATTGTTGTTGTTGTTGTTTATTTGACGTTGTTGTTGTTGTTTATTTGACGTAGTTGTTGTTATTGACGTTGTTGTTGTTGTTTATTTGACGTTTTTGTTGTTGTTGTTGTTTATTTGACGTTGTTGTTGTTGTTGTTTATTTGATGTTGTTTTAGTTGTTGTTGTTTATTTAACGTTGTTGTTGTTGTTGTTGTTGTTGTTGTTGTTGTTGTTGTTTATTTCATGTTGTTTTAGTTGTTGTTGTTTATTTGACGTTGTTGTTGTTGTTTATTTGACGTTGTTGTTGTTTTTTATTTGACATTTTTGTTGTTGTTGTTGTTATTGTTGTTGTTGTTGTTTATTTGACGTTGTTGTTGTTGTTTATTTGACGTTGTTGTTGTTGTTGTTGTTTATTTGACGTTGTTGTTGTTATTTATTTGACATTGTTGTTGTTGTTGTTATTGTTTATTTGACGTTGTTATTGTTGATGTTTTTGTTATTTATTTGACGTTGTTGTTGTTGTTGTTTTTGTTGTTGTTATTGTTGTTGTTGTTGTTGTTTATTTGACGTTGTTGTTGTTGTTTATTTGACGTTGTTGTTGTTGTTTATTTGATGTTGTTTTAGTTGTTGTTGTTTATTTGATGTTGTTCTTGTTTTTTATTTGAAGTTGTTGTTGTTGTTGACATTGTTGTTGTTGTTGTTTATTTGACGTTGTTGTTGTTGTTGTTGTTTATTTGACAGTGTTGTTGTTGTTTATTTGACGTTGTTGTTGTTGTTGTTTATTTGACATTGTTGTTGTTATTTATTTGACGTTGTTGTTGTTGTTGTTATTGTTTATTTGAAGTCGTTGTTGTTGTTGTTTATTTGACGTTGTTAATGCTGTTGACGTTGTTGTTGTTGTTTTTGTTATTTATTTGACGTTGTTGTTGTGTTTGTTTTTGTTGTTGTTATTGTTGTTGTTGTTGTTGTTGTTGTTGTTTATTTGACGTTGTTGTTGTTGTTGTTTATTTGACGTTGTTGTTGTTGTTGTTGTTATTGTTTATTTGACGTTGTTGTTGTTGTTGTTAATTTGACATTGTTGTTGTTGTTGTGTTGACGTTGTTGTTGTTGTTGTTAATTTGAAGTTGTTGTTGTTGTTTATTTGATGTTGTTTTAGTTGTTGTTGTTTATTTGACGTTGTTGTTGTTGTTGTTTATTTGATGTTGTTTTAGTTGTTGTTGTTATTGTTTATTTGACATTGTTGTTGTTGTTGTTAATTTGACATTGTTGTTGTTGTTGTGTTGACGTTGTTGTTGTTGTTTATTTGAAGTTGTTGTTGTTGTTTATTTGATGTTGTTTTAGTTGTTGTTGTTTATTTGACGTTGTTTTTTGTTGTTGTTGTTGTTGTTGTTGTTGTTTATTTGATGTTGTTTTAGTTGTTGTTGTTTATTCGACGTTGTTCTTGTTTTTTATTTGACGTTGTTGTTGTTGACATTGTTGTTGTTGTTGTTTATTTGACGTTGTTGTTGTTATTTATTTGACGTAGTTGTTGTTATTAACGTTGTTGTTGTTGTTTATTTGACGTTTTTTGTTGTTGTTGTTGATGTTGCTGTTGTTGTTTTTTATTTGATGTTATTGTTATTGTTGTTTATTTGACGTTGTTGTTGTTGTTGTTGTTGTTATTGTTGTTGTTGTTTATTTGACATTGTTGTTGTTGTTGTTTATTTGACGTTGTTGTTGTTGTTGTTGTTTATTTGACATTGTTGTTGTTGTTGTTGTTTATTTGACGTTGTTGTTGTTATTTATTTGACGTTGTTGTTGTTGTTGTTATTGTTTATTTGACGTTATTGTTGTTGTTGTTGTTTATTTGACATTGTTGTTGTTGTTGTTGTTTATTTGACGTTGTTGTTGTTGTTGTTGTTGTTGTTGTTGTTATTTATTTGATGTTGTTTTAGTTGTTGTTGTTAATTTGACGTTGCTGTTGTTTTTTATTTGACGTTATTGTTGTTGACATTGTTGTTGTTGTTGTTGTTTATTTGACGTTGTTTTATTGTTGTTGTTTATTTGACGTTGTTGTTGTGTTTGTTTGACGTTGTTGTTGTTGTTTATTTGAAGTTGTTGTTGTTGTTTATTTGATGTTGTTTTAGTTGTTGTTGTTTATTTGACGTTGTTGTTGTTGTTGTTGTTTATTTGATGTTGTTTTAGTTGTTGTTGTTTATTTGACGTTGTTCTTGTTTTTTATTTGACGTTGTTGTTGTTGACATTGTTGTTGTTGTTGTTTATTTGACGTTGTTGTTGTTGTTTATTTGACGTAGTTGTTGTTATTAACGATGTTGTTGTTGTTTATTTGACGTTTTTGTTGTTGTTGTTGATGTTGATGTTGTTGTTTTTTATTTGATGTTATTGTTGTTGTTGTTTATTTGACGTTGTTGTTGTTATTGTTGTTGTTGTTGTTTATTTGACATTGTTGTTGTTGTTGTTTATTTGTTGTTGTTGATGTTGTTGTTGTTGTTTTTTATTTGATGTTATTGTTGTTGTTGTTTATTTGACGTTGTTGTTGTTGTTATTGTTGTTGTTGTTGTTTATTTGACATTGTTGTTGTTGTTGTTGTTTATTTGACAGTGTTGTTGTTGTTTATTTGACGTTGTTGTTGTTGTTGTTTATTTGACATTGTTGTTGTTATTTATTTGACGTTGTTGTTGTTGTTGTTATTGTTTATTTGAAGTCGTTGTTGTTGTTGTTTATTTGACGTTGTTAATGTTGTTGACGTTGTTGTTGTTGTTTTTGTTATTTATTTGACGTTGTTGTTGTGTTTTTTTTTGTTGTTGTTATTGTTGTTGTTGTTGTTGTTTATTTGGCGTTGTTGTTGTTGTTGTTTATTTGACGTTGTTGTTGTTGTTGTTGTTATTGTTTATTTGACGTTGTTGTTGTTGTTGTTAATTTGACATTGTTGTTGTTGTTGTGTTGACGTTGTTGTTGTTGTTGTTGTTTATTTGAAGTTGTTGTTGTTGTTTATTTGATGTTGTTTTAGTTGTTGTTGTTTATTTGACGTTGTTGTTGTTGTTGTTGTTTATTTGATGTTGTTTTAGTTGTTGTTGTTTATTTGACGTTGTTCTTGTTTTTTATTTGACGTTGTTGTTGTTGACATTGTTGTTGTTGTTGTTTATTTGACGTTGTTGTTGTTGTTTATTTGACGTAGTTGTTGTTATTAACGTTGTTGTTGTTGTTGTTTATTTGACGTTTTTGTTGTTGTTGTTGATGTTGATGTTGTTGTTTTTTATTTGATGTTATTGTTGTTGTTGTTTATTTGACGTTGTTGTTGTTGTTATTGTTGTTGTTGTTGTTTATTTGACATTGTTGTTGTTGTTGTTTATTTGTTGTTGTTATTGTTGTTTATTTGACGTTGTTGTTGTTATTTATTTTACGTTGTTGTTGTTGTTGTTATTGTTTATTTGACGTTGTTGTTGTTGACGTTGTTGTTGTTGTTGTTGTTTATTTGACGTTGTTGTTGTTGTTGTTGTTGTTGTTGTTGTTTATTTGACGTTGTTGTTGTTTTTTATTTGACGTTATTGTTGTTGACATTGTTGTTGTTGTTGTTGTTTATTTCACATTGTTTTATTGTTGTTGTTTATTTGACGTAGTTGTTGTTATTGACGTTGTTGTTGTTGTTGTTGATTTGACGTTTTTGTTGTTGTTGATGTTGTTGTTGTTGTTGTTTTTTATTTGACGTTGTTGTTGTTATTTGACGTTGTTGTTGTATTTGTTGTTGTTGTTGTTTTTGTTGTTCTTTATTTGACGTTGTTGTTGTTGTTGTTGTTTATTTGATGTTGTTTTAGTTGTTGTTGTTGTTGTTATTTATTTGACGTTGTTGTTGTTGTTGTTGTTGTTTATTTCATGTTGTTTTAGTTGTTGTTGTTTATTTGACGTTGTTGTTGTTTTTTATTTGACGTTGTTGTTGTTGACATTGTTGTTGTTGTTGTTTATTTGACGTTTTTGTTGTTGTTTATTTGACGTAGTTGTTGTTATTGACGTTGTTGTTGTTGTTGTTTATTTGACGTTTTTGTTGTTGTTGTTGTTGTTTATTTGACGTTGTTATTGTTGTTGTTTATTTGATGTTGTTTTAGTTGTTGTTGTTGTTGTTGTTGTTGTTTATTTCATGTTGTTTTAGTTGTTTTTGTTTATTTGACGTTGTTGTTGTTGTTTATTTGACGTTGTTGTTGTTTTTTATTTGACATTTTTGTTGTTGTTGTTGTTATTGTTGTTGTTGTTGTTTATTTGACGTTGTTAATGTTGTTGTTTATTTGACGTTGTTGTTGTTGTTTATTTGACGTTGTTGTTGTTGTTATTTATTTGACGTTGTTGTTGTTATTTATTTGACGTAGTTGTTGTTATTGACGTTGTTGTTGTTGTTGTTTATTTGACATTTTTGTTGTTGTTGATGTTGTTGTTGTTGTTTTTTATTTGACATTGTTGTTTATTTGAAGTTGTTGTTGTTGTTATTGTTATTGTTATTGTTTATTTGACGTTGTTGTTGTTGTTGTTTATTTGACGTTGTTGTTGTTGTTGTTTATTTGATGTTGTTGTAGTTGTTGTTTATTTGACGTTGTTGTTGTTATTTATTTGACGTTGTTGTTGTTGTTATTGTTTATTTGACGTTGTTGTTGTTGTTGTTGTTTATTTGACGTTGTTAATGTTGTTGACGTTGTTGTTGTTGTTTTTGTTATTTAT
>OX451740.1:454028596-454033596 GCA_948472305.1 Vicia faba
TTGATGTTGTTTTAGTTGTTGTTGTTTATTTGACGTTGTTGTTGTTTTTTATTTGACGTTGTTGTTGTTGACATTGTTGTTGTTGTTGTTTATTTGACGTTTTTGTTGTTGTTTATTTGACGTAGTTGTTGTTATTGACGTTGTTGTTGTTGTTGTTTATTTGACGTTTTTGTTGTTGTTGTTGTTGTTTATTTGACGTTGTTATTGTTGTTGTTTATTTGATGTTGTTTTAGTTGTTGTTGTTGTTGTTGTTGTTTATTTCATGTTGTTTTAGTTGTTGTTGTTTATTTGACGTTGTTGTTGTTGTTTATTTGACGTTGTTGTTGTTTTTTATTTGACATTTTTGTTGTTGTTGTTGTTATTGTTGTTGTTGTTGTTTATTTGACGTTGTTGTTGTTGTTGTTGTTTATTTGACGTTGTTGTTGTTGTTTATTTGACGTTGTTGTTGTTGTTTATTTGACGTTGTTGTTGTTGTTGTTTATTTGACGTTGTTGTTGTTATTTATTTGACGTAGTTGTTGTTATTGACGTTGTTGTTGTTGTTGTTTATTTGACATTTTTGTTGTTGTTGATGTTGTTGTTGTTGTTTTTTATTTGACATTGTTGTTTATTTGAAGTTGTTGTTGTTGTTATTGTTATTGTTGTTGTTTATTTGACGTTGTTGTTGTTGTTGTTTATTTGACGTTGTTGTTGTTGTTGTTTATTTGATGTTGTTGTAGTTGTTGTTTATTTGACGTTGTTGTTGTTATTTATTTGACGTTGTTGTTGTTGTTATTGTTTATTTGACGTTGTTGTTGTTGTTGTTGTTTATTTGACGTTGTTAATGTTGTTGACGTTGTTGTTGTTGTTTTTGTTATTTATTTGACGTTGTTGTTGTTGTTGTTTTTGTTGTTGTTGAAGTTGTTATTGAAGTTGTTGTTGTTGTTGTTTATTTGACGTTGTTGTTGTTGTTTATTTGATGTTGTTTTAGTTGTTGTTGTTTATTTGACGTTGTTGTTGTTTTTTATTTGACGTTGTTTTTGTTGACATTGTTGTTGTTGTTTATTTGATGTTGTTGTTGTTTATTTGACGTAGTTGTTGTTATTGACGTTGTTGTTGTTGTTGTTTATTTGAGGTTGTTGTTGTTATTTATTTGATGTTGTTGTTGTTGTTGTTTATTTGACGTTGTTGTTGTTATTTATTTGACTTTGTTGTTGTTGTTGTTGTTATTGTTTATTTGACGTTGTTGTTGTTGTTGTTTATTTGACGTTGTTAATGTTGTTGACGTTGTTGTTGTTGTTTTTGTTGTTTATTTGACGTTGTTGTTGTTGTTGTTGTTGTTTTTGTTGTTATTATTGTTGGTGTTGTTGTTGTTTACTTGACGTTGTTGTTGTTGTTGTTGTTTGTTTGACGTTGTTGTTGTTGTTGTTTATTTGACTTTGTTGTTGTTGTTGTTTATTTGACGTTGTTGTTGTTGTTGTTTATTTGACTTTGTTGTTGTTGTTGTGTTGACGTTGTTGTTGTTGTTGTTGTTGTTGTTTATTTGACGTTGTTGTTGTTGTTTATTTGATGTTGTTATAGTTGTTGTTGTTTATTTGACGTTGTTGTTGTTGTTTATTTGATGTAGTTTTAGTTGTTGTTGTTTATTTGACGTTGTTGTTATTTTTTATTTGACGTTGTTGTTGTTGACATTGTTGTTGTTGTTGTTGTTTATTTGACGTTGTTGTTGTTGTTTATTTGACGTAGTTGTTGTTATTGACGTTGTTGTTGTTGTTGTTGTTTATTTGACGTTTTTGTTGTTGTTGATGTTGTTGTTGTTGTTTTTTATATGATGTTATTGTTGTTGTTGTTTATTTGACGTTGTTGTTGTTATTGTTGGTGTTGTTGTTTATTTGACATTGTTGTTGTTGTTGTTTATTTGACGCTGTTGTTGTTGTTTATTTGACGTTGTTGTTGTTGTTTATTTGACGTTGTTGTTGATATTTATTTGACGTTGTTGTTGTTGATGTTATTGTTTATTTGAAGTCCTTGTTGTTGTTGTTTATTTGATGTTGTTAATGTTGTTGACGTTGTTGTTGTTGTTTTTGTTATTTATTTGACGTTGTTGTTGTTGTTGTTGTTTATTTGATGTTGTTGTTGTTTTTTATTTGACGTTGTTGTTGTTGACATTGTTGTTGTTGTTGTTTATTTGACGTTGTTGTTGTTGTTTATTTGACGTAGTTGTTGTTATTGACGTTGTTGTTGTTGTTTATTTGACGTTTTTGTTGTTGTTGTTGTTTATTTGACGTTGTTGTTGTTGTTGTTTATTTGATGTTGTTTTAGTTGTTGTTGTTTATTTAACGTTGTTGTTGTTGTTGTTGTTGTTGTTGTTGTTGTTGTTGTTGTTTATTTCATGTTGTTTTAGTTGTTGTTGTTTATTTGACGTTGTTGTTGTTGTTTATTTGACGTTGTTGTTGTTTTTTATTTGACATTTTTGTTGTTGTTGTTGTTATTGTTGTTGTTGTTGTTTATTTGACGTTGTTGTTGTTGTTTATTTGACGTTGTTGTTGTTGTTGTTGTTTATTTGACGTTGTTGTTGTTATTTATTTGACATTGTTGTTGTTGTTGTTATTGTTTATTTGACGTTGTTATTGTTGATGTTTTTGTTATTTATTTGACGTTGTTGTTGTTGTTGTTTTTGTTGTTGTTATTGTTGTTGTTGTTGTTGTTTATTTGACGTTGTTGTTGTTGTTTATTTGACGTTGTTGTTGTTGTTTATTTGATGTTGTTTTAGTTGTTGTTGTTTATTTGACGTTGTTCTTGTTTTTTATTTGAAGTTGTTGTTGTTGTTGACATTGTTGTTGTTGTTGTTTATTTGACGTTGTTGTTGTTGTTGTTGTTTATTTGACAGTGTTGTTGTTGTTTATTTGACGTTGTTGTTGTTGTTGTTTATTTGACATTGTTGTTGTTATTTATTTGACGTTGTTGTTGTTGTTGTTATTGTTTATTTGAAGTCGTTGTTGTTGTTGTTTATTTGACGTTGTTAATGCTGTTGACGTTGTTGTTGTTGTTTTTGTTATTTATTTGACGTTGTTGTTGTGTTTGTTTTTGTTGTTGTTATTGTTGTTGTTGTTGTTGTTGTTGTTGTTTATTTGACGTTGTTGTTGTTGTTGTTTATTTGACGTTGTTGTTGTTGTTGTTGTTGTTATTGTTTATTTGACGTTGTTGTTGTTGTTGTTAATTTGACATTGTTGTTGTTGTTGTGTTGACGTTGTTGTTGTTGTTGTTGTTAATTTGAAGTTGTTGTTGTTGTTTATTTGATGTTGTTTTAGTTGTTGTTGTTTATTTGACGTTGTTGTTGTTGTTGTTGTTTATTTGATGTTGTTTTAGTTGTTGTTGTTATTGTTTATTTGACATTGTTGTTGTTGTTGTTAATTTGACATTGTTGTTGTTGTTGTTGTGTTGCATTGTTGTTGTTGTTTATTTGAAGTTGTTGTTGTTGTTTATTTGATGTTGTTTTGGTTGTTGTTGTTTATTTGACGTTGTTTTTTGTTGTTGTTGTTGTTGTTGTTGTTGTTTATTTGATGTTGTTTTAGTTGTTGTTGTTTATTCGACGTTGTTCTTGTTTTTTATTTGACGTTGTTGTTGTTGACATTGTTGTTGTTGTTGTTTATTTGACGTTGTTGTTGTTATTTATTTGACGTAGTTGTTGTTATTAACGTTGTTGTTGTTGTTTATTTGACGTTTTTTGTTGTTGTTGTTGATGTTGCTGTTGTTGTTTTTTATTTGATGTTATTGTTATTGTTGTTTATTTGACGTTGTTGTTGTTGTTGTTGTTGTTATTGTTGTTGTTGTTTATTTGACATTGTTGTTGTTGTTGTTTATTTGACGTTGTTGTTGTTGTTGTTGTTGTTTATTTGACATTGTTGTTGTTGTTGTTGTTTATTTGACGTTGTTGTTGTTATTTATTTGACGTTGTTGTTGTTGTTGTTATTGTTTATTTGACGTTATTGTTGTTGTTGTTGTTTATTTGACATTGTTGTTGTTGTTGTTGTTGTTTATTTGACGTTGTTGTTGTTGTTGTTGTTGTTGTTGTTATTTATTTGATGTTGTTTTAGTTGTTGTTGTTAATTTGACGTTGCTGTTGTTTTTTATTTGATGTTATTGTTGTTGACATTGTTGTTGTTGTTGTTGTTTATTTGACGTTGTTTTATTGTTGTTGTTTATTTGACGTTGTTGTTGTGTTTGTTTGACGTTGTTGTTGTTGTTTATTTGAAGTTGTTGTTGTTGTTTATTTGATGTTGTTTTAGTTGTTGTTGTTTATTTGACGTTGTTGTTGTTGTTGTTGTTTATTTGATGTTGTTTTAGTTGTTGTTGTTTATTTGACGTTGTTCTTGTTTTTTATTTGACGTTGTTGTTGTTGACATTGTTGTTGTTGTTGTTTATTTGACGTTGTTGTTGTTGACATTGTTGTTGTTGTTGTTTATTTGACGTTGTTGTTGTTGTTTATTTGACGTAGTTGTTGTTATTAACGATGTTGTTGTTGTTTATTTGACGTTTTTGTTGTTGTTGTTGATGTTGATGTTGTTGTTTTTTATTTGATGTTATTGTTGTTGTTGTTTATTTGACGTTGTTGTTGTTATTGTTGTTGTTGTTGTTTATTTGACATTGTTGTTGTTGTTGTTTATTTGTTGTTGTTGATGTTGTTGTTGTTGTTTTTTATTTGATGTTATTGTTGTTGTTGTTTATTTGACGTTGTTGTTGTTGTTATTGTTGTTGTTGTTGTTTATTTGACATTGTTGTTGTTGTTGTTGTTTATTTGACAGTGTTGTTGTTGTTTATTTGACGTTGTTGTTGTTGTTGTTTATTTGACATTGTTGTTGTTATTTATTTGACGTTGTTGTTGTTGTTGTTGTTGTTATTGTTTATTTGAAGTCGTTGTTGTTGTTGTTTATTTGACGTTGTTAATGTTGTTGACGTTGTTGTTGTTGTTTTTGTTATTTATTTGACGTTGTTGTTGTGTTTTTTGTTGTTGTTGTTATT
>OX451740.1:454036096-454046096 GCA_948472305.1 Vicia faba
TGTTGTTGTTTGTTTGACGTTGTTGTTGTTGTTGTTTATTTGACTTTGTTGTTGTTGTTGTTTATTTGACGTTGTTGTTGTTGTTGTTGTTTATTTGACTTTGTTGTTGTTGTTGTGTTGACGTTGTTGTTGTTGTTGTTGTTGTTGTTTATTTGACGTTGTTGTTGTTGTTTATTTGATGTTGTTATAGTTGTTGTTGTTTATTTGACGTTGTTGTTGTTGTTTATTTGATGTAGTTTTAGTTGTTGTTGTTTATTTGACGTTGTTGTTATTTTTTATTTGACGTTGTTGTTGTTGACATTGTTGTTGTTGTTGTTGTTTATTTGACGTTGTTGTTGTTGTTTATTTGACGTAGTTGTTGTTATTGACGTTGTTGTTGTTGTTGTTGTTTATTTGACGTTTTTGTTGTTGTTGATGTTGTTGTTGTTGTTTTTTATATGATGTTATTGTTGTTGTTGTTTATTTGACGTTGTTGTTGTTATTGTTGGTGTTGTTGTTTATTTGACATTGTTGTTGTTGTTGTTTATTTGACGCTGTTGTTGTTGTTTATTTGACGTTGTTGTTGTTGTTTATTTGACGTTGTTGTTGATATTTATTTGACGTTGTTGTTGTTGATGTTATTGTTTATTTGAAGTCCTTGTTGTTGTTGTTTATTTGATGTTGTTAATGTTGTTGACGTTGTTGTTGTTGTTTTTGTTATTTATTTGACGTTGTTGTTGTTGTTGTTGTTTATTTGATGTTGTTGTTGTTTTTTATTTGACGTTGTTGTTGTTGACATTGTTGTTGTTGTTGTTTATTTGACGTTGTTGTTGTTGTTTATTTGACGTAGTTGTTGTTATTGACGTTGTTGTTGTTGTTTATTTGACGTTTTTGTTGTTGTTGTTGTTTATTTGACGTTGTTGTTGTTGTTGTTGTTTATTTGATGTTGTTTTAGTTGTTGTTGTTTATTTAACGTTGTTGTTGTTGTTGTTGTTGTTGTTGTTGTTGTTGTTGTTGTTGTTTATTTCATGTTGTTTTAGTTGTTGTTGTTTATTTGACGTTGTTGTTGTTGTTTATTTGACGTTGTTGTTGTTTTTTATTTGACATTTTTGTTGTTGTTGTTGTTATTGTTGTTGTTGTTGTTTATTTGACGTTGTTGTTGTTGTTTATTTGACGTTGTTGTTGTTGTTGTTGTTTATTTGACGTTGTTGTTGTTATTTATTTGACATTGTTGTTGTTGTTGTTATTGTTTATTTGACGTTGTTATTGTTGATGTTTTTGTTATTTATTTGACGTTGTTGTTGTTGTTGTTTTTGTTGTTGTTATTGTTGTTGTTGTTGTTGTTTATTTGACGTTGTTGTTGTTGTTTATTTGACGTTGTTGTTGTTGTTTATTTGATGTTGTTTTAGTTGTTGTTGTTTATTTGACGTTGTTCTTGTTTTTTATTTGAAGTTGTTGTTGTTGTTGACATTGTTGTTGTTGTTGTTTATTTGACGTTGTTGTTGTTGTTGTTTATTTGACAGTGTTGTTGTTGTTTATTTGACGTTGTTGTTGTTGTTGTTTATTTGACATTGTTGTTGTTATTTATTTGACGTTGTTGTTGTTGTTGTTATTGTTTATTTGAAGTCGTTGTTGTTGTTGTTTATTTGACGTTGTTAATGCTGTTGACGTTGTTGTTGTTGTTTTTGTTATTTATTTGACGTTGTTGTTGTGTTTGTTTTTGTTGTTGTTATTGTTGTTGTTGTTGTTGTTGTTGTTGTTGTTTATTTGACGTTGTTGTTGTTGTTGTTTATTTGACGTTGTTGTTGTTGTTGTTGTTATTGTTTATTTGACGTTGTTGTTGTTGTTGTTAATTTGACATTGTTGTTGTTGTTGTGTTGACGTTGTTGTTGTTGTTGTTGTTAATTTGAAGTTGTTGTTGTTGTTTATTTGATGTTGTTTTAGTTGTTGTTTTTTATTTGACGTTGTTGTTGTTGTTGTTGTTTATTTGATGTTGTTTTAGTTGTTGTTGTTATTGTTTATTTGACATTGTTGTTGTTGTTGTTAATTTGACATTGTTGTTGTTGTTGTTGTGTTGACGTTGTTGTTGTTGTTTATTTGAAGTTGTTGTTGTTGTTTATTTGATGTTGTTTTAGTTGTTGTTGTTTATTTGACGTTGTTTTTTGTTGTTGTTGTTGTTGTTGTTGTTGTTTATTTGATGTTGTTTTAGTTGTTGTTGTTTATTCGACGTTGTTCTTGTTTTTTATTTGACGTTGTTGTTGTTGACATTGTTGTTGTTGTTGTTTATTTGACGTTGTTGTTGTTATTTATTTGACGTAGTTGTTGTTATTAACGTTGTTGTTGTTGTTTATTTGACGTTTTTTGTTGTTGTTGTTGATGTTGCTGTTGTTGTTTTTTATTTGATGTTATTGTTATTGTTGTTTATTTGACGTTGTTGTTGTTGTTGTTGTTGTTATTGTTGTTGTTGTTTATTTGACATTGTTGTTGTTGTTGTTTATTTGACGTTGTTGTTGTTGTTGTTGTTGTTTATTTGACATTGTTGTTGTTGTTGTTGTTTATTTGACGTTGTTGTTGTTATTTATTTGACGTTGTTGTTGTTGTTGTTATTGTTTATTTGACGTTATTGTTGTTGTTGTTGTTTATTTGACATTGTTGTTGTTGTTGTTGTTTATTTGACGTTGTTGTTGTTGTTGTTGTTGTTGTTGTTGTTATTTATTTGATGTTGTTTTAGTTGTTGTTGTTAATTTGACGTTGCTGTTGTTTTTTATTTGATGTTATTGTTGTTGACATTGTTGTTGTTGTTGTTGTTTATTTGACGTTGTTTTATTGTTGTTGTTTATTTGACGTTGTTGTTGTGTTTGTTTGACGTTGTTGTTGTTGTTTATTTGAAGTTGTTGTTGTTGTTTATTTGATGTTGTTTTAGTTGTTGTTGTTTATTTGACGTTGTTGTTGTTGTTGTTGTTTATTTGATGTTGTTTTAGTTGTTGTTGTTTATTTGACGTTGTTCTTGTTTTTTATTTGACGTTGTTGTTGTTGACATTGTTGTTGTTGTTGTTTATTTGACGTTGTTGTTGTTGACATTGTTGTTGTTGTTGTTTATTTGACGTTGTTATTGTTGTTTATTTGACGTAGTTGTTGTTATTAACGATGTTGTTGTTGTTTATTTGACGTTTTTGTTGTTGTTGTTGATGTTGATGTTGTTGTTTTTTATTTGATGTTATTGTTGTTGTTGTTTATTTGACGTTGTTGTTGTTATTGTTGTTGTTGTTGTTTATTTGACATTGTTGTTGTTGTTGTTTATTTGTTGTTGTTGATGTTGTTGTTGTTGTTTTTTATTTGATGTTATTGTTGTTGTTGTTTATTTGACGTTGTTGTTGTTGTTATTGTTGTTGTTGTTGTTTATTTGACATTGTTGTTGTTGTTGTTGTTTATTTGACAGTGTTGTTGTTGTTTATTTGACGTTGTTGTTGTTGTTGTTTATTTGACATTGTTGTTGTTATTTATTTGACGTTGTTGTTGTTGTTGTTATTGTTTATTTGAAGTCGTTGTTGTAGTTGTTTATTTGACGTTGTTAATGTTGTTGACGTTGTTGTTGTTGTTTTTGTTATTTATTTGACGTTGTTGTTGTGTTTTTTGTTGTTGTTGTTATTGTTGTTGTTGTTGTTGTTGTTGTTGTTTATTTGGCGTTGTTGTTGTTGTTGTTTATTTGACGTTGTTGTTGTTGTTGTTATTGTTTATTTGACGTTGTTGTTGTTGTTGTTAATTTGACATTGTTGTTGTTGTTGTGTTGACGTTGTTGTTGTTGTTGTTGTTTATTTGAAGTTGTTGTTGTTGTTTATTTGATGTTGTTTTAGTTGTTGTTGTTTATTTGACGTTGTTGTTGTTGTTGTTGTTTATTTGATGTTGTTTTAGTTGTTGTTGTTTATTTGACGTTGTTCTTGTTTTTTATTTGACGTTGTTGTTGTTGACATTGTTGTTGTTGTTGTTTATTTGACGTTGTTGTTGTTGTTTATTTGACGTAGTTGTTGTTATTAACGTTGTTGTTGTTGTTGTTTATTTGACGTTTTTGTTGTTGTTGTTGATGTTGATGTTGTTGTTTTTTATTTGATGTTATTGTTGTTGTTGTTTATTTGACGTTGTTGTTGTTGTTATTGTTGTTGTTGTTGTTTATTTGACATTGTTGTTGTTGTTTATTTGTTGTTGTTGTTGTTGTTTATTTGACGTTGTTGTTGTTATTTATTTGACGTTGTTGTTGTTGTTGTTATTGTTTATTTGACGTTGTTGTTGTTGACGTTGTTGTTGTTGTTGTTGTTGTTTATTTGACGTTGTTGTTGTTGTTGTTGTTGTTGTTGTTTTAGTTGTTGTTGTTTATTTGACGTTGTTGTGGTTTTTTATTTGACGTTATTGTTGTTGACATTGTTGTTGTTGTTGTTGTTTATTTCACATTGTTTTATTGTTGTTGTTTATTTGACGTAGTTGTTGTTATTGACGTTGTTGTTGTTGTTGTTGATTTGACGTTTTTGTTGTTGTTGATGTTGTTGTTGTTGTTGTTTTTTATTTGACGTTGTTGTTGTTATTTGACGTTGTTGTTGTATTTGTTGTTGTTGTTGTTTTTGTTGTTCTTTATTTGACGTTGTTGTTGTTGTTGTTGTTTATTTGATGTTGTTTTAGTTGTTGTTGTTGTTGTTATTTATTTGACGTTGTTGTTGTTGTTGTTGTTTATTTCATGTTGTTTTAGTTGTTGTTGTTTATTTGACGTTGTTGTTGTTTTTTATTTGACGTTGTTGTTGTTGACATTGTTGTTGTTGTTGTTTATTTGACGTTTTTGTTGTTGTTTATTTGACGTAGTTGTTGTTATTGACGTTGTTGTTGTTGTTGTTTATTTGACGTTTTTGTTGTTGTTGTTGTTGTTTATTTGACGTTGTTATTGTTGTTGTTTATTTGATGTTGTTTTAGTTGTTGTTGTTGTTGTTGTTGTTTATTTCATGTTGTTTTAGTTGTTTTTGTTTATTTGACGTTGTTGTTGTTGTTTATTTGACGTTGTTGTTGTTTTTTATTTGACATTTTTGTTGTTGTTGTTGTTATTGTTGTTGTTGTTGTTTATTTGACGTTGTTGTTGTTGTTGTTTATTTGACGTTGTTGTTGTTGTTTATTTGACGTTGTTGTTGTTGTTTATTTGACGTTGTTGTTGTTGTTGTTTATTTGACGTTGTTGTTGTTATTTATTTGACGTAGTTGTTGTTATTGACGTTGTTGTTGTTGTTGTTTATTTGACATTTTTGTTGTTGTTGATGTTGTTGTTGTTGTTTTTTATTTGACATTGTTGTTTATTTGAAGTTGTTGTTGTTGTTATTGTTATTGTTGTTGTTTATTTGACGTTGTTGTTGTTGTTGTTTATTTGACGTTGTTGTTGTTGTTGTTTATTTGATGTTGTTGTAGTTGTTGTTTATTTGACGTTGTTGTTGTTATTTATTTGACGTTGTTGTTGTTGTTATTGTTTATTTGACGTTGTTGTTGTTGTTTATTTGACGTTGTTAATGTTGTTGACGTTGTTGTTGTTGTTTTTGTTATTTATTTGACGTTGTTGTTGTTGTTGTTTTTGTTGTTGTTGAAGTTGTTATTGAAGTTGTTGTTGTTGTTGTTTATTTGACGTTGTTGTTGTTGTTTATTTGATGTTGTTTTAGTTGTTGTTGTTTATTTGACGTTGTTGTTGTTTTTTATTTGACGTTGTTTTTGTTGACATTGTTGTTGTTGCTTATTTGATGTTGTTGTTGTTTATTTGACGTAGTTGTTGTTATTGACGTTGTTGTTGTTGTTGTTTATTTGAGGTTGTTGTTGTTATTTATTTGATGTTGTTGTTGTTGTTGTTTATTTGACGTTGTTGTTGTTATTTATTTGACTTTGTTGTTGTTGTTGTTGTTATTGTTTATTTGACGTTGTTGTTGTTGTTGTTTATTTGACGTTGTTAATGTTGTTGACATTGTTGTTGTTGTTTTTGTTGTTTATTTGACGTTGTTGTTGTTGTTTTTGTTGTTATTATTGTTGGTGTTGTTGTTGTTTACTTGACGTTGTTGTTGTTGTTGTTGTTTGTTTGACGTTGTTGTTGTTGTTGTTTATTTGACTTTGTTGTTGTTGTTGTTTATTTGACGTTGTTGTTGTTGTTGTTGTTTATTTGACTTTGTTGTTGTTGTTGTGTTGACGTTGTTGTTGTTGTTTTTGTTGTTTATTTGACGTTGTTGTTGTTGTTGTTTATTTGATGTTGTTATAGTTGTTGTTGTTTATTTGACGTTGTTGTTGTTGTTTATTTGATGTAGTTTTAGTTGTTGTTGTTTATTTGACGTTGTTGTTATTTTTTATTTGACGTTGTTGTTGTTGACATTGTTGTTGTTGTTGTTGTTTATTTGACGTTGTTGTTGTTGTTTATTTGACGTAGTTGTTGTTATTGACGTTGTTGTTGTTGTTGTTGTTGTTGTTTATTTGACGTTTTTGTTGTTGTTGATGTTGTTGTTGTTGTTTTTTATATGATGTTATTGTTGTTGTTGTTTATTTGACGTTGTTGTTGTTATTGTTGTTGTTGTTGTTTATTTGACATTGTTGTTGTTGTTGTTTATTTGACGTTGTTGTTGTTGTTTATTTGACGTTGTTGTTGTTGTTTATTTGACGTTGTTGTTGATATTTATTTGACGTTGTTGTTGTTGATGTTATTGTTTATTTGAAGTCCTTGTTGTTGTTGTTTATTTGATGTTGTTAATGTTGTTGACGTTGTTGTTGTTGTTTTTGTTATTTATTTGACGTTGTTGTTGTTGTTGTTGTTTATTTGATGTTGTTGTTGTTTTTTATTTGACGTTGTTGTTGTTGACATTGTTGTTGTTGTTGTTTATTTGACGTTGTTGTTGTTGTTTATTTGACGTAGTTGTTGTTATTGACGTTGTTGTTGTTGTTTATTTGACGTTTTTGTTGTTGTTGTTGTTTATTTGACGTTGTTGTTGTTGTTGTTTATTTGATGTTGTTTTAGTTGTTGTTGTTTATTTAACGTTGTTGTTGTTGTTGTTGTTGTTGTTGTTGTTGTTTATTTCATGTTGTTTTAGTTGTTGTTGTTTATTTGACGTTGTTGTTGTTGTTTATTTGACGTTGTTGTTGTTTTTTATTTGACATTTTTGTTGTTGTTGTTGTTATTGTTGTTGTTGTTGTTTATTTGACGTTGTTGTTGTTGTTTATTTGACGTTGTTGTTGTTGTTGTTGTTTATTTGACGTTGTTGTTGTTATTTATTTGACATTGTTGTTGTTGTTGTTATTGTTTATTTGACGTTGTTATTGTTGATGTTTTTGTTATTTATTTGACGTTGTTGTTGTTATTGTTTTTGTTGTTGTTATTGTTGTTGTTGTTGTTGTTTATTTGACGTTGTTGTTGTTGTTGTTTATTTGACGTTGTTGTTGTTGTTTATTTGATGTTGTTTTAGTTGTTGTTGTTTATTTGACGTTGTTCTTGTTTTTTATTTGAAGTTGTTGTTGTTGTTGACATTGTTGTTGTTGTTGTTTATTTGACGTTGTTGTTGTTGTTTCTTTGACGTAGTTGTTGTTATTAACGTTGTTGTTGATGTTGCTGTTGTTGTTTTTTATTTGATGTTATTGTTGTTGTTGTTTATTTGATGTTGTTGTTGTTGTTATTGTTGTTGTTGTTGTTTATTTGACATTGTTGTTGTTGTTTATTTGACGTTGTTGTTGTTGTTTATTTGACGTTGTTGTTGTTGTTGTTTATTTGACGTTGTTGTTGTTATTTATTTGACGTTGTTGTTGTTGTTATTGTTTATTTGACGTTGTTGTTGTTATTTATTTGACGTTGTTGTTGTTATTTATTTGACGTTGTTGTTGTTGTTATTGTTTATTTGACGATGTTGTTGTTGTTATTTATTTGACATTGTTGTTGTTGTTGACGTTGTTGTTGTTGTTGTTGTTGTTGTTGCTGTTTATTTGACGCTGTTGTTGTTGTTGTTATTTATTTGCTATTGTTTTAGTTGTTGTTGTTTATTTGACGTTGTTGTTGTTTTTTATCTGACGTTATTGTTGTTGACATTGTTGTTGTTGTTGTTGTTTATTTGACGTTGTTTTATTGTTGTTGATTATTTGACGTAGTTGTTGTTATTGACGTTGTTGTTGTTGTTGTTGATTTGACGTTTTTGTTGTTGTTGATGTTGTTGTTGTTGTTGTTTTTTATTTGACGTTGTTGTTGTTATTTGACGTTGTTGTTGTATTTGTTGTTGTTGTTGTTGTTTATTTGACGTTGTTGTTGTTGTTTATTTGACGTTGTTGTTGTTGTTTATTTGATGTTGTTTTAGTTGTTGTTGTTGTTGTTATTTATTTGACGTTGTTGTTGTGGTTGTTTATTTCATGTTGTTTTAGTTGTTGTTGTTTATTCGACGTTGTTGTTGTTTTTTATTTGACGTTGTTGTTGTTGACATTGTTGTTGTTGTTGTTTATTTGACGTTGTTGTTGTTGTTTATTTGATGTAGTTGTTGTTATTTGACGTTGTTGTTGTTGTTGTTTATTTGACGTTTTTGTTGTTGTTGATGTTGTTGTTGTTGTTTTTAATTTGATGTTATTGTTGTTGTTGTTTATTTGACGTTGTTGTTGTTGTTATTGTTGTTGTTGTTGTTTATTTGACATTGTTGTTGTTGTTGTTTATTTGACGTTGTTGTTGTTGTTTATTTGACGTTGTTGTTGTTGTTTATTTGACGTTGTTGTTGATATTTATTTGACGTTGTTATTGTTGTTATTGTTATTTGAAGTCGTTGTTGTTGTTGTTTATTTGATGTTGTTAATGTTGTTGACGTTGTTGTTGTTGTTTTTGTTGTTTATTTGACGTTGTTGTTGTTGTTGTTGTTTATTTGACGTTGTTGTTGTTTTTTATTTGACGTTGTTGTTGTTGACATTGTTGTTGTTGTTGTTGTTTATTTGACGTTGTTGTTGTTGTTTATTTGACGTAGTTGTTGTTATTGACGTTGTTGTTGTTGTTTATTTGACGTTTTTGTTGTTGTTGTTGTTTATTTGACGTCGTTGTTGTTGTTGTTTATTTGATGTTGTTTTAGTTGTTGTTGTTTATTTGACGTTGTTGTTGTTGTTGTTGTTGTTGTTTATTTCATGTTGTTTTAGTTGTTGTTGTTTATTTGACGTTGTTGTTGTTGTTTATTTGACGTTGTTGTTGTTTTTTATTTGACATTTTTGTTGTTGTTGTTGTTATTGTTGTTGTTGTTGTTGTTTATTTGACGTTGTTGTTGTTGTTGTTGTTTATTTGACGTTGTTGTTGTTGTTTATTTGACGTTGTTGTTGTTGTTTATTTGACATTGTTGTTGTTGTTGCTGTTTATTTGACGTTGTTGTTGTTATTTATTTGACGTTGTTGTTGTTGTTGTTATTGTGTATTTGACGTTGTTATTATTGATGTTTTTGTTATTTATTTGACGTTGTTGTTGTTGTTGTTTGTGTTGTTGTTATTGTTGTTGTTGTTGTTGTTTATTTGACGTTGTTGTTGTTTATTTGACGTTGTTGTTGTATATTTGACGTTGTTGTTGTTGTTAATTTGACATTGTTGTTGTTGTTGTGTTTACGTTGTTGTTGTTGTTGTTTATTTGAAGTTGTTGTTGTTGTTTATTTGATGTTGTTTTAGTTGTTGTTGTTTATATGACGTTGTTGTTGTTGTTGTTGTTCTTGTTGTTTATTTGATGTTGTTTTAGTTGTTGTTGTTTATTTGACGTTGTTCTTATTTTTTATTTGACGTTGTTGTTGTTGTTGACATTGTTGTTGTTGTTGTTTATTTGACGTTGTTGTTGTTGTTTATTTGACGTAGTTGTTGTTATTAACGTTGTTATTGTTGTTGTTTATTTGACGTTTTTATTGTTGTTGTTGATGTTGATGTTGTTGTTTTTTATTTGATGTTATTGTTGTTGTTGTTTATTTGATGTTGTTGTTGTTGTTATTGTTGTTGTTGTTGTTTATTTGACATTGTTGTTGTTGTTGTTTATTTGA
>OX451740.1:454051096-454053596 GCA_948472305.1 Vicia faba
TTATTGTTTATTTGACGTTGTTGTTGTTGTTGTTATTTATTTGACATTGTTGTTGTTGTTGACGTTGTTGTTGTTGTTGTTGTTGTTGTTGCTGTTTATTTGACGCTGTTGTTGTTGTTGTTATTTATTTGCTATTGTTTTTGTTGTTGTTGTTTATTTGACGTTGTTGTTGTTTTTTATCTGACGTTATTGTTGTTGACATTGTTGTTGTTGTTGTTGTTTATTTGACGTTGTTTTATTGTTGTTGTTTATTTGACGAAGTTGTTGTTATTGACGTTGTTGTTGTTGTTGTTGTTGATTTGACGTTTTTGTTGTTGTTGATGTTGTTGTTGTTGTTGTTTTTTATTTGACGTTGTTGTTGTTATTTGACGTTGTTGTTGTAATTGTTGTTGTTGTTGTTGTTTATTTGACGTTGTTGTTGTTGTTTATTTGACGTTGTTGTTGTTGTTTATTTGATGTTGTTTTAGTTGTTGTTGTTGTTGTTATTTATTTGACGTTGTTGTTGTTGTTGTTGTTTATTTCATGTTGTTTTAGTTGTTGTTGTTTATTCGACGTTGTTGTTGTTTTTTATTTGACGTTGTTGTTGTTGACATTGTTGTTGTTGTTGTTTATTTGACGTTGTTGTTGTTGTTTATTTGATGTAGTTGTTGTTATTGACGTTGTTGTTGTTGTTGTTGTTTATTTGACGTTTTTGTTGTTGTTGATGTTGTTGTTGTTGTTTTTTATTTGATGTTATTGTTGTTGTTGTTTATTTGACGTTGTTGTTGTTGTTGTTATTGTTGTTGTTGTTGTTTATTTGACATTGTTGTTGTTGTTGTTTATTTGACGTTGTTGTTGTTGTTTATTTGACGTTGTTGTTGTTGTTTATTTGACGTTGTTGTTGTTGTTGTTGTTTATTTGACGTTGTTGTTGTTATTTATTTGACGTTGTTGTTGTTGTTGTTATTGTTTATTTGACATTGTTGTTGTTGTTGTTTATTTGACATTGTTGTTGTTGTGGACGTTGTTGTTGTTGTTGTTGTTGTTTATTTGACGTTGTTGTTGTTGTTGTTATTTATTTGCTGTTGTTTTAGTTGTTGTTGTTTATTTGACGTTGTTGTTGTTTTTTATCTGACGTTATTGTTGTTGACATTGTTGTTGTTGTTGTTGTTTATTTGACGTTGTTTTATTGTTGTTGTTTATTTGACGTAGTTGTTATTGACGTTGTTGTTGTTGTTGTTGTTGTTGATTTGACGTTTTTGTTGTTGTTGATGTTGTTGTTGTTGTTGTTTTTTATTTGACGTTGTTGTTGTTATTTGACGTTGTTGTTGTATTTGTTGTTGTTGTTGTTGTTTATTTGACGTTGTTGTTGTTGTTTATTTGACGTTGTTGTTGTTGTTTATTTGACGTTGTTGTTGTTATTTATTTGACATTGTTGTTGTTGTTGTTTATTTGACGTTGTTGTTGTTGTTTATTTGACGTTGTTGTTGTTGTTGTTGTTTATTTGACGTTGTTGTTGTTATTTATTTGATGTTGTTGTTGTTGTTATTGTTTATTTGACGTTGTTGTTGTTGTTTATTTTACATTGTTGTTGTTGTTGACGTTGTTGTTGTTGTTGTTGTTGTTGTTTATTTGACGTTGTTGTTGTTGTTGTTATTTATTTGCTGTTGTTTTAGTTGTTGTTGTTTATTTGACGTTGTTGTTGTTTTTTATCTGACGTTATTGTTGTTGACATTGTTGTTGTTGTTGTTGTTTATTTGACGTTGTTTTATTGTTGTTGTTTATTTGACGTAGTTGTTGTTATTGACGTTGTTGTTGTTGTTGTTGTTGTTGTTGTTGATTTGACGTTTTTGTTGTTGTTGATGTTGTTGTTGTTGTTGTTTTTTATTTGACGTTGTTGTTGTTATTTGACGTTGTTGTTGTATTTGTTATTGTTGTTGTTGTTTATTTGACGTTGTTGTTGTTGTTTATTTGACATTGTTGTTGTTGTTGTTTATTTGACGTTGTTGTTGTTGTTTATTTGACGTTGTTGTTGTTGTTGTTGTTTATTTGACGTTGTTGTTGTTATTTATTTGACGTTGTTGTTGTTGTTTATTTGACGTTGTTGTTGTTGTTGTTATTGTTTATTTGACGTTGTTGTTGTTGTTGTTTATTTGACATTGTTGTTGTTGTGGACGTTGTTGTTGTTGTTGTTGTTGTTTATTTGACGTTGTTGTTGTTGTTGTTATTTATTTGCAGTTTTTTTAGTTGTTGTTGTTTATTTGACGTTGTTGTTGTTTTTTATCTGACGTTATTGTTGTTGACATTGTTGTTGTTGTTGTTGTTTATTTGACGTTGTTTTATTGTTGTTGTTTATTTGACGTAGTTGTTGTTATTGACGTTGTTGTTGTTGTTGTTGTTGATTTGACGTTTTTGTTGTTGTTGATGTTGTTGTTGTTGTTGTTTTTTATTTGACGTTGTTGTTATTTGACGTTGTTGTTGTATTTGTTGTTGTTGTTGTTTTTTATTTGACGTTGTTGTTA
>OX451740.1:454071096-454073596 GCA_948472305.1 Vicia faba
TTGTTGTTATTGTTTATTTGACGTTGTTGTTGTTGTTGTTATTTATTTGACATTGTTGTTGTTGTTGACGTTGTTGTTGTTGTTGTTGTTGTTGTTGCTGTTTATTTGACGCTGTTGTTGTTGTTGTTATTTATTTGCTATTGTTTTTGTTGTTGTTGTTTATTTGACGTTGTTGTTGTTTTTTATCTGACGTTATTGTTGTTGACATTGTTGTTGTTGTTGTTGTTGTTGTTTATTTGACGTTGTTTTATTGTTGTTGTTTATTTGACGAAGTTGTTGTTATTGACGTTGTTGTTGTTGTTGTTGATTTGACGTTTTTGTTGTTATTGATGTTGTTGTTGTTGTTGTTGTTTTTTATTTGACGTTGTTGTTGTTATTTGACGTTGTTGTTGTAATTGTTGTTGTTGTTGTTGTTTATTTGACGTTGTTGTTGTTGTTTATTTGACGTTGTTGTTGTTGTTGTTGTTGTTGTATATTTGACGTTGTTGTTGTTGTTAATTTGACATTGTTGTTGTTGTTGTGTTTACGTTGTTGTTGTTGTTGTTGTTGTTTATTTGAAGTTGTTGTTGTTGTTTATTTGATGTTGTTTTAGTTGTTGTTGTTTATATGACGTTGTTGTTGTTGTTGTTGTTGTTCTTGTTGTTTATTTGATGTTGTTTTAGTTGTTGTTGTTTATTTGACGTTGTTCTTGTTTTTTATTTGACGTTGTTGTTGTTGTTGACATTGTTGTTGTTGTTGTTTATTTGACGTTGTTGTTGTTGTTTATTTGACGTAGTTGTTGTTATTAACGTTGTTGTTGTTGTTGTTTATTTGACGTTTTTATTGTTGTTGTTGATGTTGCTGTTGTTGTTTTTTATTTGATGTTATTGTTGTTGTTGTTTATTTGATGTTGTTGTTGTTGTTATTGTTGTTGTTGTTGTTTATTTGACATTGTTGTTGTTGTTGTTTATTTGACGTTGTTGTTGTTGTTTATTTGACGTTGTTGTTGTTGTTGTTGTTTATTTGACGTTGTTGTTGTTATTTATTTGACGTTGTTGTTGTTGTTGTTATTGTTTATTTGACGTTGTTGTTGTTGTTGTTTATTTGACATTGTTGTTGTTGTGGACGTTGTTGTTGTTGTTGTTGTTGTTGTTTATTTGACGTTGTTGTTGTTGTTGTTATTTATTTGCTGTTGTTTTAGTTGTTGTTGTTTATTTGACGTTGTTGTTGTTTTTTATCTGACGTTATTGTTGTTGACATTGTTGTTGTTGTTGTTGTTTATTTGACGTTGTTTTATTGTTGTTGTTTATTTGACGTAGTTGTTGTTATTGACGTTGTTGTTGTTGTTGTTGTTGATTTGACGTTTTTGTTGTTGTTGATGTTGTTGTTGTTGTTGTTTTTTATTTGACGTTGTTGTTATTTGACGTTGTTGTTGTATTTGTTGTTGTTGTTGTTGTTTATTTGACGTTGTTGTTGTTGTTTATTTGACGTTGTTGTTGTTGTTTATTTGACGTTGTTGTTGTTATTTATTTGACATTGTTGTTGTTGTTGTTTATTTGACGTTGTTGTTGTTGTTTATTTGACGTTGTTGTTGTTTATTTGACGTTGTTGTTGTTATTTATTTGACGTTGTTGTTGTTGTTGTTGTTATTGTTTATTTGACGTTGTTGTTGTTGTTTATTTGACATTGTTGTTGTTGTTGACGTTGTTGTTGTTGTTGTTGTTGTTGTTGTTGTTGTTTATTTGACGCTGTTGTTGTTGTTGTTATTTATTTGCTGTTGTTTTAGTTGTTGTTGTTTATTTGACGTTTTTGTTGTTTTTTATCTGACGTTATTGTTGTTGACATTGTTGTTGTTGTTGTTGTTTATTTGACGTTGTTTTATTGTTGTTGTTTATTTGACGTAGTTGTTGTTATTGACGTTGTTGTTGTTGTTGTTGTTGTTGTTGATTTGACGTTTTTGTTGTTGTTGATGTTGTTATTGTTGTTGTTGTTTTTTATTTGACGTTGTTGTTGTTATTTGACGTTGTTGTTGTATTTGTTGTTGTTGTTGTTGTTTATTTGACGTTGTTGTTGTTGTTTATTTGACGTTGTTGTTGTTGTTGTTTATTTGACGTTGTTGTTGTTATTTATTTGACGTTGTTGTTGTTGTTATTGTTTATTTGACGTTGTTGTTGTTGTTGTTATTTATTTGACATTGTTGTTGTTGTTGACGTTGTTGTTGTTGTTGCTGTTTATTTGACGCTGTTGTTGTTGTTGTTATTTATTTGCTATTGTTTTTGTTGTTGTTGTTTATTTGACGTTGTTGTTTATTTTTATCTGACGTTATTGTTGTTGACATTGTTGTTGTTGTTGTTGTTGTTTATTTGACGTTGTTTTATTGTTGTTGTTTATTTGACGAAGTTGTTGTTATTGACGTTGTTGTTGTTGTTGTTGATTTGACGTTTTTGTTGTTGTTGATGTTGTTGTTGTTGTTGTTTTTTATTTGACGTTGTTGTTGTTATTTGACGTTGTTGTTGTAATT
>OX451740.1:454078596-454093596 GCA_948472305.1 Vicia faba
TTAGTTGTTGTTGTTTATTCGACGTTGTTGTTGTTTTTTATTTGACGTTGTTGTTGTTGACATTGTTGTTGTTGTTGTTTATTTGACGTTGTTGTTGTTGTTTATTTGATGTAGTTGTTGTTATTGACGTTGTTGTTGTTGTTGTTGTTTATTTGACGTTTTTGTTGTTGTTGATGTTGTTGTTGTTGTTTTTTATTTGATGTTATTGTTGTTGTTGTTTATTTGACGTTGTTGTTGTTGTTATTGTTGTTGTTGTTGTTTATTTGACATTGTTGTTGTTGTTGTTTATTTGACGTTGTTGTTGTTGTTTATTTGACGTTGTTGTTGTTGTTTATTTGACGTTGTTGTTGTTGTTGTTTATTTGACGTTGTTGTTGTTATTTATTTGACGTTGTTGTTGTTGTTGTTATTGTTTATTTGACGTTGTTGTTGTTGTTGTTTATTTGACATTGTTGTTGTTGTGGACGTTGTTGTTGTTGTTGTTGTTTATTTGACGTTGTTGTTGTTGTTGTTATTTATTTGCTGTTGTTTTAGTTGTTGTTGTTTATTTGACGTTGTTGTTGTTTTTTATCTGACGTTATTGTTGTTGACATTGTTGTTGTTGTTGTTGTTTATTTGACGTTGTTTTATTGTTGTTGTTTATTTGACGTAGTTGTTGTTATTGACGTTGTTGTTGTTGTTGTTGTTGTTGATTTGACGTTTTTGTTGTTGTTGATGTTGTTGTTGTTGTTGTTTTTTATTTGACGTTGTTGTTGTTATTTGACGTTGTTGTTGTATTTGTTGTTGTTGTTGTTGTTTATTTGACGTTGTTGTTGTTGTTTATTTGACGTTGTTGTTGTTGTTTATTTGACGTTGTTGTTGTTATTTATTTGACATTGTTGTTGTTGTTGTTTATTTGACGTTGTTGTTGTTGTTTATTTGACATTGTTGTTGTTGTTGTTGTTTATTTGACGTTGTTGTTGTTATTTATTTGACGTTGTTGTTGTTGTTATTGTTTATTTGACGTTGTTGTTGTTGTTTATTTGACATTGTTGTTGTTGTTGACGTTGTTGTTGTTGTTGTTGTTGTTTATTTGACGCTGTTGTTGTTGTTGTTATTTATTTGCTGTTGTTTTAGTTGTTGTTGTTTATTTGACGTTGTTGTTGTTTTTTATCTGACGTTATTATTGTTGACATTATTGTTGTTGTTGTTGTTTATTTGACGTTGTTTTATTGTTGTTGTTTATTTGACGTAGTTGTTGTTATTGACGTTGTTGTTGTTGTTGTTGTTGTTGTTGTTGATTTGACGTTTTTGTTGTTGTTGATGTTGTTGTTGTTGTTGTTTTTTATTTGACGTTGTTGTTGTTATTGGACGTTGTTGTTGTATTTGTTATTGTTGTTGTTGTTTATTTGACGTTGTTGTTGTTGTTTATTTGACGTTGTTGTTATTGTTGTTTATTTGACGTTGTTGTTGTTGTTATTGTTTATTTGACGTTGTTGTTGTTGTTATTTATTTGACATTGTTGTTGTTGTTGACGTTGTTGTTGTTGTTGTTGTTGTTGTTGTTGTTTATTTGACGCTGTTGTTGTTGTTGTTATTTATTTGCTATTGTTTTTGTTGTTGTTGTTTATTTGACGTTGTTGTTGTTTTTTATCTGACGTTATTGTTGTTGACATTGTTGTTGTTGTTGTTGTTGTTGTTTATTTGACGTTGTTTTATTGTTGTTGTTTATTTGACGAAGTTGTTGTTATTGACGTTGTTGTTGTTGTTGTTGATTTGACGTTTTTGTTGTTGTTGATGTTGTTGTTGTTGTTGTTGTTTTTTATTTGACGTTGTTGTTGTTATTTGACGTTGTTGTTGTAATTGTTGTTGTTGTTGTTGTTTATTTGACGTTGTTGTTGTTGTTTATTTGACGTTGTTGTTGTTGTTTATTTGATGTTGTTTTAGTTATTGTTGTTGTTGTTATTTATTTGACGTTGTTGTTGTTGTTGTTGTTTATTTCATGTTGTTTTAGTTGTTGTTGTTTATTCGACGTTGTTGTTGTTTTTTATTTGACGTTGTTGTTGTTGACATTGTTGTTGTTGTTGTTTATTTGACGTTGTTGTTGTTGTTTATTTGATGTAGTTGTTGTTATTGACGTTGTTGTTGTTGTTGTTGTTTATATGACGTTTTTGTTGTTGTTGATGTTGTTGTTGTTGTTTTTTATTTGATGTTATTGTTGTTGTTGTTTATTTGACGTTGTTGTTGTTATTGTTGTTGTTGTTGTTTATTTGACATTGTTGTTGTTGTTGTTTATTTGACGTTGTTGTTGTTGTTTATTTGACGTTGTTGTTGTTGTTTATTTGACGTTGTTGTTGATATTTATTTGACGTTGTTATTGTTGTTATTGTTTATTTGAAGTCGTTGTTGTTGTTGTTTATTTGATGTTGTTAATGTTGTTGACGTTGTTGTTGTTGTTTTTGTTGTTTATTTGACGTTGTTGTTGTTGTTGTTGTTTATTTGACGTTGTCGTTGTTTTTTATTTGACGTTGTTGTTGTTGACATTGTTGTTGTTGTTGTTGTTTATTTGACGTTGTTGTTGTTGTTTATTTGACGTAGTTGTTGTTATTGACGTTGTTGTTGTTGTTTATTTGACGTTTTTGTTGTTGTTGTTGTTTATTTGACGTTGTTGTTGTTGTTGTTTATTTGATGTTGTTTTAGTTGTTGTTGTTTATTTAACGTTGTTGTTGTTGTTGTTGTTGTTGTTGTTGTTGTTTATTTCATGTTGTTTTAGTTGTTGTTGTTTATTTGACGTTGTTGTTGTTGTTTATTTGACGTTGTTGTTGTTTTTTATTTGACATTTTTGTTGTTGTTGTTGTTATTGTTGTTGTTGTTGTTGTTTATTTGACGTTGTTGTTGTTGTTGTTGTTTATTTGACGTTGTTGTTGTTGTTGTTTATTTGACGTTGTTGTTGTGTTTACGTTGACCAAGGAAACTCACTTGTTCTAACCAGAATTCGCACTTCGAAAGTTTAGCAAACAAATGATTTTCCTTCAGAATTGACAAAACAATTCCCAAGTGTTCGGCATGCTCTGCTTCACTCTTGGAATAAATCAAAATGTAATCGATGAACACCACCACAAACTTATCCAGAAACTCATGAAAGATTCTGTTCATATACTCCATGAACACACCAGGTGCATTCGTAACACCAAAAGGCATCACCGAATACTCATAGTGTCCATAACGAGTTCTGAACGCAGTTTTCTGAATATCACCCGCTTTCACGCGAATCTGATGATAACCTGACCTCAAGTCAATCTTGCTAAACACACACGCACCCACCAGCTGATCCATTAAATCATCAATCCTTGGCAAAGGATACTTGTTCTTAATGGTCACTTTGTTTAGCTGCCTATAATTCACACAAAGTCTCATTGTTCCTTCTTTCTTCTTCACAAGTAAAACTGGAGCACCCCACGGGCTCACACTAGGACGAATAAACCTTTTGTCAAGCAACTCTTCCAGCTGACTCTACAGTTCCACTAGTTCCGACGGTGACATCCTATAAGGAGCCATCGAAACAGGACTAGTACCAGGAATTAAGTCGATGGAAAACTCTACCTCACGCTCAGGAGGTATATCCGTAATCTCTTCAGGAAAAACTTCAGGAAATTCGCATACTACAGGATAATCCTTTCTTACTCTACCATCTTCCAAAACCATACTCGCCATAAGCATAAACAACCCATCTCCATTCTTCACACTCTTCTCAACTTACTGTGTAGACAAGAAAACCACACCATCTTTCTCGGACTCGAGAAAAAGAACAGCCTTAGCAAAACAGTTGATATAGACATGGTTGGCTTTCAACCAGTCCATACCCAGAATCATATCTATCTGATGCAAAGGAAGACACACGAGATCAACATTCGAAATCTCTTCCGCACATGCGCAAAGGACACTTCAAACAAACAACTGAAGTAGAAACTGAACCCATCGCAGGTGTATCTACCTCCATACTTCGATCCAAAGTAGACAAGACAAGGCCCAATCTCTTGGCACAATCTAAAGCAACAAACGAATGCGTCGCACCCGTATCAATAATAGCAACCAAAGGCACATTAGAGATAAAGCATGTACCTCTGATTAGACGTTCCTCAGCAGAAGTCTCTGCTCCAGATAAAGCGAATACTTTTCCAACTTCTTTCTTTGGCTTTGGACATTTGGTACTTATGTGGCCTCGCTCACCACAATTAAAGCAAGTTACACTCACACCAACTCTACAATCCACCGCTTTGTGACCCACCCTGTCACACTTGAAACACTTAACTATCCCCTGGCGACATTCCATAGCACGATGTCCCTCTTTACCACATTTAAAACATTTGATTGGAGTAGTCACTCCCCCACTCAGACTCTTTCCACTACTTATTGGTCTCTTTCCTCTTCCATCATAAGGCTTAGGACGCATCTGTCCCTTACCTCTTTTCTCACTCAAGCTCTTGTAATAAGCAGTGCTATCCCGACTGTCTTCGTCGTAGATACGACTCTTATTAACCAACTCAGAGAATCTTGTAATCTGCTGATACCCAATCGCCTTCTTTATGTCCGGCCTCAAACCATTAACAAACTTAAGGCACTTCGACCTCTCAGCATTAACAGTATTGTAGTGAGGACAGTATTTGATCAAATCTTGAAATTTAGCCGCATAGTCAGCTACCGAACCACTACCTTGTTTCAATTCCAGGAATTCAACTTCCTTTCTACCACGAACATCCTCCGGAAAATAATTCTCCAAGAATGCATCTCGGAAAATTTCCCAAGTCACCACAACATGCTCCTCCTCATACCTCTGACTAGCGTTGATCCACCAGTCTTCGGCCTCTTTAATCAGCATGTGTGTTCCGAATTGCACTTTCTGAGCGTCGGTGCAATTCATCACACGAAAGATTTTCTCAATTGCTTTTAACCATTCTTGAGCTTCCACCGGAGCATGCTCTCCCTTGAAAGTAGGCGGGTTGTTCTTTTGGAACTTCCCAAGAGCACGAAAAGCATCTTCAGTACCATCATGTGGCGCTTGAGTCGTTTGCGGCATCTGATTTATTGACCCCGCAAGCAACCTCAATGCCTCAGCTAAAGCATCATCATTCCTTCTACCAACCATCTTTTGAACAACACAAAGTATTGATCGCGTTAGCCACACAATCAAATACAAGGGGTTAACAAAATAAGTCCTGACAACTGACCGACTATGCTCTGATACCACTATTGTAACACCCCTTCTAAATACCCCAATTAAAGGTAAAGATTAAAATCAGAGAAATAAAATTGCACGGAAGGGATGCCACAACACACATCACATTCCAAAGTTTTTAAAGAAAAACGGACAGGGTATGTTTGAAAGTATAAGCATTCCAACACAAAACAAACATACAATAAATATTTACTTCATTCTCTCGTGCAAACGCAACGGAGTTTCATAATTTCACATCATCTCCATTTATGGAGGAATCAAAACATAATTCAAGGCATCAAGCCATCATAATTCACATAAGCATATGTTATCAAGTCTCACATATACAAAACATCATATACACGAATAAGGATTATATACATCATAATCCAAATGCAAAATAATCGAGTTCGACACTAAATAAATTCCCCCCCCCCCCATGTGTTACTACCAGAGCATCGACTCGACTCTAATCAAAATAAAACAGATTGCATTCCAATGCATCCGTTGACTAGCGCCTCGCGCTACCGTCCTCGGTACCTGAACAATGCCATCAAAAGCATTTTCCAACAGAAGGGTAAGAATTCCAATAATCATATAACATGTAATTTTAAGTAAATGAAATGGCAATAAATAAAGCAATACATAATGATCATGTTCATTTTATCACCTATAGTATCCTTACTCAAGGAATCCATTTCCAACGCATTAACCATGTAAACCGATTATTCGAATACTCACATCCTTGGCTCATATCCATAATTCAAACAACAACAACAACAACAACATTGGCACATAATCAAACACATCAACACACATACATAACATGCACAATTATGCATGTGACTCACAACACGACTCAACGTATGCGAATGCGGTACCGACTCGTGGACCCAAGGTTCCACCACCTATGTTTCCCTTCCGGATCAAGGTCACTACGTCTTTTCCCACAATAGGGTCACCGTCTAGATATTGTGGACCCAATGTTCCACCACCTATATTTCCCTACCGGGTCAAGGTCACTACGTCTTTTCCCATAATAGGGTCACCGTCTAGATATTGTGGACCCAATGTTCCACCACCTATGTTTCCCTTCCGGATCAAGGTCACTACGTCTATTCCCACACTAGGGTCACCGTCTATAAAATCATGTGAACCCACAGTTTCACCGTCTCTGTTTCAAGACCAACCATGCCATGCAATGTACAATATAACCAATGTATGCAATTAAGATCCACAATAATCTTAACATACACATACCATCAAATCCAACCAATGGAACATCAACTATTGTACATGCATGCATACATATAATTTAACAATCACAACGTCAAGTAAAATGTATATAAACAAGTTACTTACTCAACCAAAACATAAACCATCAACTATCAAACAATTCCAAATCGGAAAGTATATTTCAACATAAAGTCATCATCAATGAACCGGCATTACTCTCAATGTTACTCATCGCGATCGAGTCACTGAAATGTAACTCGAACGGTTAAATTCGGGATTAAACTCAATTTATTTCATTTCGTACTAAAATCGGGTCGATTCTTAAAAAGTCGAAATTTCGCAAAACGAACTTCACTATGTTAATCTACACGTCGAATTATGCTAGCACGTCAATTTTCGTGCGAATCGGAGAAAGTAGCTTCGTCACCGAAATTACTGAAAACTTTTTTTTGTAGCTAGCTAATAGCTATATGTCAGCACTGAGCCGTGTTACCAATATGAAGAAAATGTGTGACATGTCTAATGTGTGTCTACAAAATTACGAGTATCCATAATAAATCAAAGCATTAAGTTTAACCTAGCCATCTCATTTGACTTTCAATTGGGTTGTCTATCTAATGGCCTTTCATTCAGAAGGTGGGGCAAGCAGCAAGCTATAACCTGACCGTCCAAGACAATACCATGTGGTGATTCCTCATCTTATGGACCCCATCCTTTAACAACAACAACTTAACAAAGAAATGGATATGAAGACTATATATATACACTATCTTCCCTCACAACCATCACCGCTCATTCACATAATCAAGCACCAAAACTGAAATACATTTGTCATAAATTTGAGATTGTTATTTGAAACATTAAAATGGGCTTCCGTTTACCTGCCGCTATTAGTCGTGCTTCATTAAATGAATTTGACAGCTTCAAAACGTTAATCTTCAAGTCACCAAATAGCTTACAGATAGAAAGCTCGAGTTTGGAACCCATGTCTACTACTTGCGTGCTTTCTTCTGTAACTTCAAGAGCAACTTGTTTTTGAGAACTTCTAACACTCTTCAAACTCCAAGCAACACCATGTCTCCCAATTATAGCCAAGAGACTTGAGATGCCAGTAAGCCTCAAACAACTCCCAGCAACATCCACTCTTCCCGCCTGCAACCTTATCGTACATTTCAATTAGAGATATACTTCTATTTTCATCGTCTACGAGATGTAAGGCTCCTAATTCCATAAGATACAAAGTCTCCTCGATTGAAGTATAAATGTTGCCACTGCGAACAATTCCAGTTGATACCCACATTTTCCCATTCTTCTCAATAACCTCTGCCATTCCCATCTCTTCATTCCACCTGCATTTTGATTTCACATTCCTGAACTGCAATTTGGGCAAGGAAGTGGATGTGAAGTGAAGGTCCTCTTCATCACTTGCATTTTGCAAAAAGACTTGATCATTATCGTCATCACTATCTTCATTTGAAGAATATTCCCACACTTTTGCTTCCATTGATCAAAAGCTGAGGCGACGAGCGTCGGTGGTTGAGTGGTAATTTAGGGTTCTTGAAAAAAATTCCCAGAGCGGAATCCAATCCTCCTTTCCATCCTATAAAACAATTTTTTTTACTACTACTTACTTTCCTCCCCCTAACTTTCTAAAATTCTAATTTGGCCCAATCTATTTAATTCAAATTATATCATATAATTCTATTAAAACCATATTACATTTAATTAATATTTATTCCATAAAAACTAAATTATACCGATAAATCAAACAAAGCCAAATACACACCAAAATAATATTACTCAAAAAAGTATTTTATCATTATGAATATTTTTATTTCAAATAACCGAATTAACATTTTAATTGATATCAAATAAATATATTTCTTAAAATAGATTTAATTTGATAATTTCGGAAAAAAAATAACTTAAATAACATTTAATCAAAAACGGGGTGTCACAACTCTCCCCCACTTAAAAGATTTTCGGCCTCGAAAATTACCTCTAAACGAACAACTCGGGATAGGAATCCCGCATCCGACTTTCAAGTTCCCACGTTATGTTTCCTTTGGCCGCTCCACCCCAAACAACCTTAACCAAAACAATTTCTTTTCCTCTTAATTGTTTCATTTTCCTATCATCAACTCTTGTAGGCAAAGCTTCCACGGTCAAATCATCTCTAACTTCCAAATTTTTTACATCCCCCACATCGGGAACGCAAACTCTATCATGACATCTCAAAATTCCATTCTCATCGATTCTGAACTCTCCACCTTGACCTTGATTCACCAAAGTAAACTTGTCAACCAAAACCAAATCTGACTTTTGCCCATCTCTAATCTCTTCCAAGACACCACTAGTAAGCTTCATCATACCAAGCTTCACGCCAGAATAAGTCTCTTCACACACCAAACTCAAATCTCGAAATTGCTCCAACAATTCCCATTCTTTAACCATCAACATAGACATGTGTACAGACTTTCTGCTCAAAGCATCTGCAACCACGTTTGCCTTACCAGGATGGTAATTCAAACTGAAGTCATAATCTTTAAGAAACTCTAGCCACCTTCTTTGCCTCATATTCAACTCTTTTTGATCAAACAGATATTTCAAACTCTTATGATCGCTAAAGACGTCGAATCTCGACCTAAACAAATAATGCCTCCAAATCTTTAACACAAAAACCACCGCTGCCAACTCCAAGTCATGAGTTGGATAATTCCTCTCATGCACCTTGAGTTTCCTCGAAGCATACGCCACAACCTGCCCATTTTGCATTAACACACCTCCTAAACCCATCAAAGAAGCATCGCAATAGACCGTAAACGGTTCAGATGGTTTAGGCAAAATCAAAACTGGCGCAGTTGTCAACCTTCTCTTCAGCTCTTGGAAACTATCTTCACACTGCGGAGTCCACACGAACTCTCGACTCTTCCTAGTCAATTGTGTCAACGGTAAAGCTAGCTTGGAAAAGCCTTCAATGAACTTACGGTAATAACCCGCTAAACCAAGAAAGCTTCGAATCTCAAAAACTGACTTTGGAGATTCCCATTCTGACACGGCTTCTATCTTCGAAGGATCCACAGCAATACCTCCACGAGATATCACGTGACCAAGGAAACTCACTTGTTCTAACCAGAATTCGCACTTCGAAAGTTTAGCAAACAAATGATTTTCCTTCAGAATTGACAAAACAATTCCCAAGTGTTCGGCATGCTCTGCTTCACTCTTGGAATAAATCAAAATGTAATCGATGAACACCACCACAAACTTATCCAGAAACTCATGAAAGATTCTGTTCATATACTCCATGAACACACCAGGTGCATTCGTAACACCAAAAGGCATCACCGAATACTCATAGTGTCCATAACGAGTTCTGAACGCAGTTTTCTGAATATCACCCGCTTTCACGCGAATCTGATGATAACCTGACCTCAAGTCAATCTTGCTAAACACACACGCACCCACCAGCTGATCCATTAAATCATCAATCCTTGGCAAAGGATACTTGTTCTTAATGGTCACTTTGTTTAGCTGCCTATAATTCACACAAAGTCTCATTGTTCCTTCTTTCTTCTTCACAAGTAAAACTGGAGCACCCCACGGGCTCACACTAGGACGAATAAACCTTTTGTCAAGCAACTCTTCCAGCTGACTCTACAGTTCCACTAGTTCCGACGGTGACATCCTATAAGGAGCCATCGAAACAGGACTAGTACCAGGAATTAAGTCGATGGAAAACTCTACCTCACGCTCAGGAGGTATATCCGTAATCTCTTCAGGAAAAACTTCAGGAAATTCGCATACTACAGGATAATCCTTTCTTACTCTACCATCTTCCAAAACCATACTCGCCATAAGCATAAACAACCCATCTCCATTCTTCACACTCTTCTCAACTTACTGTGTAGACAAGAAAACCACACCATCTTTCTCGGACTCGAGAAAAAGAACAGCCTTAGCAAAACAGTTGATATAGACATGGTTGGCTTTCAACCAGTCCATACCCAGAATCATATCTATCTGATGCAAAGGAAGACACACGAGATCAACATTCGAAATCTCTTCCGCACATGCGCAAAGGACACTTCAAACAAACAACTGAAGTAGAAACTGAACCCATCGCAGGTGTATCTACCTCCATACTTCGATCCAAAGTAGACAAGACAAGGCCCAATCTCTTGGCACAATCTAAAGCAACAAACGAATGCGTCGCACCCGTATCAATAATAGCAACCAAAGGCACATTAGAGATAAAGCATGTACCTCTGATTAGACGTTCCTCAGCAGAAGTCTCTGCTCCAGATAAAGCGAATACTTTTCCAACTTCTTTCTTTGGCTTTGGACATTTGGTACTTATGTGGCCTCGCTCACCACAATTAAAGCAAGTTACACTCACACCAACTCTACAATCCACCGCTTTGTGACCCACCCTGTCACACTTGAAACACTTAACTATCCCCTGGCGACATTCCATAGCACGATGTCCCTCTTTACCACATTTAAAACATTTGATTGGAGTAGTCACTCCCCCACTCAGACTCTTTCCACTACTTATTGGTCTCTTTCCTCTTCCATCATAAGGCTTAGGACGCATCTGTCCCTTACCTCTTTTCTCACTCAAGCTCTTGTAATAAGCAGTGCTATCCCGACTGTCTTCGTCGTAGATACGACTCTTATTAACCAACTCAGAGAATCTTGTAATCTGCTGATACCCAATCGCCTTCTTTATGTCCGGCCTCAAACCATTAACAAACTTAAGGCACTTCGACCTCTCAGCATTAACAGTATTGTAGTGAGGACAGTATTTGATCAAATCTTGAAATTTAGCCGCATAGTCAGCTACCGAACCACTACCTTGTTTCAATTCCAGGAATTCAACTTCCTTTCTACCACGAACATCCTCCGGAAAATAATTCTCCAAGAATGCATCTCGGAAAATTTCCCAAGTCACCACAACATGCTCCTCCTCATACCTCTGACTAGCGTTGATCCACCAGTCTTCGGCCTCTTTAATCAGCATGTGTGTTCCGAATTGCACTTTCTGAGCGTCGGTGCAATTCATCACACGAAAGATTTTCTCAATTGCTTTTAACCATTCTTGAGCTTCCACCGGAGCATGCTCTCCCTTGAAAGTAGGCGGGTTGTTCTTTTGGAACTTCCCAAGAGCACGAAAAGCATCTTCAGTACCATCATGTGGCGCTTGAGTCGTTTGCGGCATCTGATTTATTGACCCCGCAAGCAACCTCAATGCCTCAGCTAAAGCATCATCATTCCTTCTACCAACCATCTTTTGAACAACACAAAGTATTGATCGCGTTAGCCACACAATCAAATACAAGGGGTTAACAAAATAAGTCCTGACAACTGACCGACTATGCTCTGATACCACTATTGTAACACCCCTTCTAAATACCCCAATTAAAGGTAAAGATTAAAATCAGAGAAATAAAATTGCACGGAAGGGATGCCACAACACACATCACATTCCAAAGTTTTTAAAGAAAAACGGACAGGGTATGTTTGAAAGTATAAGCATTCCAACACAAAACAAACATACAATAAATATTTACTTCATTCTCTCGTGCAAACGCAACGGAGTTTCATAATTTCACATCATCTCCATTTATGGAGGAATCAAAACATAATTCAAGGCATCAAGCCATCATAATTCACATAAGCATATGTTATCAAGTCTCACATATACAAAACATCATATACACGAATAAGGATTATATACATCATAATCCAAATGCAAAATAATCGAGTTCGACACTAAATAAATTCCCCCCCCCCCCCCATGTGTTACTACCAGAGCATCGACTCGACTCTAATCAAAATAAAACAGATTGCATTCCAATGCATCCGTTGACTAGCGCCTCGCGCTACCGTCCTCGGTACCTGAACAATGCCATCAAAAGCATTTTCCAACAGAAGGGTAAGAATTCCAATAATCATATAACATGTAATTTTAAGTAAATGAAATGGCAATAAATAAAGCAATACATAATGATCATGTTCATTTTATCACCTATAGTATCCTTACTCAAGGAATCCATTTCCAACGCATTAACCATGTAAACCGATTATTCGAATACTCACATCCTTGGCTCATATCCATAATTCAAACAACAACAACAACAACAACATTGGCACATAATCAAACACATCAACACACATACATAACATGCACAATTATGCATGTGACTCACAACACGACTCAACGTATGCGAATGCGGTACCGACTCGTGGACCCAAGGTTCCACCACCTATGTTTCCCTTCCGGATCAAGGTCACTACGTCTTTTCCCACAATAGGGTCACCGTCTAGATATTGTGGACCCAATGTTCCACCACCTATATTTCCCTACCGGGTCAAGGTCACTACGTCTTTTCCCATAATAGGGTCACCGTCTAGATATTGTGGACCCAATGTTCCACCACCTATGTTTCCCTTCCGGATCAAGGTCACTACGTCTATTCCCACACTAGGGTCACCGTCTATAAAATCATGTGAACCCACAGTTTCACCGTCTCTGTTTCAAGACCAACCATGCCATGCAATGTACAATATAACCAATGTATGCAATTAAGATCCACAATAATCTTAACATACACATACCATCAAATCCAACCAATGGAACATCAACTATTGTACATGCATGCATACATATAATTTAACAATCACAACGTCAAGTAAAATGTATATAAACAAGTTACTTACTCAACCAAAACATAAACCATCAACTATCAAACAATTCCAAATCGGAAAGTATATTTCAACATAAAGTCATCATCAATGAACCGGCATTACTCTCAATGTTACTCATCGCGATCGAGTCACTGAAATGTAACTCGAACGGTTAAATTCGGGATTAAACTCAATTTATTTCATTTCGTACTAAAATCGGGTCGATTCTTAAAAAGTCGAAATTTCGCAAAACGAACTTCACTATGTTAATCTACACGTCGAATTATGCTAGCACGTCAATTTTCGTGCGAATCGGAGAAAGTAGCTTCGTCACCGAAATTACTGAAAACTTTTTTTTGTAGCTAGCTAATAGCTATATGTCAGCACTGAGCCGTGTTACCAATATGAAGAAAATGTGTGACATGTCTAATGTGTGTCTACAAAATTACGAGTATCCATAATAAATCAAAGCATTAAGTTTAACCTAGCCATCTCATTTGACTTTCAATTGGGTTGTCTATCTAATGGCCTTTCATTCAGAAGGTGGGGCAAGCAGCAAGCTATAACCTGACCGTCCAAGACAATACCATGTGGTGATTCCTCATCTTATGGACCCCATCCTTTAACAACAACAACTTAACAAAGAAATGGATATGAAGACTATATATATACACTATCTTCCCTCACAACCATCACCGCTCATTCACATAATCAAGCACCAAAACTGAAATACATTTGTCATAAATTTGAGATTGTTATTTGAAACATTAAAATGGGCTTCCGTTTACCTGCCGCTATTAGTCGTGCTTCATTAAATGAATTTGACAGCTTCAAAACGTTAATCTTCAAGTCACCAAATAGCTTACAGATAGAAAGCTCGAGTTTGGAACCCATGTCTACTACTTGCGTGCTTTCTTCTGTAACTTCAAGAGCAACTTGTTTTTGAGAACTTCTAACACTCTTCAAACTCCAAGCAACACCATGTCTCCCAATTATAGCCAAGAGACTTGAGATGCCAGTAAGCCTCAAACAACTCCCAGCAACATCCACTCTTCCCGCCTGCAACCTTATCGTACATTTCAATTAGAGATATACTTCTATTTTCATCGTCTACGAGATGTAAGGCTCCTAATTCCATAAGATACAAAGTCTCCTCGATTGAAGTATAAATGTTGCCACTGCGAACAATTCCAGTTGATACCCACATTTTCCCATTCTTCTCAATAACCTCTGCCATTCCCATCTCTTCATTCCACCTGCATTTTGATTTCACATTCCTGAACTGCAATTTGGGCAAGGAAGTGGATGTGAAGTGAAGGTCCTCTTCATCACTTGCATTTTGCAAAAAGACTTGATCATTATCGTCATCACTATCTTCATTTGAAGAATATTCCCACACTTTTGCTTCCATTGATCAAAAGCTGAGGCGACGAGCGTCGGTGGTTGAGTGGTAATTTAGGGTTCTTGAAAAAAATTCCCAGAGCAGAATCCAATCCTCCTTTCCATCCTATAAAACAATTTTTTTTACTACTACTTACTTTCCTCCCCCTAACTTTCTAAAATTCTAATTTGGCCCAATCTATTTAATTCAAATTATATCATATAATTCTATTAAAACCATATTACATTTAATTAATATTTATTCCATAAAAACTAAATTATACCGATAAATCAAACAAAGCCAAATACACACCAAAATAATATTACTCAAAAAAGTATTTTATCATTATGAATATTTTTATTTCAAATAACCGAATTAACATTTTAATTGATATCAAATAAATATATTTCTTAAAATAGATTTAATTTGATAATTTCGGAAAAAAAATAACTTAAATAACATTTAATCAAAAACGGGGTGTCACAGTTGTTGTTGTTGTTT
>OX451740.1:454098596-454101096 GCA_948472305.1 Vicia faba
TTGTTGTTTGTTTGACGTTGTTGTTGTTGGTGTTTATTTGACGTTGTTGTTGTTGTTGTTTATTTGACGTTGTTGTTGTTGTTGTTTATTTGACATTGTTGTTGTTGTTGTGTTGACGTTGTTGTTGTTGTTATTGTTGTTTATTTGACGTTGTTGTTGTTGTTTATTTGATGTTGTTTTAGTTGTTGTTGTTTATTTGATGTTGTTGTTGTTGTTTATTTGATGTTGTTTTAGTTGTTGTTGTTTATTTGACGTTGTTGTTGTTTTTTATTTGACGTTGTTGTTGACATTGTTGTTGTTGTTGTTTATTTGACGTTGTTGTTGTTATTGACGTTGTTGTTGTTGTTGTTGTTGTTGTTGTTTATTTGATGTTATTGTTGTTTTTTATTTGATGTTATTGTTGTTGTTGTTTATTTGACGTTTTTGTTGTTGTTATTGTTGTTGTTGTTGTTTATTTGACATTGTTGTTGTTGTTGTTTATTTGACGTTGTTGTTGTTGTTTATTTGACGTTGTTGTTGTTGTTGTTTATTTGACGTTGTTGTTGTTGTTGTTATTGTTTATTTGAAGTCGTTGTTGTTGTTGTTTATTTGACGTTGTTAATGTTGTTGACGTTGTTGTTGTTGTTTTTGTTATTTATTTGACGTTGTTGTTGTGTTTGTTTTTGTTGTTGTTATTGTTGTTGTTGTTGTTTATTTGACGTTGTTGTTGTTGTTGTTTATTTGACGTTGTTGTTGTTGTTGTTTTTGTTGTTTATTTGACGTTGTTGTTGTTGTTGTTGTTAATTTGACATTGTTGTTGTTGTTGTGTTGACGTTGTTGTTGTTGTTGTTTATTTGAAGTTGTGGTTGTTGTTTATTTGATGTTGTTTTAGTTGTTGTTGTTTATTTGACGTTGTTGTTGTTGTTGTTGTTGTTTATTTGATGTTGTTTTAGTTGTTGTTGTTTATTTGACGTTGTTCTTGTTTTTTATTTGACGTTGTTGTTGTTGACATTGTTGTTGTTGTTGTTTATTTGACGTTGTTGTTGTTGTTTATTTGACGTAGTTGTTGTTATTAACGTTGTTGTTGTTGTTGTTTATTTGACGTTTTTGTTGTTGTTGTTGATGTTGCTGTTGTTGTTTTTTATTTGATGTTATTGTTGTTGTTGTTTATTTGACGTTGTTGTTGTTGTTATTGTTGTTGTTGTTGTTTATTTGACATTGTTGTTGTTGTTTATTTGACGTTGTTGTTGTTGTTGTTGTTTATTTGACGTTGTTGTTGTTGTTGTTTATTTGACGTTGTTGTTGTTATTTATTTGACGTTGTTGTTGTTGTTGTTATTGTTTATTTGACGTTGTTGTTGTTGTTGTTGTTGTTGTTTATTTGATGTTGTTGTTGTTGTTTATGTTATTTATTTGATGTTGTTTTAGTTGTTGTTGTTTATTTGACGTTGTTGTTGTTTTTTATTTGACGTTATTGTTGTTGACATTGTTGTTGTTGTTGTTGTTTATTTGACGTTGTTTTATTGTTGTTGTTTATTTGACGTAGTTATTGTTATTGACGTTGTTGTTGTTGTTGTTGTTGATTTGACGTTTTTGTTGTTGTTGATGTTGTTGTTGTTGTTGTTTTTTATTTGACGTTGTTGTTGTTATTTGACGTTGTTGTTGTATTTGTTGTTGTTGTTGTTGTTGTTCTTTATTTGACGTTGTTGTTGTTGTTGTTTATTTGATGTTGTTTTAGTTGTTGTTGTTGTTATTTATTTGACGTTGTTGTTGTTGTTGTTTATTTCATGTTGTTTTAGTTGTTGTTGTTTATTTGACGTTGTTGTTGTTTTTTATTTGACGTTGTTGTTGTTGACATTGTTGTTGTTGTTGTTTATTTGACGTTGTTGTTGTTGTTTATTTGACGTAGTTGTTGTTATTGACGTTGTTGTTGTTGTTGTTGTTTATTTGACGTTTTTGTTGTTGTTGTTGTTGTTTATTTGACGTTGTTATTGTTGTTGTTTATTTGATGTTGTTTTAGTTGTTGTTGTTTATTTGACGTTGTTGTTGTTGTTGTTGTTTATTTCATTTTGTTTTAGTTGTTGTTGTTTATTTGACGTTGTTGTTGTTGTTTATTTGACGTTGTTGTTGTTTTTTATTTGACATTTTTGTTGTTGTTGTTGTTATTGTTGTTTGTTGTTGTTTATTTGACGTTGTTGTTGTTGTTGTTTATTTGACGTTGTTGTTGTTGTTTATTTGACGTTGTTGTTGTTGTTGTTTATTTGACGTTGTTGTTGTTATTTATTTGACGTAGTTGTTGTTATTGACGTTGTTGTTGTTGTTGTTTATTTGACATTTTTGTTGTTGTTGTTGTTTTTTATTTGGCGTTGTTGTTTATTTGAAGTTGTTGTTGTTGTTATTGTTATTGTTGTTGTTTATTTGACGTTGTTGTTGTTGTTGTTTATTTGACGTTGTTGTTGTTGTTTATTTGATGTTGTTGTTGTTGTTGTTTATTTGACGTTGTTGCTGTTATTTATTTGACG
>OX451740.1:454106096-454108596 GCA_948472305.1 Vicia faba
TGTTGTTGTTTATTTGACGTTGTTGTTGTTGTTGTTTATTTGACGTTGTTGTTGTTGTTGTTGTTTTTGTTGTTTATTTGACGTTGTTGTTGTTGTTGTTGTTAATTTGACATTGTTGTTGTTGTTGTGTTGACGTTGTTGTTGTTGTTGTTTATTTGAAGTTGTGGTTGTTGTTTATTTGATGTTGTTTTAGTTGTTGTTGTTTATTTGACGTTGTTGTTGTTGTTGTTGTTGTTTATTTGATGTTGTTTTAGTTGTTGTTGTTTATTTGACGTTGTTCTTGTTTTTTATTTGACGTTGTTGTTGTTGACATTGTTGTTGTTGTTGTTTATTTGACGTTGTTGTTGTTGTTTATTTGACGTAGTTGTTGTTATTAACGTTGTTGTTGTTGTTGTTTATTTGACGTTTTTGTTGTTGTTGTTGATGTTGCTGTTGTTGTTTTTTATTTGATGTTATTGTTGTTGTTGTTTATTTGACGTTGTTGTTGTTGTTATTGTTGTTGTTGTTGTTTATTTGACATTGTTGTTGTTGTTTATTTGACGTTGTTGTTGTTGTTGTTGTTTATTTGACGTTGTTGTTGTTGTTGTTTATTTGACGTTGTTGTTGTTATTTATTTGACGTTGTTGTTGTTGTTGTTATTGTTTATTTGACGTTGTTGTTGTTGTTGTTGTTGTTGTTTATTTGATGTTGTTGTTGTTGTTTATGTTATTTATTTGATGTTGTTTTAGTTGTTGTTGTTTATTTGACGTTGTTGTTGTTTTTTATTTGACGTTATTGTTGTTGACATTGTTGTTGTTGTTGTTGTTTATTTGACGTTGTTTTATTGTTGTTGTTTATTTGACGTAGTTATTGTTATTGACGTTGTTGTTGTTGTTGTTGTTGATTTGACGTTTTTGTTGTTGTTGATGTTGTTGTTGTTGTTGTTTTTTATTTGACGTTGTTGTTGTTATTTGACGTTGTTGTTGTATTTGTTGTTGTTGTTGTTGTTGTTCTTTATTTGACATTGTTGTTGTTGTTGTTTATTTGATGTTGTTTTAGTTGTTGTTGTTGTTATTTATTTGACGTTGTTGTTGTTGTTGTTTATTTCATGTTGTTTTAGTTGTTGTTGTTTATTTGACGTTGTTGTTGTTTTTTATTTGACGTTGTTGTTGTTGACATTGTTGTTGTTGTTGTTTATTTGACGTTGTTGTTGTTGTTTATTTGACGTAGTTGTTGTTATTGACGTTGTTGTTGTTGTTGTTGTTTATTTGACGTTTTTGTTGTTGTTGTTGTTGTTTATTTGACGTTGTTATTGTTGTTGTTTATTTGATGTTGTTTTAGTTGTTGTTGTTTATTTGACGTTGTTGTTGTTGTTGTTGTTTATTTCATTTTGTTTTAGTTGTTGTTGTTTATTTGACGTTGTTGTTGTTGTTTATTTGACGTTGTTGTTGTTTTTTATTTGACATTTTTGTTGTTGTTGTTGTTATTGTTGTTTGTTGTTGTTTATTTGACGTTGTTGTTGTTGTTGTTTATTTGACGTTGTTGTTGTTGTTTATTTGACGTTGTTGTTGTTGTTGTTTATTTGACGTTGTTGTTGTTATTTATTTGACGTAGTTGTTGTTATTGACGTTGTTGTTGTTGTTGTTTATTTGACATTTTTGTTGTTGTTGTTGTTTTTTATTTGGCGTTGTTGTTTATTTGAAGTTGTTGTTGTTGTTATTGTTATTGTTGTTGTTTATTTGACATTGTTGTTGTTGTTGTTTATTTGACGTTGTTGTTGTTGTTTATTTGATGTTGTTGTTGTTGTTGTTTATTTGACGTTGTTGCTGTTATTTATTTGACGTTGTTGTTGTTGTTATTGTTTATTTGACGTTGTTGTTGTTGTTGTTGTTTATTTGACGTTGTTAATGTTGTTGACATTGTTGTTGTTGTTTTTGTTATTTATTTGACGTTGTTGTTGTTGTTGTTGTTTTTGTTGTTGTTATTGTTGGTGTTGTTATTGTTTATTTGACGTAGTTGTTGTTATTGAAGTTGTTGTTTGTTGTTTATTTGACGTTGTTGTTGTTGTTGTTGTTTATTTGATGTTGTTTTAGTTGTTGTTGTTTATTTGACGTTGTTGTTGTTTTTTATTTGACGTTGTTGTTGTTGACATTGTTGTTGTTGTTGTTTATTTGACGTTGTTGTTGTTGTTGTTGTTTATTTGACGTAGTTGTTGTTATTGACGTTGTTGTTGTTGTTGTTGTTTATTAGACGTTGTTGTTGTTATTTATTTGATGTTGTTGTTGTTGTTTATTTGACGTTGTTATTGTTATTTATTTGACGTTGTTGTTGTTGTTGTTATTGTTTATTTGACGTTGTTGTTGTTGTTGTTGTTTATTTGACATTGTTATTGTTGTTGACGTTGTTGTTGTTGTTTTTGTTACTTATTTGACGTTGTTGTTGTTGTTGTTTTTGTTGTTGTTATTGTTGGTGTTGTTGTTGTTTATTTGACGTTGTTGTTGTTGTTGTTTTTGTTGTTGTT
>OX451740.1:454111096-454113596 GCA_948472305.1 Vicia faba
TTGTTGTTGTTGTTTTTGTTGTTGTTATTGTTGGTGTTGTTGTTGTTTATTTGACGTTGTTGTTGTTGTTGTTTGTTTGACGTTGTTGTTGTTGGTGTTTATTTGACGTTGTTGTTGTTGTTGTTGTTTATTTGACGTTGTTGTTGTTGTTGTTTATTTGACATTGTTGCTGTTGTTGTGTTGACGTTGTTGTTGTTGTTATTGTTGTTTATTTGACGTTGTTGTTGTTGTTGTTTATTTGATGTTGTTTTAGTTGTTGTTGTTTATTTGATGTTGTTGTTGTTGTTTATTTGATGTTGTTTTAGTTGTTGTTGTTTATTTGACGTTGTTGTTGTTTTTTATTTGACGTTGTTGTTGTTGACATTGTTGTTGTTGTTGTTTATTTGACGTTGTTGTTGTTATTGACGTTGTTGTTGTTGTTGTTGTTGTTTATTTGATGTTGTTTTAGTTGTTGTTGTTTATTTGACGTTGTTCTTGTTTTTTATTTGACGTTGTTGTTGTTGACATTGTTGTTGTTGTTGTTTATTTGACGTTGTTGTTGTTGTTTATTTGACGTAGTTGTTGTTATTAACGTTGTTGTTGTTGTTGTTGTTTATTTGACGTTTTTGTTGTTGTTGTTGTTGATGTTGCTGTTGTTGTTTTTTATTTGATGTTATTATTGTTGTTGTTTATTTGACGTTGTTGTTGTTGTTATTGTTGTTGTTGTTGTTTATTTGACATTGTTGTTGTTGTTGTTTATTTGACGTTGTTGTTGTTGTTGTTGTTTATTTGACGTTGTTGTTGTTGTTGTTTATTTGACGTTGTTGTTGTTTTTTATTTGACGTTGTTGTTGACATTGTTGTTGTTGTTGTTTATTTGACGTTGTTGTTGTTATTGACGTTGTTGTTGTTGTTGTTGTTGTTGTTTATTTGATGTTATTGTTGTTGTTGTTTATTTGACGTTGTTGTTGTTGTTATTGTTGTTGTTGTTGTTTATTTGACATTGTTGTTGTTGTTGTTTATTTGACGTTGTTGTTGTTGTTTATTTGACGTTGTTGTTGTTGTTGTTTATTTGACGTTGTTGTTGTTGTTGTTATTGTTTATTTGAAGTCGTTGTTGTTGTTGTTTATTTGACGTTGTTAATGTTGTTGACGTTGTTGTTGTTGTTTTTGTTATTTATTTGACGTTGTTGTTGTGTTTGTTTTTGTTGTTGTTATTGTTGTTGTTGTTGTTTATTTGACGTTGTTGTTGTTGTTGTTTATTTGACGTTGTTGTTGTTGTTGTTTTTGTTGTTTATTTGACGTTGTTGTTGTTGTTGTTGTTAATTTGACATTGTTGTTGTTGTTGTGTTGACGTTGTTGTTGTTGTTGTTTATTTGAAGTTGTGGTTGTTGTTTATTTGATGTTGTTTTAGTTGTTGTTGTTTATTTGACGTTGTTGTTGTTGTTGTTGTTGTTTATTTGATGTTGTTTTAGTTGTTGTTGTTTATTTGACGTTGTTCTTGTTTTTTATTTGACGTTGTTGTTGTTGACATTGTTGTTGTTGTTGTTTATTTGACGTTGTTGTTGTTGTTTATTTGACGTAGTTGTTGTTATTAACGTTGTTGTTGTTGTTGTTTATTTGACGTTTTTGTTGTTGTTGTTGATGTTGCTGTTGTTGTTTTTTATTTGATGTTATTGTTGTTGTTGTTTATTTGACGTTGTTGTTGTTGTTATTGTTGTTGTTGTTGTTTATTTGACATTGTTGTTTTTGTTTATTTGACGTTGTTATTGTTGTTGTTGTTTATTTGAAGTTGTTGTTGTTGTTGTTGTTTATTTGACGTTGTTTTTGTTATTTATTTGACGTTGTTGTTGTTGTTGTTATTGTTTATTTGACGTTGTTGTTGTTGTTGTTGTTGTTTATTTGATGTTGTTGTTGTTGTTTATGTTATTTATTTGATGTTGTTTTAGTTGTTGTTGTTTATTTGACGTTGTTGTTGTTTTTTATTTGACGTTATTGTTGTTGACATTGTTGTTGTTGTTGTTGTTTATTTGACGTTGTTTTATTGTTGTTGTTTATTTGACGTAGTTATTGTTATTGACGTTGTTGTTGTTGTTGTTGTTGTTGATTTGACGTTTTTGTTGTTGTTGATGTTGTTGTTGTTGTTGTTTTTTATTTGACGTTGTTGTTGTTATTTGACGTTGTTGTTGTATTTGTTGTTGTTGTTGTTGTTGTTGTTCTTTATTTGACGTTGTTGTTGTTGTTTATTTGATGTTGTTTTAGTTGTTGTTGTTGTTATTTATTTGACGTTGTTGTTGTTGTTGTTTATTTCATGTTGTTTTAGTTGTTGTTGTTTATTTGACGTTGTTGTTGTTTTTTATTTGACGTTGTTGTTGTTGACATTGTTGTTGTTGTTGTTTATTTGACGTTGTTGTTGTTGTTTATTTGACGTAGTTGTTGTTATTGACGTTGTTGTTGTTGTTGTTGTTTATTTGACGTTTTTGTTGTTGTTGTTGTTGTTTATTTGACGTTGTTATTGTTGTT
>OX451740.1:454118596-454136096 GCA_948472305.1 Vicia faba
ATTAATAAAATAAAAAGGAATTATTTATTTTGAAATATGGAGGAAAATAAAAGAAATAAGAAAATGCTGAGTTTTTAAGTTATTGGGCTTGGATGTTGATAGTAAAGAGTGGGGGTGAAAAAGAAGTAAGGATATGTTTTGGAACTCAAGTTATTTTTCTCATTTTTCACGATAAACAGATTTGGGAGTTATTGGGGAAATAGAGCTCTGAAGGTGAGAAGAACGAAGAACATCGCTCAAAAACTCAAGCTGCTAATTGATAAGGTAAGGGGGGCTATTACTCGATTTACCTTTGTTTATGGGTTTATGTACGGTTGATTTGGGTAATCGTAGGGAAAAACCCAATTGTTAGATGTTATTAGGGATCGATACCCTTAGGATTGAACTTTGTTAAAGAGGGTTTAGGTTCTCAATTTTATGAAATCAATTAAGGATTTTAGGTTCCTAATGGTGGATTGGAAGTATATCTGCATGATCGTGAATTTACCTTAGAAGTTATAGGGATAACCCCAATGTTAGCAGATTTCCCCAAAATGAACGACTAATCACTTCTAAGGTTACTATAATGATTGTTGGTAATTAGGAAATTGAGGTGTTGTTTTGAATTATACAAACTCGATGTCGTTAGGTACCGAAATGCGCGTTTAGCTGGCATTTTTCCGTGTTTGGCTGCTATTCTGAGCTGCTGCAGGTACAGGAAAATTCTGTACGCGCTCAGCAACACGGGCCGTGTTGCACAACACGGGCACTCGTGTTGTTCTTCTGTGTTGGTGAGATAATGTGTTTTCTGGACACATTACAACACGGGCCGTGTTGCACAACACGGGCACCCGTGTTGGTCCCCTGTAATGAGAAAAAAATGTGTTTTCTGGACACGTTACAACACGGGCCGTGTTGTTTAACACGGGCACCCGTGTTGATGCTACTGTGTTGATTTTCTGAACTTTGTTTTCAGTGCTTGATTGTGGATTTTATTGCCATGCTTTTAGATAATGTTATCAAGCATGAATTATGATATAACTTGATGTGATTGATGTTAAATAGTATGCTGAGTGATTACATGCTATCCATATCCTGTTATGATTGATGTTGTTGATGTTGCATGATATGTTGATTGATGTTCATAGTATGCTGAGTGTTACATACTTTACATATCATGTTGCATTTGTTAATTCCCATTGTGTGGAATTAACATGGTGGCCAATATACGTGTCCGCGATTTAATGGAACGTTGAGGTGGTAGCCGTGTCCGCGATATAATGGAACGGTGAGTTATCCGTGACCCGAGATTTAATGGGGCGGTAAAGTGGTACCACATGCATGGGTGTGTTGCATTACCTTGAATATAACATGAATGGATGATTTTTCCAATGTTGTATTTGATTGTTTGTAGGCACGTATGGTTGCTAAATTGTTGACGATATTTGATGTTAATTGCAAATATGAAAAATAATATATATGGGTATATGAATTGTAAAGATTTTTGTAAACTATGAAATATGCTAATTGTTGGGTGATGCTTATGGTTTCCTGAATTGGTTGTTATGAACGTATAATCAAATGTATAATTGAGATGCTCACCCTTACTGTTGAATATTTCAGATTGAGGAGCTTCGTTCAGGTGCTTGGCGAAGGCTCGTCGTTTCTAGTTTATTTTCGTTTTAGTATTGTCCGGGTCATGCTCTGATAGTTGTAACTCCGGGAACGTTTGTTTGTCGAGCTGTTTTAATCAGACTCGTTTAATTCCTTATGTTTTGTTATAATATGACGTTGACATTTTCCAGGTGTTAATCCCTGATGATTTTGAAAATATTATAACATTGATTTTATTAATTGAATTATTCCGCTGTGTAAACATGTATTGAGTTACTACTACGTTATGCATGACAGGAATTTGTTTTATTAAAAGAGATTTGTAGCATCCTCGATTATACATGTACTCTGAAATTATGATTTTAATATTTGCGAAAATTTATTCGGGGTTTTAGAGGGTGTTACAATAGTGGTATCAGAGCATAGTCGGTCGTTGCGACCAGAGTCTTGAGTCAGTCATCCCTTTTGTATGCGATTAGTGTAAGGTAACACTGTCGATACTGTATTCTGATGAAGAGTATGTTTTGATTCTCAGGAACATGGCTGGAAGAGGTAACAGACGAAATGATGCTGCACTAGCTGAGGCTTTGGGGATGTTAGCTGGTGTACTTGCTGGAAACCCAACTGGAGGCGTGATTGGTGCTGATAGGCAATTGGGAAATTTCCAAAGGAACAATCCTCTGTTGTTCAAAGGTACACATGACCCTGAAGGTGCTCAGAAGTGGCTGAAGGAAATCGAAAGGATTTTCCGTGTGATTGATTGTGCTGAAGATCTGAAGGTCAGATATGGTACGCATATGTTGGCAGAAGAGGCCGACGACTGGTGGGTTGCCACAAGGACCGAGATGGTTCAGGATGGAGAGGCACTGACTTGGGCTAACTTCAGAAGAGCTTTTCTGAGGAGGTACTTTCCTGAAGATGTTCGGGGAAGAAAGGAAATTGAGTTTTTGGAGCTTAAGCAGGGCAATCTGACTGTTAGTGAGTATGCTACTAAGTTCACTGAGCTGGCAAAGTATTATGCTCACTACAACAATGATGAGGCTGGAGAATTCTCTAAATGTATCAAATTTGAGAATGGTCTCCGAGATGAGATTAAGCAGGGAATCAGGTACCAGCGTATTCGTAGATTTTCTGATCTGGTGGATTGTAGCAGAATCCTGGAAGAAGATATTACCAAGAATAGGTCGTCTCACTCTCGTGGGGCTGTTGATAAAAGAGGAAAGCAACATATGGACCGTGGCAAGCCATATGGTAGAGATAACCAGAAATCAGGTGGATGGAAAAGGCCTAGTGGGGGAGATTCTAAGGCTCCTATCAGATGCTACAGGTGTGGTGAGTCTGGTCATCACATTCGAGATTGCAAGAGTGATGAGAAGAAGTGCTATAAATGTGGAAAGGCTGGTCATTTGTCTATTGATTGCAAAGGGAAGTCTGTTACTTGTTACAATTGTGGCGAAGAAGGTCACATTCGTCCGCAGTGTCCTAAGCCTAGGAAGGATCAGTCAGGTGGAAAAGTGTTTGCTTTGTCTGGATCTGAGACTACCCCAGAGGATCGATTGATTAAAGGTACGTGTTTTATTCATGGCACACCTTTAGTTGCAATTATTGATACTGGTGCAACTCATTCTTTCATTTCTTTGGATTGTGCTGAGAGGTTGAAACTGGACATATCTGGTATGCAAGGTAGCATGATTGTTGATACTCCTGCATCGGGTTCAGTGACAACTTCACTTGTATGTAGGAATTGTCCTATTGAGATTTTTGGTAGAGGTTTCGGTATGGATTTAGTGTGCCTACCGCTTGAACAAATTGATATTATCCTTGGGATGAACTGGTTGGAATTCAACCGGGTTCATCTGAACTGCTTTGCTAAGACGGTGATTTTTCCAGAAGCAGTTGGTGTCGAGAATTTGACTATGACTGCTAGGCAGGTACAAGAAGCAATGGAAGACGGTGCTAATGTGTTTATGTTACTTGCTTCGTTAGATGCAACAGGAAAGGTCAGGAGTGGGGAATTTCCAGTGGTGTGTGAATTTCCAGAAGTCTTTCCTGATGATGTTGGTGAGTTACCTCCAGAGAGAGAAGTGGAATTTTCTATAGATTTGATTCCTGGTACGAGACCGGTGTCGATGGCGCCATATCGTATGTCTGCGTCTGAGTTGGCTGAATTGAAGAGTCAGTTGGAAGATTTACTGGAGAAGAAGTTTATTCGTCCAAGTGTTTCGCCTTGGGGTGCTCCGGTATTGTTGGTTAAGAAGAAAGAAGGTTCTATGAGACTGTGTGTTGATTACAGGCAATTGAACAAGGTAACCATTAAGAATCGGTACCCGTTACCGAGGATTGATGATTTAATGGATCAGCTAATTGGAGCCAGTGTATTCAGTAAGATTGACTTGAGATCTGGATATCATCAGATTCGTGTGAAAGCGGAAGATATTCAAAAGACTGCTTTTCGAACGAGGTATGGGCATTATGAATATTCTGTTATGCCGTTCGGAGTTACTAATGCACCTGGTGTTTTCATGGAATATATGAATAGGATTTTTCATCCGTATCTGGATAAATTTGTTGTGGTTTTTATTGATGACATTCTGATTTATTCCAAGAACGACAAAGAGCATGCGGAACATCTCAGAATTGTGTTAGAGTTGTTGAAAGATAGGAAGTTGTATGCAAAGTTGTCCAAATGTGAGTTCTGGCTGAATGAAGTTAGTTTTCTTGGACATGTGATTTCTAAGAATGGTATTGCCGTGGATCCTACAAAAGTAGAAGCAGTATCTCAGTGGGAAGCGCCGAAGACTGTTTCTGAAATCAGAAGTTTTCTTGGTCTTGCAGGTTATTACAGAAAGTTTATCGAAGGATTCTCAAAGTTAGCTTTGCCGTTGACGAAGTTGACTCGTAAAGGACAAGCGTTTATTTGGGATTCGGAATGTGAGAAAGGTTTCCAAGAATTGAAGCGGAGATTGACTAGTGCTCCTATTCTGATTTTGCCGAATCCAGTGGAATCTTTTGTGGTCTATTGCGATGCATCTCTGTTGGGTTTAGGTGGTGTTTTAATGCAGAATCAGCAGGTAGTTGCGTATGCTTCGAGACAGTTGAAGGTTCATGAAAGGAACTATCCTACTCATGATTTAGAGTTGGCAGCAGTTGTGTTTGTCTTGAAATTGTGGAGACATTATCTGTATGGTTCGAGATTTGAAGTGTATAGCGATCATAAGAGTTTGAAGTATCTTTTCGATCAGAAAGAGCTCAATATGAGGCAAAGAAGGTGGTTGGAATTTCTCAAAGATTATGATTTTGGTTTGAATTACCATCCTGGTAAGGCAAATGTGGTTGCGGATGCTTTGAGCAGGAAATCCTTGCATATGTCTATGATGATGGTTCGTGAATTGGATTTAATTGAACAATTCCGAGATTTGAGTTTAGTTTGTGAAAGTACTCCGAAGTGTGTTCGTTTGGGTATGTTGAAACTTACTAGTGGTATTCTAGAAGAGATCAGGATCGGGCAGAAATCTGATGTTAATTTAGTTGATAAATTGACATTGATCAACCAAGATCAAGGTGGTGAATTTAGAATTGATGAAAATGATGTTATGAGATTTGGCGATAGAGTTTGTGTTCCTGATGTCGCAGAAATCAAGAAGAGTATATTAGAGGAAGGACATCGCAGTGGGATGAGTATTCATCCGGGTGCCACGAAAATGTATCATGATTTGAAGAAATTGTTTTGGTGGCCGGGAATGAAAAAGGAAATAGCTGAATTTGTGTATGCATGTTTAATCTGTCAGAAATCGAAGATTGAGCATCAGAAGCCGTCTGGATTTATGCAACCAATGTTTATTCCAGAATGGAAGTGGGATAGTATTTCAATGGATTTTGTATCTGGGTTGCCGAGGACTCCTATGAATTGTGAAGCGATATGGGTCGTTGTGGATAGACTGACTAAGTCTGCTCATTTTATACCGGTGCGAATGGATTACTCAATGGAGAGATTGGCACAGTTATATATTGAGAAAATAGTGAGTTTGCATGGAGTTCCTTCTAGTATTGTGTCGGATAGAGATCCGAGATTCACTTCGAAATTTTGGGAAGGATTGCAGAAAGCTTTGGGTACTAAATTGAGGTTGAGTTCAGCTTACCATCCTCAGACTGATGGACAGACGGAGAGGACGATTCAATTGTTAGAAGATTTGTTGCGTGCTTGTGTTTTAGAGAAGGGTGGAGCTTGGGATAGCTATTGGCCATTGATTGAATTTACTTATAACAATAGTTACCATTCGAGTATTGGTATGGCTCCGTTCGAGGCATTGTATGGTAGACGGTGTAGAACACCTCTGTGTTGGTATGAATCTGGAGAGAGTTCGGTAATTGGGCCAGAGATTGTTCAGCAGACTACTGAAAAGATCAAATTGATTCAAGAGAAGATGAGAGCTTCTCAGAGTCGTCAGAAAAGTTATCATGATAAGAGGAGAAAGAATTTAGAATTCAGTGCTGGAGATCATGTGTTTATGAGAGTTACTCCGATGACGGGTATTGGTCGAGCGTTGAAATCTAAGAAGTTGACTCCGCGTTTTATTGGTCCGTTTCAGATTACGGAAAGAGTTGGAGAAGTTGCTTATCGTATTGCTTTACCTCCGAGACTTGCGAATTTGCACGATGTTTTTCATGTTTCTCAGTTGAGGAGATACATTCCAGACCCATCTCATGTAATCCAAATAGATGATGTACAGGTGAGAGATAACCTGACAGTAGAAACATTGCCTATGAGGATAGAAGATCGGGAAGTGAAACAGTTAAGAGGTAAAGAGATAGCATTAGTGAAGGTTGCTTGGGGAGGTCCAGCAGATGGAAATATCACTTGGGAGCTGGAGAGCCAAATGAAAGAGGCTTATCCGGAACTGTTCGTCTAAGGTATGTTTTCGAGGACGAAAACTCTTTTAGTGGGGGAGAGTTGTAACACCCCAGTTTCAATTATTTGATTTATTTAAATTTGGGAAATTATTTTATTAGAATTAATAAAATAAAAAGGAATTATTTATTTTGAAATATGGAGGAAAATAAAAGAAATAAGAAAATGCTGAGTTTTTAAGTTATTGGGCTTTAATGTTGATAGTAAAGAGTGGGGGTGAAAAAGAAGTAAGGATATGTTTTGGAACTCAAGTTATTTTTCTCATTTTTCACGATAAACAGATTTGGGAGTTATTGGGGAAATAGAGCTCTGAAGGTGAGAAGAACGAAGAACATCGCTCAAAAACTCAAGCTGCTAATTGATAAGGTAAGGGGGGCTATTACTCGATTTACCTTTGTTTATGGGTTTATGTACGGTTGATTTGGGTAATCGTAGGGAAAAACCCAATTGTTAGATGTTATTAGGGATCGATACCCTTAGGATTGAACTTTGTTAAAGAGGGTTTAGGTTCTCAATTTTATGAAATCAATTAACGATTTTAGGTTCATAATGGTGGATTGGAAGTATATCTGCATGATCGTGAATTTACCTTAGAAGTTATAGGGATAACCCCAATGTTAGCAGATTTCCCCAAAATGAACGACTAATCACTTCTAAGGTTACTATAATGATTGTTGGTAATTAGGAAATTGAGGTGTTGTTTTGAATTATACAAACTCGATGTCGTTAGGTACCGAAATGCGCGTTTAGCTGGCATTTTTCCGTGTTTGGCTGCTATTCTGAGCTGCTGCAGGTACAAGAAAATTCTGTACGCGCTCAGCAACACGGGCCGTGTTGCACAACACGGGCACTCGTGTTGTTCTTCTGTGTTGGTGAGATAATGTGTTTTCTGGACACATTACAACACGGGCCGTGTTGCACAACACGGGCACCCGTGTTGGTCCCCTGTAATGAGAAAAAAATGTGTTTTCTGGACACGTTACAACACGGGCCGTGTTGTTTAACACGGGCACCCGTGTTGATGCTACTGTGTTGATTTTCTGAACTTTGTTTTCAGTGCTTGATTGTGGATTTTATTGCCATGCTTTTAGATAATGTTATCAAGCATGAATTATGATATAACTTGATGTGATTGATGTTAAATAGTATGCTGAGTGATTACATGCTATCCATATCCTGTTATGATTGATGTTGTTGATGTTGCATGATATGTTGATTGATGTTCATAGTATGCTGAGTGTTACATACTTTACATATCATGTTGCATTTGTTAATTCCCATTGTGTGGAATTAACATGGTGGCCAATATACGTGTCCGCGATTTAATGGAACGTTGAGGTGGTAGCCGTGTCCGCGATATAATGGAACGGTGAGTTATCCGTGACCCGAGATTTAATGGGGCGGTAAAGTGGTACCACATGCATGGGTGTGTTGCATTACCTTGAATATAACATGAATGGATGATTTTTCCAATGTTGTATTTGATTGTTTGTAGGCACGTATGGTTGCTAAATTGTTGACGATATTTGATGTTAATTGCAAATATGAAAAATAATATATATGGGTATATGAATTGTAAAGATTTTTGTAAACTATGAAATATGCTAATTGTTGGGTGATGCTTATGGTTTCCTGAATTGGTTGTTATGAACGTATAATCAAATGTATAATTGAGATGCTCACCCTTACTGTTGAATATTTCAGATTGAGGAGCTTCGTTCAGGTGCTTGGCGAAGGCTCGTCGTTTCTAGTTTATTTTCGTTTTAGTATTGTCCGGGTCATGCTCTGATAGTTGTAACTCCGGGAACGTTTGTTTGTCGAGCTGTTTTAATCAGACTCGTTTAATTCCTTATGTTTTGTTATAATATGACGTTGACATTTTCCAGGTGTTAATCCCTGATGATTTTGAAAATATTATAACATTGATTTTATTAATTGAATTATTCCGCTGTGTAAACATGTATTGAGTTACTACTACGTTATGCATGACAGGAATTTGTTTTATTAAAAGAGATTTGTAGCATCCTCGATTATACATGTACTCTGAAATTATGATTTTAATATTTGCGAAAATTTATTCGGGGTTTTAGAGGGTGTTACAGTTGTTGTTGTTATTTATTTGACGTTGTTGTTGTTGTTGTTGTTTATTTCATGTTGTTTTAGTTGTTGTTGTTTATTTGACGTTGTTGTTGTTTTTTATTTGACGTTGTTGTTGTTGACATTGTTGTTGTTGTTGTTTATTTGACGTTGTTGTTGTTGTTTATTTGACGTAGTTGTTGTTATTGACGTTGTTGTTGTTGTTGTTGTTTATTTGACGTTGTTGTTGTTGTTGTTGTTTATTTGACGTTGTTGTTGTTGTTGTTTATTTGACGTTGTTGTTGTTATTTATTTGACGTTGTTGTTGTTGTTGTTGTTATTGTTTATTTGACGTTGTTGTTGTTGTTTTTTATGTTTATTTGAGGTTGTTGTTGTTGTTGTTATTTATTTGATGTTGTTTTAGTTGTTGTTGTTTATTTGACGTTGTTGTTGTTTTTTATTTGACGTTATTGTTGTTGACATTGTTGTTGTTGTTGTTGTTTATTTGACGTTGTTTTATTGTTGTTGTTTATTTGACGTAGTTATTGTTATTAACGTTGTTGTTGTTGTTGTTGATTTGACGTTTTTGTTGTTGTTGATGTTGTTGTTGTTGTTGTTTTTTATTTGACGTTGTTGTTGTTATTTGACGTTGTTGTTGTATTTGTTGTTGTTGTTGTTGTTGTTCTTTATTTGACATTGTTGTTGTTGTTGTTTATTTGATGTTGTTTTAGTTGTTGTTGTTGTTGTTATTTATTTGACGTTGTTGTTGTTGTTGTTGTTTATTTCATGTTGTTTTAGTTGTTGTTGTTTATTTGACGTTGTTGTTGTTTTTTATTTGACGTTGTTGTTGTTGACATTGTTGTTGTTGTTGTTTATTTGACGTTGTTGTTGTTGTTGTTTATTTGACGTAGTTGTTGTTATTGACGTTGTTGTTGTTGTTGTTTATTTGACGTTTTTGTTGTTGTTGTTGTTGTTGTTTATTTGACGTTGTTATTGTTGTTGTTTATTTGATGTTGTTTTAGTTGTTGTTGTTTATTTGACGTTGTTGTTGTTGTTGTTGTTTATTTCATGTTGTTTTAGTTGTTGTTGTTTATTTGACGTTGTTGTTGTTGTTTATTTGACGTTGTTGTTATTTTTTATTTGACATTTTTGTTGTTGTTGTTGTTGTTATTGTTGTTTGTTGTTGTTTATTTGACGTTGTTGTTGTTGTTGTTTATTTGACGTTGTTGTTGTTGTTTATTTGATGTTGTTGTTGTTGTTGTTTATTTGACGTTGTTTTTGTTATTTATTTGACGTAGTTGTTGTTATTGACGTTGTTGTTGTTGTTGTTTATTTGACATTTTTGTTGTTGTTGTTGTTTTTTATTTGGCGTTGTTGTTTATTTGAAGTTGTTGTTGTTGTTATTGTTGTTGTTTATTTGACGTTGTTGTTGTTGTTGTTTATTTGACGTTGTTGTTGTTGTTGTTGTTGTTTATTTGATGTTGTTGTTGTTGTTGTTGTTTATTTGACGTTGTTGCTGTTATTTATTTGACGTTGTTGTTGTTGTTATTGTTTATTTGACGTTGTTGTTCTTTGTTGTTGTTTATTTGACGTTGTTAATGTTGTTGACGTTGTTGTTGTTGTTTTTGTTATTTATTTGACGTTGTTGTTGTTGTTGTTGTTTTTGTTGTTGTTATTGTTGGTGTTGTTGTTGTTTATTTGACGTTGTTGTTGTTGTTGTTGTTTATTTGATGTTGTTTTAGTTGTTGTTGTTTATTTGACGTTGTTGTTGTTCTTTATTTGACGTTGTTGTTGTTGACATTGTTGTTGTTGTTATTTATTTGACGTTGTTGTTGTTGTTGTTGTTGTTTATTTGACGTAGTTGTTGTTATTGACGTTGTTGTTGTTGTTGTTTATTTGACGTTGTTGTTGTTATTTATTTGATGTTGTTGTTGTTGTTTATTTGACGTTGTTATTGTTATTTATTTGACGTTGTTGTTGTTGTTGTTATTGTTTATTTGACGTTGTTGTTGTTGTTGTTGTTTATTTGACATTGTTATTGTTGTTGACGTTGTTGTTGTTGTTTTTGTTACTTATTTGACGTTGTTGTTGTTGTTGTTTTTGTTGTTGTTATTGTTGGTGTTGTTGTTGTTTATTTGACGTTGTTGTTGTTGTTGTTTGTTTGACGTTGTTGTTGTTGTTGTTTATTTGACGTTGTTGTTGTTGTTGTTTATTTGACGTTGTTGTTGTTGTTGTTTATTTGACATTGTTGTTGTTGTTGTGTTGACGTTGTTGTTGTTGTTGTTGTTTATTTGACGTTGTTGTTGTTGTTGTTTATTTGATGTTGTTTTAGTTGTTGTTGTTTATTTGATGTTGTTGTTGTTGTTGTTGTTTATTTGATGTTGTTTTAGTTGTTGTTGTTTATTTGACGTTGTTGTTGTTTTTTATTTGACGTTGTTGTTGTTGACATTGTTGTTGTTGTTGTTTATTTGACGTTGTTGTTGTTATTGACGTTGTTGTTGTTGTTGTTGCTTATTTGACGTTTTTGTTGTTGTTGATGTTGTTGTTGTTGTTTTTTATTTGATGTTATTGTTGTTGTTGTTGTTTATTTGACGTTGTTGTTGTTGTTGTTTATTTGACGTTGTTGTTGTTATTTATTTGACGTTGTTGTTGTTGTTGTTATCGTTTATTTGACGTTGTTGTTGTTGTTGTTTATTTGACATTGTTGTTGTTGTTGATGTTGTTGTTGTTGTTGTTGTTTATTTGACGCTGTTGTTGTTGTTGTTATTTATTTGCTGTTGTTTTAGTTGTTGTTGTTTATTTGACGTTGTTGTTGTTTTTTATCTGACGTTATTGTTGTTGACATTGTTGTTGTTGTTGTTGTTGTTGTTTATTTGACGTTGTTGTTGTTGTTGTTTATTTGACGTTGTTGTTGTTATTTATTTGACATTGTTGTTGTTGTTGTTATTGTTTATTTGACGTTGTTGTTGTTGTTTTTTATGTTTATTTGACGTTGTTGTTGTTGTTGTTATTTATTTGACGTTGTTGTTGTTGACATTGTTGTTGTTGTTGTTGTTGTTTATTTGACGTTGTTTTATTGTTGTTGTTTATTTGACGTAGTTATTGTTATTGAAGTTGTTGTTGTTGTTGTTGTTGATTTGACGTTTTTGTTGTTGTTGATGTTGTTGTTGTTGTTGTTTTTTATCTGACGTTGTTGTTGTTATTTGACGTTGTTGTTGTATTTGTTGTTGTTGTTGTTGTTGTTCTTTATTTGACATTGTTGTTGTTGTTGTTTATTTGATGTTGTTTTAGTTGTTGTTGTTGTTGTTATTTATTTGACGTTGTTGTTGTTGTTGTTTATTTCATGTTGTTTTAGTTGTTGTTGTTTATTTGACGTTGTTGTTGTTTTTTATTTGACGTTGTTGTTGTTGACATTGTTGTTGTTGTTGTTTATTTGACGTTGTTGTTGTTGTTGTTTATTTGACGTAGTTGTTGTTATTGACGTTGTTGTTGTTGTTGTTTATTTGACGTTTTTGTTGTTGTTGTTGTTGTTTATTTGACGTTGTTATTGTTGTTGTTTATTTGATGTTGTTTTAGTTGTTGTTGTTTATTTGACGTTGTTGTTGTTGTTGTTGTTGTTTATTTCATGTTGTTTTAGTTGTTGTTGTTTATTTGACGTTGTTGTTGTTGTTTATTTGACGTTGTTGTTGTTTTTTATTTGACATTTTTGTTGTTGTTGTTGTTGTTGTTATTGTTGTTTGTTGTTGTTTATTTGACGTTGTTGTTGTTGTTGTTGTTTATTTGACGTTGTTGTTGTTGTTGTTTATTTGACGTTGTTGTTGTTGTTGTTTATTTGACGTTGTTTTTGTTATTTATTTGACGTAGTTGTTGTTATTGACGTTGTTGTTGTTGTTGTTTATTTGACATTTTTGTTGTTGTTGTTGTTTTTTATTTGGCGTTGTTGTTTATTTGAAGTTGTTGTTGTTGTTATTGTTATTGTTGTTGTTTATTTGACGTTGTTGTTGTTGTTGTTTATTTGACGTTGTTGTTGTTGTTGTTTATTTGATGTTGTTGTTGTTGTTGTTGTTTATTTGACGTTGTTGCTGTTATTTATTTGACGTCGTTGTTGTTGTTATTGTTTATTTGACGTTGTTGTTGTTGTTGTTTATTTGACGTTGTTAATGTTGTTGACGTTGTTGTTGTTGTTTTTGTTATTTATTTGACGTTGTTGTTGTTTTTGTTGTTGTTATTGTTGGTGTTGTTGTTGTTTATTTGACGTTGTTGTTGTTGTTGTTGTTTATTTGATGTTGTTTTAGTTGTTGTTGTTTATTTGACGTTGTTGTTGTTTTTTATTTGACGTTGTTGTTGTTGACATTGTTGTTGTTGTTGTTTATTTGACGTTGTTGTTGTTGTTGTTGTTGTTTATTTGACGTAGTTGTTGTTATTGACGTTGTTGTTGTTGTTGTTTATTTGACGTTGTTGTTGTTATTTATTTGATGTTGTTGTTGTTGTTTATTTGACGTTGTTATTGTTATTTATTTGACGTTGTTGTTGTTGTTGTTATTGTTTATTTGACGTTGTTGTTGTTGTTGTTTATTTGACATTGTTATTGTTGTTGACGTTGTTGTTGTTGTTTTTGTTACTTATTTGACGTTGTTGTTGTTGTTGTTTTTGTTGTTGTTATTGTTGGTGTTGTTGTTGTTTATTTGACATTGTTGTTGTTGTTGTTTGTTTGACGTTGTTGTTGTTGTTGTTTATTTGACGTTGTTGTTGTTGTTGTTTATTTGACGTTGTTGTTGTTGTTGTTTATTTGACATTGTTGTTGTTGTTGTGTTGACGTTGTTGTTGTTGTTGTTTATTTGACGTTGTTGTTGTTGTTGTTTATTTGATGTTGTTTTAGTTGTTGTTGTTTATTTGACATTGTTGTTGTTGTTGTTGTTTATTTGATGTTGTTTTAGTTGTTGTTGTTTATTTGACGTTGTTGTTGTTTTTTATTTGACGTTGTTGTTGTTGACATTGTTGTTGTTGTTGTTTATTTGACGTTGTTGTTGTTATTGACATTGTTGTTGTTGTTGTTGTTGTTTATTTGACGTTTTTGTTGTTGTTGATGTTGTTGTTGTTGTTTTTTATTTGATGTTATTGTTGTTGTTGTTTATTTGACGTTGTTGTTGTTGTTGTTGTTTATTTGACGTTGTTGTTGTTATTTATTTGACGTTGTTGTTGTTGTTGTTATCGTTTATTTGACGTTGTTGTTGTTGTTGTTTATTTGACATTGTTGTTGTTGTTGATGTTGTTGTTGTTGTTGTTGTTTATTTGACGTTGTTGTTGTTGTTGTTATTTATTTGCTGTTGTTTTAGTTGTTGTTGTTTATTTGACGTTGTTGTTGTTTTTTATCTGACGTTATTGTTGTTGACATTGTTGTTGTTGTTGTTGTTGTTTATTTGACGTTGTTGTTGTTGTTGTTTATTTGACGTTGTTGTTGTTATTTATTTGACATTGTTGTTGTTGTTGTTATTGTTTATTTGACGTTGTTGTTGTTGTTTTTTATGTTTATTTGACGTTGTTGTTGTTGTTGTTATTTATTTGACGTTGTTGTTGTTGACATTGTTGTTGTTGTTGTTGTTGTTTATTTGACGTTGTTTTATTGTTGTTGTTTATTTGACGTAGTTATTGTTATTGAAGTTGTTGTTGTTGTTGTTGTTGATTTGACGTTTTTGTTGTTGTTGATGTTGTTGTTGTTGTTGTTTTTTATCTGACGTTGTTGTTGTTATTTGACGTTGTTGTTGTATTTGTTGTTGTTGTTGTTGTTGTTCTTTATTTGACATTGTTGTTGTTGTTGTTTATTTGATGTTGTTTTAGTTGTTGTTGTTGTTGTTATTTATTTGACGTTGTTGTTGTTGTTGTTGTTGTTTATTTCATGTTGTTTTAGTTGTTGTTGTTTATTTGACGTTGTTGTTGTTTTTTATTTGACGTTGTTGTTGTTGACATTGTTGTTGTTGTTGTTTATTTGACGTTGTTGTTGTTGTTGTTTATTTGACGTAGTTGTTGTTATTGACGTTGTTGTTGTTGTTGTTTATTTGACGTTTTTGTTGTTGTTGTTGTTGTTTATTTGACGTTGTTATTGTTGTTGTTTATTTGATGTTGTTTTAGTTGTTGTTGTTTATTTGACGTTGTTGTTGTTGTTGTTGTTGTTTATTTCATGTTGTTTTAGTTGTTGTTGTTTATTTGACGTTGTTGTTGTTGTTTATTTGACGTTGTTGTTGTTTTTTATTTGACATTTTTGTTGTTGTTGTTGTTGTTGTTATTGTTGTTTGTTGTTGTTTATTTGACGTTGTTGTTGTTGTTGTTTATTTGACGTTGTTGTTGTTGTTGTTTATTTGACGTTGTTGTTGTTGTTGTTTATTTGACGTTGTTTTTGTTATTTATTTGACGTAGTTGTTGTTATTGACGTTGTTGTTGTTGTTGTTTATTTGACATTTTTGTTGTTGTTGTTGTTTTTTATTTGGCGTTGTTGTTTATTTGAAGTTGTTGTTGTTGTTATTGTTATTGTTGTTGTTTATTTGACGTTGTTGTTGTTGTTGTTTATTTGACGTTGTTGTTGTTGTTGTTTATTTGATGTTGTTGTTGTTGTTGTTGTTTATTTGACGTTGTTGCTGTTATTTATTTGACGTCGTTGTTGTTGTTATTGTTTATTTGACGTTGTTGTTGTTGTTGTTTATTTGACGTTGTTAATGTTGTTGACGTTGTTGTTGTTGTTTTTGTTATTTATTTGACGTTGTTGTTGTTTTTGTTGTTGTTATTGTTGGTGTTGTTGTTGTTTATTTGACGTTGTTGTTGTTGTTGTTGTTTATTTGATGTTGTTTTAGTTGTTGTTGTTTATTTGACGTTGTTGTTGTTTTTTATTTGACGTTGTTGTTGTTGACATTGTTGTTGTTGTTGTTTATTTGACGTTGTTGTTGTTGTTGTTGTTGTTTATTTGACGTAGTTGTTGTTATTGACGTTGTTGTTGTTGTTGTTTATTTGACGTTGTTGTTGTTATTTATTTGATGTTGTTGTTGTTGTTTATTTGACGTTGTTATTGTTATTTATTTGACGTTGTTGTTGTTGTTGTTATTGTTTATTTGACGTTGTTGTTGTTGTTGTTTATTTGACATTGTTATTGTTGTTGACGTTGTTGTTGTTGTTTTTGTTACTTATTTGACGTTGTTGTTGTTGTTGTTTTTGTTGTTGTTATTGTTGGTGTTGTTGTTGTTTATTTGACATTGTTGTTGTTGTTGTTTGTTTGACGTTGTTGTTGTTGTTGTTTATTTGACGTTGTTGTTGTTGTTGTTTATTTGACGTTGTTGTTGTTGTTGTTTATTTGACATTGTTGTTGTTGTTGTGTTGACGTTGTTGTTGTTGTTGTTTATTTGACGTTGTTGTTGTTGTTGTTTATTTGATGTTGTTTTAGTTGTTGTTGTTTATTTGACATTGTTGTTGTTGTTGTTGTTTATTTGATGTTGTTTTAGTTGTTGTTGTTTATTTGACGTTGTTGTTGTTTTTTATTTGACGTTGTTGTTGTTGACATTGTTGTTGTTGTTGTTTATTTGACGTTGTTGTTGTTATTGACATTGTTGTTGTTGTTGTTGTTGTTTATTTGACGTTTTTGTTGTTGTTGATGTTGTTGTTGTTGTTTTTTATTTGATGTTATTGTTGTTGTTGTTTATTTGACGTTGTTGTTGTTGTTGTTGTTTATTTGACGTTGTTGTTGTTATTTATTTGACGTTGTTGTTGTTGTTGTTATCGTTTATTTGACGTTGTTGTTGTTGTTGTTTATTTGACATTGTTGTTGTTGTTGATGTTGTTGTTGTTGTTGTTGTTTATTTGACGTTGTTGTTGTTGTTGTTATTTATTTGCTGTTGTTTTAGTTGTTGTTGTTTATTTGACGTTGTTGTTGTTTTTTATCTGACGTTATTGTTGTTGACATTGTTGTTGTTGTTGTTGTTGTTTATTTGACGTTGTTGTTGTTGTTGTTTATTTGACGTTGTTGTTGTTATTTATTTGACATTGTTGTTGTTGTTGTTATTGTTTATTTGACGTTGTTGTTGTTGTTTTTTATGTTTATTTGACGTTGTTGTTGTTGTTGTTATTTATTTGACGTTGTTGTTGTTGACATTGTTGTTGTTGTTGTTGTTGTTTATTTGACGTTGTTTTATTGTTGTTGTTTATTTGACGTAGTTATTGTTATTGAAGTTGTTGTTGTTGTTGTTGTTGATTTGACGTTTTTGTTGTTGTTGATGTTGTTGTTGTTGTTGTTTTTTATCTGACGTTGTTGTTGTTATTTGACGTTGTTGTTGTATTTGTTGTTGTTGTTGTTGTTGTTCTTTATTTGACATTGTTGTTGTTGTTGTTTATTTGATGTTGTTTTAGTTGTTGTTGTTGTTGTTATTTATTTGACGTTGTTGTTGTTGTTGTTGTTTATTTCATGTTGTTTTAGTTGTTGTTGTTTATTTGACGTTGTTGTTGTTTTTTATTTGACGTTGTTGTTGTTGACATTGTTGTTGTTGTTGTTTATTTGACGTTGTTGTTGTTGTTGTTTATTTGACGTAGTTGTTGTTATTGACGTTGTTGTTGTTGTTGTTTATTTGACGTTTTTGTTGTTGTTGTTGTTGTTTATTTGACGTTGTTATTGTTGTTGTTTATTTGATGTTGTTTTAGTTGTTGTTGTTTATTTGACGTTGTTGTTGTTGTTGTTGTTGTTTATTTCATGTTGTTTTAGTTGTTGTTGTTTATTTGACGTTGTTGTTGTTGTTTATTTGACGTTGTTGTTGTTTTTTATTTGACATTTTTGTTGTTGTTGTTGTTGTTGTTATTGTTGTTTGTTGTTGTTTATTTGACGTTGTTGTTGTTGTTGTTTATTTGACGTTGTTGTTGTTGTTGTTTATTTGACGTTGTTGTTGTTGT
>OX451740.1:454143596-454148596 GCA_948472305.1 Vicia faba
CGTTGTTGTTGTTGTATTTGTTGTTGTTGTTGTTGTTTATTTCACGTTGTTGTTGTTGTTGTTTATTTGATGTTGTTTTAGTTGTTGTTGTTGTTGTTATTTATTTGACGTTGTTGTTGTTGTTGTTTATTTCATGTTGTTTTAGTTGTTGTTTTTTATTTAACGTTGTTGTTGTTTTTTATTTGACGTTGTTGTTGTTGACATTGTTGTTGTTGTTGTTGTTTATTTGACGTTGTTGTTGTTGTTTATTTGACGTAGTTGTTGTTATTGACATTGTTGTTGTTGTTGTTTATTTGACGTTTTTGTTGTTGTTGATGTTGTTGTTGTTTTTTATTTGATGTTATTGTTGTTGTTGTTTATTTGACGTTGTTGTTGTTGTTATTGTTGTTGTTGTTGTTTATTTGACATTGTTGTTGTTGTTGTTTATTTGACGTTTTTGTTGTTTATTTGACGTTGTTGTTGTTGTTGTTAATTTGACATTGTTGTTGTTGTTGTGTTGACGTTGTTGTTGTTGTTGTTTATTTGAAGTTGTGGTTGTTGTTTATTTGATGTTGTTTTAGTTGTTGTTATTTATTTGACATTGTTGTTGTTGTTGTTGTTTATTTGATGTTGTTTTAGTTGTTGTTGTTTATTTGACGTTGTTCTTGTTTTTTATTTGACGTTGTTGTTGTTGACATTGTTGTTGTTGTTGTTTATTTGACGTTGTTGTTGTTGTTTATTTGACGTAGTTGTTGTTATTAACGTTGTTGTTGTTGTTGTTTATTTGAGTTTTTGTTGTTGTTATTGATGTTGCTGTTGTTGTTTTTTATTTGATGTTATTGTTGTTGTTGTTTATTTGACGTTGTTGTTGTTGTTATTGTTGTTGTTGTTGTTTATTTGACATTGTTGTTATTGTTGTTTATTTGACGTTGTTGTTGTTGTTGTTTATTTGACGTTGTTGTTGTTGTTGTTTATTTGACGTTGTTGTTGTTATTTATTTGACGTTGTTGTTGTTGTTGTTGTTGTTGTTGTTGTTTATTTGACGTTGTTGTTGTTGTTGTTGTTATTTATTTGATGTTGTTTTAGTTGTTGTTGTTTATTTGACGTTGTTGTTGTTTTTTATTTGACGTTATTGTTGTTGACATTGTTGTTGTTGTTGTTGTTTATTTGACGTTGTTTTATTGTTGTTGTTTATTTGACGTAGTTGTTGTTATTGACGTTGTTGTTGTTGTTGTTGTTGATTTGACGTTTTTGTTGTTGTTGATGTTGTTGTTGTTGTTGTTTTTTATTTGACGTTGTTGTTGTTATTTGACGTTGTTGTTGTATTTGTTGTTGTTGTTGTTGTTGTTGTTCTTTATTTGACGTTGTTGTTGTTGTTGTTTATTTGATGTTGTTTTAGTTGTTGTTGTTGTTATTTATTTGACGTTGTTGTTGTTGTTGTTTATTTCATGTTTTTTTAGTTGTTGTTGTTTATTTGACGTTGTTGTTATTTTTTATTTGACGTTGTTGTTGTTGACATTGTTGTTGTTGTTGTTTATTTTGACGTTGTTGTTGTTGTTTATTTGACGTAGTTGTTGTTATTGACGTTGTTGTTGTTGTTGTTTATTTGACGTTTTTGTTGTTGTTGTTGTTGTTTATTTGACGTTGTTATTGTTGTTGTTTATTTGATGTTGTTTTAGTTGTTGTTGTTTATTTGACGTTGTTGTTGTTGTTGTTGATTATTTCATGTTGTTTTAGTTGTTGTTGTTTATTTGACGTTGTTGTTGTTGTTTATTTGACGTTGTTGTTGTTTTTTATTTGACATTTTTGTTGTTGTTGTTGTTGTTGTTATTGTTGTTTGTTGTTGTTTATTTGACGTTGTTGTTGTTGTTGTTTATTTGACGTTGTTGTTGTTGTTTATTTGACGTTGTTGTTTTTGTTGTTGTTATTGTTGGTGTTGTTATTGTTTATTTGACGTAGTTGTTGTTATTGAAGTTGTTGTTGTTGTTTATTTGACGTTGTTGTTGTTGTTGTTGTTTATTTGATGTTTTTTTAGTTGTTGTTGTTTATTTGACGTTGTTGTTGTTTTTTATTTGACGTTGTTGTTGTTGACATTGTTGTTGTTGTTGTTTATTTGATGTTGTTGTTTATTTGACGTTGTTGTTGTTGTTTATTTGACGTAGTTGTTGTTGTTTATTTGACGTTTTTGTTGTTGTTGATGTTGTTGTTGTTGTTTTTTATTTGATGTTATTGTTGTTGTTGTTTATTTGACGTTGTTGTTGTTGTTATTGTTGTTGTTTGAGTTTATTTGACATTGTTGTTGTTGTTGTTGTTTATTTGACGTTGTTGTTGTTGTTTATTTGACGTTGTTGTTGTTGTTTATTTGACGTTGTTGTTGATATTTATTTGACGTTGTTGTTGTTGTTGTTGTTGTTATTGTTTATTTGAAGTCGTTGTTGTTGTTGTTTATTTGATGTTGTTAATGTTGTTGACGTTGTTGTTGTTGTTTTTTTTATTTATTTGACGTTGTTGTTGTTGTTGTTGTTTTTGTTGTTGTTATTGTTGTTGTTGTTGTTGTTTATTTGACGTTGTTGTTGTTGTTGTTTATTTGACGTAGTTGTTGTTATTGACGTTGTTGTTGTTGTTTATTTGACGTTTTTGTTGTTGTTGATGTTGTTGTTGTTGTTTTTTATTTGATGTTATTGTTGTTGTTGTTTATTTGACGTTGTTGTTGTTGTTATTGTTGTTGTTGTTGTTTATTTGACATTGTTGTTGTTGTTGTTTATTTGACGTTGTTGTTGTTGTTTATTTGACGTTGTTGTTGTTGTTGTTAATTTGACATTGTTGTTGTTGTTGTGTTAACGTTGTTGTTGTTGGTGTTTATTTGAAGTTGTTGTTGTTGTTTATTTGATGTTGTTTTAGTTGTTGTTGTTTATTTGACGTTGTTGTTGTTATTTATTTGACGTTGTTGTTGTTGTTGTTATTGTTTATTTGACGTTGTTGTTGTTGTTTATTTGACGTTGTTAATGTTGTTGACGTTGTTGTTGTTGTTTTTGTTGTTGTTATTGTTGGTGTTGTTGTTGTTTATTTGACGTGGTTGTTGTTGTTGTTGTTGTTTGTTTGACGTTGTTGTTGTTGTTGTTTATTTGACTTTGTTGTTGTTGTTGTTTATTTGACGTTGTTGTTGTTGTTGTTGTTTATTTGACTTTGTTGTTGTTGTGTTGACGTTGTTGTTGTTGTTGTTGTTGTTTATTTGACGTTGTTGTTGTTGTTGTTTATTTGATGTTGTTTTAGTTGTTGTTGTTTATTTGACGTTGTTGTTGTTGTTGTTTATTTGATGTTGTTTTAGTTGTTGTTGTTTATTTGACGTTGTTGTTGTTTTTTATTTAACGTTGTTGTTGTTGACATTGTTGTTGTTGTTGTTGTTTATTTGACGTAGTTGTTGTTATTGACGTTGTTGTTGTTGTTGTTTATTTGACGTTTTTGTTGTTGTTGATGTTGTTGTTGTTGTTTTTTATTTGATGTTATTGTTGTTGTTGTTTATTTGACGTTGTGGTTGTTATTGTTGTTGTTGTTGTTTATTTGACATTGTTGTTGTTGTTGTTGTTTATTTGACGTTGTTGTTGTTGTTTATTTGACGTTGTTGTTGTTGTTTATTTGACGTTGTTGTTGTTGTTTATTTGACGTTGTTGTTGTTGTTGTTATTGTTTATTTGAAGTCGTTGTTGTTGTTGTTGTTTATTTGATGTTGTTTATGTTGTTGACGTTGTTGTTGTTGTTTTTGTTATTTATTTGACGTTGTTGTTGTTGTTGTTGTTGTTGTTTTTGTTGTTGTTATTGTTGTTGTTGTTGTTGTTTATTTGACGTTGTTGTTGTTGTTGTTTATTTGACGTAGTTGTTGTTATTGACGTTGTTGTTGTTGTTGTTTATTTGACATTTTTGTTGTTGTTGATGTTGTTGTTGTTGTTTTTTATTTGATGTTATTGTTGTTGTTGTTGTTTATTTGACGTTGTTGTTGTTGTTATTGTTGTTGTTGTTGTTTATTTGACATTGTTGTTGTTGTTGTTTATTTGACGTTGTTGTTGTTGTTTATTTGACGTTGTTGTTGTTGTTGTTAATTTGACATTGTTGTTGTTGTTGTGTTAACGTTGTTGTTGTTGGTGTTTATTTGAAGTTGTTGTTGTTGTTTATTTGATGTTGTTTTAGTTGTTGTTGTTTATTTGACGTTGTTGTTGTTATTTATTTGACGTTGTTGTTGTTGTTGTTATTGTTTATTTGACGTTGTTGTTGTTGTTTATTTGACGTTGTTAATGTTGTTGACGTTGTTGTTGTTGTTGTTTTTGTTATTTATTTGACGTTGTTGTTGTTGTTGTTTTTGTTGTTGTTATTGTTGGTGTTGTTGTTGTTTATTTGACGTTGTTGTTGTTGTTGTTGTTGTTTGTTTGACGTTGTTGTTGTTGTTTATTTGACTTTGTTGTTGTTGTTGTTGTTTATTTGACGTTGTTGTTGTTGTTGTTGTTTATTTGACTTTGTTGTTGTTGTTGTGTTGACGTTGTTGTTGTTGTTGTTGTTTATTTGACGTTGTTGTTGTTGTTTATTTGATGTTGTTGTTGTTGTTGTTGTTATTAATTTGACATTGTTGTTGTTGTTGTGTTAACATTGTTGTTGTTGGTGTTTATTTGAAGTTGTTGTTGTTGTTTATTTGATGTTGTTTTAGTTGTTGTTGTTTATTTGACGTTGTTGTTGTTATTTATTTGACGTTGTTGTTGTTGTTGTTATTGTTTATTTGACGTTGTTGTTGTTGTTTATTTGACGTTGTTAATGTTGTTGACGTTGTTGTTGTTGTTGTTTTTGTTATTTATTTGACGTTGTTGTTGTTGTTGTTTTTGTTGTTGTTATTGTTGGTGTTGTTGTTGTTTATTTGACGTTGTTGTTGTTGTTGTTGTTTGTTTGACGTTGTTGTTGTTGTTGTTTATTTGACTTTGTTGTTGTTGTTGTTTATTTGACGTTGTTGTTGTTGTTGTTGTTTATTTGACTTTGTTG
>OX451740.1:454151096-454173596 GCA_948472305.1 Vicia faba
GTTGTTGTTGTTGTTTTTGTTGTTGTTATTGTTGGTGTTGTTATTGTTTATTTGACGTAGTTGTTGTTATTGAAGTTGTTGTTGTTGTTGTTTATTTGAAGTTGTGGTTGTTGTTTATTTGATGTTGTTTTAGTTGTTGTTGTTTATTTGACATTGTTGTTGTTGTTGTTGTTTATTTGATGTTGTTTTAGTTGTTGTTGTTTATTTGACGTTGTTCTTGTTTTTTATTTGACGTTGTTGTTGTTGACATTGTTGTTGTTGTTGTTTATTTGACGTTGTTGTTGTTGTTTATTTGACGTAGTTGTTGTTATTAACGTTGTTGTTGTTGTTGTTTATTTGACGTTTTTGTTGTTGTTGTTGATGTTGCTGTTGTTGTTTTTTATTTGATGTTATTGTTGTTGTTGTTTATTTGACGTTGTTGTTGATGTTATTGTTGTTGTTGTTGTTTATTTGACATTGTTGTTATTGTTGTTTATTTGACGTTGTTGTTGTTGTTGTTTATTTGACGTTGTTGTTGTTGTTGTTTATTTGACGTTGTTGTTGTTATTTATTTGACGTTGTTGTTGTTGTTATTGTTTATTTGACGTTGTTGTTGTTGTTGTTTATTTGACGTTGTTGTTGTTGTTGTTATTTATTTGATGTTGTTTTAGTTGTTGTTGTTTATTTGACGTTGTTGTTGTTTTTTATTTGACGTTATTGTTGTTGACATTGTTGTTGTTGTTGTTGTTTATTTGACGTTGTTTTATTGTTGTTGTTTATTTGACGTAGTTGTTGTTATTGACGTTGTTGTTGTTGTTGTTGTTGTTGATTTGACGTTTTTGTTGTTGTTGATGTTGTTGTTGTTGTTGTTTTTTATTTGACGTTGTTGTTGTTATTTGACGTTGTTGTTGTATTTGTTGTTGTTGTTGTTGTTGTTGTTATTCTTTATTTGACGTTGTTGTTGTTGTTGTTTATTTGATGTTGTTTTAGTTGTTGTTGTTGTTATTTATTTTACGTTGTTGTTGTTGTTGTTTATTTCATGTTTTTTTAGTTGTTGTTGTTTATTTGACGTTGTTGTTATTTTTTATTTGACGTTGTTGTTGTTGACATTGTTGTTGTTGTTGTTTATTTTGACGTTGTTGTTGTTGTTTATTTGACGTAGTTGTTGTTATTGACGTTGTTGTTGTTGTTTATTTGACGTTTTTGTTGTTGTTGTTGTTGTTTATTTGACGTTGTTATTGTTGTTGTTTATTTGATGTTGTTTTAGTTGTTGTTGTTTATTTGACGTTGTTGTTGTTGTTGTTGTTTATTTCATGTTGTTTTAGTTGTTGTTGTTTATTTGACGTTGTTGTTGTTGTTTATTTGACGTTGTTGTTGTTTTTTATTTGACATTTTTGTTGTTGTTGTTGTTGTTATTGTTCTTTGTTGTTGTTTAATTGACGTTGTTGTTGTTGTTGTTTATTTGACGTTGTTGTTGTTGTTTATTTGACGTTGTTGTTTTTGTTGTTGTTATTGTTGGTGTTGTTATTGTTTATTTGACGTAGTTGTTGTTATTGAAGTTGTTGTTGTTGTTTATTTGACGTTGTTGTTGTTGTTGTTGTTGTTGTTTATTTGATGTTGTTTTAGTTGTTGTTGTTTATTTGACGTTGTTGTTGTTTTTTATTTGATGTTGTTGTTGTTGACATTGTTGTTGTTGTTGTTTATTTGATGTTGTTGTTTATTTGACGTTGTTGTTGTTGTTTATTTGACGTAGTTGTTGTTATTGACGTTGTTGTTGTTGTTTATTTGACGTTTTTGTTGTTGTTGATGTTGTTGTTGTTGTTTTTTATTTGATGTTATTGTTGTTGTTGTTTATTTGACGTTGTTGTTGTTGTTATTGTTGTTGTTGTTGTTTATTTGACATTGTTGTTGTTGTTGTTGTTTATTTGACGTTGTTGTTGTTGTTTATTTGACGTTGTTGTTGTTGTTTATTTGACGTTGTTGTTGATATTTATTTGACGTTGTTGTTGTTGTTGTTATTGTTTATTTGAAGTCGTTGTTGTTGTTGTTTATTTGATGTTGTTAATGTTGTTGACGTTGTTGTTGTTGTTTTTGTTATTTATTTGACGTTGTTGTTGTTGTTGTTGTTTTTGTTGTTGTTATTGTTGTTGTTGTTGTTGTTTATTTGACGTTGTTGTTGTTGTTGTTTATTTGACGTAGTTGTTGTTATTGACGTTGTTGTTGTTGTTGTTTATTTGACGTTTTTGTTGTTGTTGATGTTGTTGTTGTTGTTTTTTATTTGATGTTATTGTTGTTGTTGTTTATTTGACGTTGTTGTTGTTGTTATTGTTGTTGTTGTTGTTTATTTGACATTGTTGTTGTTGTTGTTTATTTGACGTTGTTGTTGTTGTTTATTTGACGTTGTTGTTATTGTTGTTAATTTGACATTGTTGTTGTTGTTGTGTTAACGTTGTTGTTGTTGGTGTTTATTTGAAGTTGTTGTTGTTGTTTATTTGATGTTGTTTTAGTTGTTGTTGTTTATTTGACGTTGTTGTTGTTATATATTTGACGTTGTTGTTGTTGTTGTTATTGTTTATTTGACGTTGTTGTTGTTGTTTATTTGACGTTGTTAATGTTGTTGACGTTGTTGTTGTTGTTTTTGTTGTTGTTATTGTTGGTGTTGTTGTTGTTTATTTGACGTGGTTGTTGTTGTTGTTGTTTGTTTGACGTTGTTGTTGTTGTTGTTGTTTATTTGACTTTGTTGTTGTTGTTTATTTGACGTTGTTGTTGTTGTTGTTTATTTGACTTTGTTGTTGTTGTTGTGTTGACGTTGTTGTTGTTGTTGTTGTTTATTTGACGTTGTTGTTGTTGTTTATTTGATGTTGTTTTAGTTGTTGTTGTTTATTTGACGTTGTTGTTGTTTTTTATTTGACGTTGTTGTTGTTGACATTGTTGTTGTTGTTGTTTATTTGACGTTGTTGTTGTTGTTTATTTGACGTAGTTGTTGTTATTGACGTTGTTGTTGTTGTTGTTTATTTGACGTTTTTGTTGTTGTTGATGTTGTTGTTGTTGTTTTTTATTTGATGTTATTGTTGTTGTTGTTTATTTGACGTTGTGGTTGTTATTGTTGTTGTTGTTGTTTATTTGACATTGTTGTTGTTGTTGTTGTTTATTTGACGTTGTTGTTGTTGTTTATTTGACGTTGTTGTTGTTGTTTATTTGACGTTGTTGTTGATATTTATTTGACGTTGTTGTTGTTGTTGTTGTTATTGTTTATTTGAAGTCGTTGTTCTTGTTGTTTATTTGATGTTGTTAATGTTGTTGACGTTGTTGTTGTTGTTTTTGTTATTTATTTGACGTTGTTGTTGTTGTTGTTGTTGTTTTTGTTGTTGTTATTGTTGTTGTTGTTGTTGTTTATTTGACGTTGTTGTTGTTGTTGTTTATTTGACGTAGTTGTTGTTATTGACGTTGTTGTTGTAGTTGTTTATTTGACGTTTTTGTTGTTGTTGATGTTGTTGTTGTTGTTTTTTATTTGATGTTATTGTTGTTGTTGTTGTTTATTTGACGTTGTTGTTGTTGTTATTGTTGTTGTTGTTGTTTATTTGACATTGTTGTTGTTGTTGTTGTTTATTTGACGTTGTTGTTGTTGTTTATTTGACGTTGTTGTTGTTGTTGTTAATTTGACATTGTTGTTGTTGTTGTGTTAACGTTGTTGTTGTTGGTGTTTATTTGAAGTTGTTGTTGTTGTTTATTTGATGTTGTTTTAGTTGTTGTTGTTTATTTGACGTTGTTGTTGTTATTTATTTGACGTTGTTGTTGTTGTTGTTATTGTTTATTTGACGTTGTTGTTGTTGTTTATTTGACGTTGTTAATGTTGTTGACGTTGTTGTTGTTGTTGTTGTTTTTGTTATTTATTTGACGTTGTTGTTGTTGTTGTTTTTGTTGTTTTTATTGTTGGTGTTGTTGTTGTTTATTTGACGTTGTTGTTGTTGTTGTTTGTTTGACGTTGTTGTTGTTGTTGTTTATTTGACTTTGTTGTTGTTGTTGTTTATTTGATGTTGTTGTTGTTGTTGTTGTTTATTTGACTTTGTTGTTGTTGTTGTGTTGACGTTGTTGTTGTTGTTGTTGTTGTTTATTTGACGTTGTTGTTGTTGTTTATTTGATGTTGTTGTTGTTGTTGTTGTTGTTAATTTGACATTGTTGTTGTTGTTGTGTTAACATTGTTGTTGTTGGTGTTTATTTGAAGTTGTTGTTGTTGTTTATTTGATGTTGTTTTAGTTGTTTTTGTTTATTTGACGTTGTTGTTGTTATTTATTTGACGTTGTTGTTGTTGTTGTTATTGTTTATTTGACATTGTTGTTGTTGTTTATTTGACGTTGTTAATGTTGTTGACGTTGTTGTTGTTGTTTTTGTTATTTATTTGACGTTGTTGTTGTTGTTGTTTTTGTTGTTGTTATTGTTGGTGTTGTTGTTGTTTATTTGACGTTGTTGTTGTTGTTGTTGTTATTTGTTTGACGTTGTTGTTGTTGTTGTTGTTTATTTGACTTTGTTGTTGTTGTTGTTTATTTGACGTTGTTGTTGTTGTTGTTTATTTGACTTTGTTGTTGTTGTTGTGTTGACGTTGTTGTTGTTGTTGTTGTTTATTTGACGTTGTTGTTGTTGTTTATTTGATGTTGTTTTAGTTGTTGTTTATTTGACGTTGTTGTTGTTGTTGTTTATTTGATGTTGTTTTAGTTGTTGTTGTTTATTTGACGTTGTTGTTGTTTTTTATTTGACGTTGTTGTTGTTGACATTGTTGTTGTTGTTGTTTATTTGACGTTGTTGTTGTTGTTTATTTGACGTAGTTGTTGTTATTGACGTTGTTGTTATTGTTGTTTATTTGACGTTTTTGTTGTTGTTGATGTTGTTGTTGTTGTTTTTTATTTGATGTTATTGTTGTTGTTGTTTATTTGACGTTGTTGTTGTTATTGTTGTTGTTGTTGTTTATTTGACATTGTTGTTGTTGTTGTTGTTTATTTGACGTTGTTGTTGTTGTTTATTTGACGTTGTTGTTGTTGTTTATTTGACGTTGTTGTTGATATTTATTTGACGTTGTTGTTGTTGTTGTTGGTATTGTTTATTTGAAGTCGTTGTTGTTGTTGTTTATTTGATGTTGTTAATGTTGTTGACGTTGTTGTTGTTGTTTTTGTTATTTATTTGACGTTGTTGTTGTTGTTGTTGTTGTTTTTGTTGTTGTTATTGTTGTTGTTGTTGTTGTTTATTTGACGTTGTTGTTGTTGTTGTTTATTTGACGTAGTTGTTGTTATTGACGTTGTTGTTGTTGTTGTTTATTTGACGTTTTTGTTGTTGTTGATGTTGTTGTTGTTGTTTTTTATTTGATGTTATTGTTGTTGTTGTTTATTTGACGTTGTTGTTGTTGTTTATTTGACATTGTTGTTGTTGTTGTTTATTTGACGTTGTTGTTGTTGTTTATTTGACGTTGTTGTTGTTGTTGTTAATTTGACATTGTTGTTGTTGTTGTGTTAACGTTGTTGTTTATGGTGTTTATTTGAAGTTGTTGTTGTTGTTTATTTGATGTTGTTTTAGTTGTTGTTGTTTATTTGACGTTGTTGTTGTTATTTATTTGACGTTGTTGTTGTTGTTGTTATTGTTTATTTGACGTTGTTGTTGTTGTTTATTTGACGTTGTTAATGTTGTTGACGTTGTTGTTGTTGTTGTTTTTGTTATTTATTTGACGTTGTTGTTGTTGTTGTTTTTGTTGTTGTTATTGTTGGTGTTGTTGTTGTTTATTTGACGTTGTTGTTGTTGTTGTTATTTGTTTGACGTTGTTGTTGTTGTTGTTTATTTGACTTTGTTGTTGTTGTTGTTTATTTGACGTTGTTGTTGTTGTTGTTTATTTGACTTTGTTGTTGTTGTTGTGTTGACGTTGTTGTTGTTGTTGTTGTTTATTTGACGTTGTTGTTGTTGTTTATTTGACGTTGTTGTTGTTGTTGTTAATTTGACATTGTTGTTGTTGTTGTGTTAACGTTGTTGTTGTTGGTGTTTATTTGAAGTTGTTGTTGTTGTTTATTTGATGTTGTTTTAGTTGTTGTTGTTTATTTGACGTTGTTGTTGTTATATATTTGACGTTGTTGTTGTTGTTGTTATTGTTTATTTGACGTTGTTGTTGTTGTTTATTTGATGTTGTTAATGTTGTTGACGTTGTTGTTGTTGTTTTTGTTATTTATTTGACGTTGTTGTTGTTGTTGTTGTTTTTGTTGTTGTTATTGTTGTTGTTGTTGTTGTTTATTTGACGTTGTTGTTGTTGTTGTTTATTTGACGTAGTTGTTGTTATTGACGTTGTTGTTGTTGTTGTTTATTTGACGTTTTTGTTGTTGTTGATGTTGTTGTTGTTGTTTTTTATTTGATGTTATTGTTGTTGTTGTTTATTTGACGTTGTTGTTGTTGTTATTGTTGTTGTTGTTGTTTATTTGACATTGTTGTTGTTGTTGTTTATTTGACGTTGTTGTTGTTGTTTATTTGACGTTGTTGTTATTGTTGTTAATTTGACATTGTTGTTGTTGTTGTGTTAACGTTGTTGTTGTTGGTGTTTATTTGAAGTTGTTGTTGTTGTTTATTTGATGTTGTTTTAGTTGTTGTTGTTTATTTGACGTTGTTGTTGTTATATATTTGACGTTGTTGTTGTTGTTGTTATTGTTTATTTGACGTTGTTGTTGTTGTTTATTTGACGTTGTTAATGTTGTTGACGTTGTTGTTGTTGTTTTTGTTGTTGTTATTGTTGGTGTTGTTGTTGTTTATTTGACGTGGTTGTTGTTGTTGTTGTTGTTTGTTTGACGTTGTTGTTGTTGTTGTTGTTGTTTATTTGACTTTGTTGTTGTTGTTTATTTGACGTTGTTGTTGTTGTTGTTTATTTGACTTTGTTGTTGTTGTTGTGTTGACGTTGTTGTTGTTGTTGTTTATTTGACGTTGTTGTTGTTGTTGTTTATTTGATGTTGTTTTAGTTGTTGTTGTTTATTTGACGTTGTTGTTGTTTTTTATTTGACGTTGTTGTTGTTGACATTGTTGTTGTTGTTGTTTATTTGACGTTGTTGTTGTTGTTTATTTGACGTAGTTGTTGTTATTGACGTTGTTGTTGTTGTTGTTTATTTGACGTTTTTGTTGTTGTTGATGTTGTTGTTGTTGTTTTTTATTTGATGTTATTGTTGTTGTTGTTTATTTGATGTTGTGGTTGTTATTGTTGTTGTTGTTGTTTATTTGACATTGTTGTTGTTGTTGTTGTTTATTTGACGTTGTTGTTGTTGTTTATTTGACGTTGTTGTTGTTGTTTATTTGACGTTGTTGTTGATATTTATTTGACGTTGTTGTTGTTGTTGTTGTTATTGTTTATTTAAAGTCGTTGTTCTTGTTGTTTATTTGATGTTGTTAATGTTGTTGACGTTGTTGTTGTTGTTTTTGTTATTTATTTGACGTTGTTGTTGTTGTTGTTGTTGTTTTTGTTGTTGTTATTGTTGTTGTTGTTGTTGTTTATTTGACGTTGTTGTTGTTGTTGTTTATTTGACGTAGTTGTTGTTATTGACGTTGTTGTTGTTGTTGTTTATTTGACGTTTTTGTTGTTGTTGATGTTGTTGTTGTTGTTTTTTATTTGATGTTATTGTTGTTGTTGTTGTTTATTTGACGTTGTTGTTGTTGTTATTGTTGTTGTTGTTGTTTATTTGACATTGTTGTTGTTGTTGTTGTTTATTTGACGTTGTTGTTGTTTTTTATTTGACGTTGTTGTTGTTGACATTGTTGTTGTTGTTGTTTATTTGACGTTGTTGTTGTTGTTTATTTGACGTAGTTGTTGTTATTGACGTTGTTGTTATTGTTGTTTATTTGACGTTTTTGTTGTTGTTGATGTTGTTGTTGTTGTTTTTTATTTGATGTTATTGTTGTTGTTGTTTATTTGACGTTGTTGTTGTTATTGTTGTTGTTGTTGTTTATTTGACATTGTTGTTGTTGTTGTTGTTTATTTGACGTTGTTGTTGTTGTTTATTTGACGTTGTTGTTGTTGTTTATTTGACGTTGTTGTTGATATTTATTTGACGTTGTTGTTGTTGTTGTTGGTATTGTTTATTTGAAGTCGTTGTTGTTGTTGTTTATTTGATGTTGTTAATGTTGTTGACGTTGTTGTTGTTGTTTTTGTTATTTATTTGACGTTGTTGTTGTTTTTGTTGTTGTTATTGTTGTTGTTGTTGTTGTTTATTTGACGTTGTTGTTGTTGTTGTTTATTTGACGTAGTTGTTGTTATTGACGTTGTTGTTGTTGTTGTTTATTTGACGTTTTTGTTGTTGTTGATGTTGTTGTTGTTGTTTTTTATTTGATGTTATTGTTGTTGTTGTTTATTTGACGTTGTTGTTGTTGTTTATTTGACATTGTTGTTGTTGTTGTTTATTTGACGTTGTTGTTGTTGTTTATTTGACGTTGTTGTTGTTGTTGTTAATTTGACATTGTTGTTGTTGTTGTGTTAACGTTGTTGTTTATGGTGTTTATTTGAAGTTGTTGTTGTTGTTTATTTGATGTTGTTTTAGTTGTTGTTGTTTATTTGACGTTGTTGTTGTTATTTATTTGACGTTGTTGTTGTTGTTGTTATTGTTTATTTGACGTTGTTGTTGTTGTTTATTTGACGTTGTTAATGTTGTTGACGTTGTTGTTGTTGTTGTTTTTGTTATTTATTTGACGTTGTTGTTGTTGTTGTTTTTGTTGTTGTTATTGTTGGTGTTGTTGTTGTTTATTTGACGTTGTTGTTGTTGTTGTTATTTGTTTGACGTTGTTGTTGTTGTTGTTTATTTGACTTTGTTGTTGTTGTTGTTTATTTGACGTTGTTGTTGTTGTTGTTTATTTGACTTTGTTGTTGTTGTTGTGTTGACGTTGTTGTTGTTGTTGTTGTTTATTTGACGTTGTTGTTGTTGTTTATTTGACGTTGTTGTTGTTGTTGTTAATTTGACATTGTTGTTGTTGTTGTGTTAACGTTGTTGTTGTTGGTGTTTATTTGAAGTTGTTGTTGTTGTTTATTTGATGTTGTTTTAGTTGTTGTTGTTTATTTGACGTTGTTGTTGTTATATATTTGACGTTGTTGTTGTTGTTGTTATTGTTTATTTGACGTTGTTGTTGTTGTTTATTTGACGTTGTTAATGTTGTTGACGTTGTTGTTGTTGTTTTTGTTGTTGTTATTGTTGGTGTTGTTGTTGTTTATTTGACGTGGTTGTTGTTGTTGTTGTTGTTTGTTTGACGTTGTTGTTGTTGTTGTTGTTTATTTGACTTTGTTGTTGTTGTTTATTTGACGTTGTTGTTGTTGTTGTTGTTTATTTGACTTTGTTGTTGTTGTTGTGTTGACGTTGTTGTTGTTGTTGTTGTTTATTTGACGTTGTTGTTGTTGTTTATTTGACGTTGTTGTTGTTGTTGTTTATTTGATGTTGTTTTAGTTGTTGTTGTTTATTTGACGTTGTTGTTGTTTTTTATTTGACGTTGTTGTTGTTGACATTGTTGTTGTTGTTGTTTATTTGACGTTGTTGTTGTTGTTTATTTGACGTAGTTGTTGTTATTGACGTTGTTGTTGTTGTTGTTTATTTGACGTTTTTGTTGTTGTTGATGTTGTTGTTGTTGTTTTTTATTTGATGTTATTGTTGTTGTTGTTTATTTGACGTTGTGGTTGTTATTGTTGTTGTTGTTGTTTATTTGACATTGTTGTTGTTGTTGTTGTTTATTTGACGTTGTTGTTGTTGTTTATTTGACGCTGTTGTTGTTGTTTATTTGACGTTGTTGTTGATATTTATTTGACGTTGTTGTTGTTGTTGTTGTTATTGTTTATTTGAAGTCGTTGTTGTTGTTGTTTATTTGATGTTGTTAATGTTGTTGACGTTGTTGTTGTTGTTTTTGTTATTTATTTGACGTTGTTGTTGTTGTTGTTGTTGTTTTTGTTGTTGTTATTGTTGTTGTTGTTGTTGTTTATTTGACGTTGTTGTTGTTGTTGTTTATTTGACGTAGTTGTTGTTATTGACGTTGTTGTTGTTGTTGTTTATTTGACGTTTTTGTTGTTGTTGATGTTGTTGTTGTTGTTTTTTATTTGATGTTATTGTTGTTGTTGTTGTTTATTTGACGTTGTTGTTGTTGTTATTGTTGTTGTTGTTGTTTATTTGACATTGTTGTTGTTGTTGTTGTTTATTTGACGTTGTTGTTGTTGTTTATTTGACGTTGTTGTTGTTGTTGTTAATTTGACATTGTTGTTGTTGTTGTGTTAACGTTGTTGTTGTTGGTGTTTATTTGAAGTTGTTGTTGTTGTTTATTTGATGTTGTTTTAGTTGTTGTTGTTTATTTGACGTTGTTGTTGTTATTTATTTGACGTTGTTGTTGTTGTTGTTATTGTTTATTTGACGTTGTTGTTGTTGTTTATTTGACGTTGTTAATGTTGTTGACGTTGTTGTTGTTGTTGTTTTTGTTATTTATTTGACGTTGTTGTTGTTGTTGTTTTTGTTGTTTTTATTGTTGGTGTTGTTGTTGTTTATTTGACGTTGTTGTTGTTGTTGTTGTTGTTGTTTGTTTGACGTTGTTGTTGTTGTTGTTTATTTGACTTTGTTGTTGTTGTTGTTTATTTGACGTTGTTGTTGTTGTTGTTGTTTATTTGACTTTGTTGTTGTTGTTGTGTTGACGTTGTTGTTGTTGTTGTTGTTTATTTGACGTTGTTGTTGTTGTTTATTTGATGTTGTTGTTGTTGTTGTTGTTAATTTGACATTGTTGTTGTTGTTGTGTTAACATTGTTGTTGTTGGTGTTTATTTGAAGTTGTTGTTGTTGTTTATTTGATGTTGTTTTAGTTGTTGTTGTTTATTTGACGTTGTTGTTGTTATTTATTTGACGTTGTTGTTGTTGTTGTTATTGTTTATTTGACATTGTTGTTGTTGTTTATTTGACGTTGTTAATGTTGTTGACGTTGTTGTTGTTGTTTTTGTTATTTATTTGACGTTGTTGTTGTTGTTGTTTTTGTTGTTGTTATTGTTGGTGTTGTTGTTGTTTATTTGACGTTGTTGTTGTTGTTGTTGTTATTTGTTTGACGTTGTTGTTGTTGTTGTTGTTTATTTGACTTTGTTGTTGTTGTTGTTTATTTGACGTTGTTGTTGTTGTTGTTTATTTGACTTTGTTGTTGTTGTTGTGTTGACGTTGTTGTTGTTGTTGTTTATTTGACGTTGTTGTTGTTGTTTATTTGATGTTGTTTTAGTTGTTGTTTATTTGACGTTGTTGTTGTTGTTGTTTATTTGATGTTGTTTTAGTTGTTGTTGTTTATTTGACGTTGTTGTTGTTTTTTATTTGACGTTGTTGTTGTTGACATTGTTGTTGTTGTTGTTTATTTGACGTTGTTGTTGTTGTTTATTTGACGTAGTTGTTGTTATTGACGTTGTTGTTATTGTTGTTTATTTGACGTTTTTGTTGTTGTTGATGTTGTTGTTGTTGTTTTTTATTTGATGTTATTGTTGTTGTTGTTTATTTGACGTTGTTGTTGTTATTGTTGTTGTTGTTGTTTATTTGACATTGTTGTTGTTGTTGTTGTTTATTTGACGTTGTTGTTGTTGTTTATTTGACGTTGTTGTTGTTGTTTATTTGACGTTGTTGTTGATATTTATTTGACGTTGTTGTTGTTGTTGTTGGTATTGTTTATTTGAAGTCGTTGTTGTTGTTGTTTATTTGATGTTGTTAATGTTGTTGACGTTGTTGTTGTTGTTTTTGTTATTTATTTGACGTTGTTGTTGTTGTTGTTGTTTTTGTTGTTGTTATTGTTGTTGTTGTTGTTGTTTATTTGACGTTGTTGTTGTTGTTGTTTATTTGACGTAGTTGTTGTTATTGACGTTGTTGTTGTTGTTGTTTATTTGACGTTTTTGTTGTTGTTGATGTTGTTGTTGTTGTTTTTTATTTGATGTTATTGTTGTTGTTGTTTATTTGACGTTGTTGTTGTTGTTTATTTGACATTGTTGTTGTTGTTGTTTATTTGACGTTGTTGTTGTTGTTTATTTGACGTTGTTGTTGTTGTTGTTAATTTGACATTGTTGTTGTTGTTGTGTTAACGTTGTTGTTTATGGTGTTTATTTGAAGTTGTTGTTGTTGTTTATTTGATGTTGTTTTAGTTGTTGTTGTTTATTTGACGTTGTTGTTGTTATTTATTTGACGTTGTTGTTGTTGTTGTTATTGTTTATTTGACGTTGTTGTTGTTGTTTATTTGACGTTGTTAATGTTGTTGACGTTGTTGTTGTTGTTGTTTTTGTTATTTATTTGACGTTGTTGTTGTTGTTGTTTTTGTTGTTGTTATTGTTGGTGTTGTTGTTGTTTATTTGACGTTGTTGTTGTTGTTGTTATTTGTTTGACGTTGTTGTTGTTGTTGTTTATTTGACTTTGTTGTTGTTGTTGTTTATTTGACGTTGTTGTTGTTGTTGTTTATTTGACTTTGTTGTTGTTGTTGTGTTGACGTTGTTGTTGTTGTTGTTGTTTATTTGACGTTGTTGTTGTTGTTTATTTGACGTTGTTGTTGTTGTTGTTAATTTGACATTGTTGTTGTTGTTGTGTTAACGTTGTTGTTGTTGGTGTTTATTTGAAGTTGTTGTTGTTGTTTATTTGATGTTGTTTTAGTTGTTGTTGTTTATTTGACGTTGTTGTTGTTATATATTTGACGTTGTTGTTGTTGTTGTTATTGTTTATTTGACGTTGTTGTTGTTGTTTATTTGACGTTGTTAATGTTGTTGACGTTGTTGTTGTTGTTTTTGTTGTTGTTATTGTTGGTGTTGTTGTTGTTTATTTGACGTGGTTGTTGTTGTTGTTGTTGTTTGTTTGACGTTGTTGTTGTTGTTGTTGTTTATTTGACTTTGTTGTTGTTGTTTATTTGACGTTGTTGTTGTTGTTGTTGTTTATTTGACTTTGTTGTTGTTGTTGTGTTGACGTTGTTGTTGTTGTTGTTGTTTATTTGACGTTGTTGTTGTTGTTTATTTGACGTTGTTGTTGTTGTTGTTTATTTGATGTTGTTTTAGTTGTTGTTGTTTATTTGACGTTGTTGTTGTTTTTTATTTGACGTTGTTGTTGTTGACATTGTTGTTGTTGTTGTTTATTTGACGTTGTTGTTGTTGTTTATTTGACGTAGTTGTTGTTATTGACGTTGTTGTTGTTGTTGTTTATTTGACGTTTTTGTTGTTGTTGATGTTGTTGTTGTTGTTTTTTATTTGATGTTATTGTTGTTGTTGTTTATTTGACGTTGTGGTTGTTATTGTTGTTGTTGTTGTTTATTTGACATTGTTGTTGTTGTTGTTGTTTATTTGACGTTGTTGTTGTTGTTTATTTGACGTTGTTGTTGTTGTTTATTTGACGTTGTTGTTGATATTTATTTGACGTTGTTGTTGTTGTTGTTGTTATTGTTTATTTGAAGTCGTTGTTGTTGTTGTTTATTTGATGTTGTTAATGTTGTTGACGTTGTTGTTGTTGTTTTTGTTATTTATTTGACGTTGTTGTTGTTGTTGTTGTTGTTTTTGTTGTTGTTATTGTTGTTGTTGTTGTTGTTTATTTGACGTTGTTGTTGTTGTTGTTTATTTGACGTAGTTGTTGTTATTGACGTTGTTGTTGTTGTTGTTTATTTGACGTTTTTGTTGTTGTTGATGTTGTTGTTGTTGTTTTTTATTTGATGTTATTGTTGTTGTTGTTGTTGTTTATTTGACGTTGTTGTTGTTGTTATTGTTGTTGTTGTTGTTTATTTGACATTGTTGTTGTTGTTGTTGTTTATTTGACGTTGTTGTTGTTGTTTATTTGACGTTGTTGTTGTTGTTGTTAATTTGACATTGTTGTTGTTGTTGTGTTAACGTTGTTGTTGTTGGTGTTTATTTGAAGTTGTTGTTGTTGTTTATTTGATGTTGTTTTAGTTGTTGTTGTTTATTTGACGTTGTTGTTGTTATTTATTTGACGTTGTTGTTGTTGTTGTTATTGTTTATTTGACGTTGTTGTTGTTGTTTATTTGACGTTGTTAATGTTGTTGACGTTGTTGTTGTTGTTGTTTTTGTTATTTATTTGACGTTGTTGTTGTTGTTGTTTTTGTTGTTTTTATTGTTGGTGTTGTTGTTGTTTATTTGACGTTGTTGTTGTTGTTGTTGTTGTTGTTTGTTTGACGTTGTTGTTGTTGTTGTTTATTTGACTTTGTTGTTGTTGTTGTTTATTTGACGTTGTTGTTGTTGTTGTTGTTTATTTGACTTTGTTGTTGTTGTTGTGTTGACGTTGTTGTTGTTGTTGTTGTTGTTTATTTGACGTTGTTGTTGTTGTTTATTTGATGTTGTTGTTGTTGTTGTTGTTAATTTGACATTGTTGTTGTTGTTGTGTTAACATTGTTGTTGTTGGTGTTTATTTGAAGTTGTTGTTGTTGTTTATTTGATGTTGTTTTAGTTGTTGTTGTTTATTTGACGTTGTTGTTGTTATTTATTTGACGTTGTTGTTGTTGTTGTTATTGTTTATTTGACATTGTTGTTGTTGTTTATTTGACGTTGTTAATGTTGTTGACGTTGTTGTTGTTGTTTTTGTTATTTATTTGACGTTGTTGTTGTTGTTGTTTTTGTTGTTGTTATTGTTGGTGTTGTTGTTGTTTATTTGACGTTGTTGTTGTTGTTGTTGTTATTTGTTTGACGTTGTTGTTGTTGTTGTTGTTTATTTGACTTTGTTGTTGTTGTTGTTTATTTGACGTTGTTGTTGTTGTTGTTTATTTGACTTTGTTGTTGTTGTTGTGTTGACGTTGTTGTTGTTGTTGTTGTTTATTTGACGTTGTTGTTGTTGTTTATTTGATGTTGTTTTAGTTGTTGTTTATTTGACGTTGTTGTTGTTGTTGTTTATTTGATGTTGTTTTAGTTGTTGTTGTTTATTTGACGTTGTTGTTGTTTTTTATTTGACGTTGTTGTTGTTGACATTGTTGTTGTTGTTGTTTATTTGACGTTGTTGTTGTTGTTTATTTGACGTAGTTGTTGTTATTGACGTTGTTGTTATTGTTGTTTATTTGACGTTTTTGTTGTTGTTGATGTTGTTGTTGTTGTTTTTTATTTGATGTTATTGTTGTTGTTGTTTATTTGACGTTGTTGTTGTTATTGTTGTTGTTGTTGTTTATTTGACATTGTTGTTGTTGTTGTTGTTTATTTGACGTTGTTGTTGTTGTTTATTTGACGTTGTTGTTGTTGTTTATTTGACGTTGTTGTTGATATTTATTTGACGTTGTTGTTGTTGTTGTTGGTATTGTTTATTTGAAGTCGTTGTTGTTGTTGTTTATTTGATGTTGTTAATGTTGTTGACGTTGTTGTTGTTGTTTTTGTTATTTATTTGACGTTGTTGTTGTTGTTGTTGTTTTTGTTGTTGTTATTGTTGTTGTTGTTGTTGTTTATTTGACGTTGTTGTTGTTGTTGTTTATTTGACGTAGTTGTTGTTATTGACGTTGTTGTTGTTGTTGTTTATTTGACGTTTTTGTTGTTGTTGATGTTGTTGTTGTTGTTTTTTATTTGATGTTATTGTTGTTGTTGTTTATTTGACGTTGTTGTTGTTGTTTATTTGACATTGTTGTTGTTGTTGTTTATTTGACGTTGTTGTTGTTGTTTATTTGACGTTGTTGTTGTTGTTGTTAATTTGACATTGTTGTTGTTGTTGTGTTAACGTTGTTGTTTATGGTGTTTATTTGAAGTTGTTGTTGTTGTTTATTTGATGTTGTTTTAGTTGTTGTTGTTTATTTGACGTTGTTGTTGTTATTTATTTGACGTTGTTGTTGTTGTTGTTATTGTTTATTTGACGTTGTTGTTGTTGTTTATTTGACGTTGTTAATGTTGTTGACGTTGTTGTTGTTGTTGTTTTTGTTATTTATTTGACGTTGTTGTTGTTGTTGTTTTTGTTGTTGTTATTGTTGGTGTTGTTGTTGTTTATTTGACGTTGTTGTTGTTGTTGTTATTTGTTTGACGTTGTTGTTGTTGTTGTTTATTTGACTTTGTTGTTGTTGTTGTTTATTTGACGTTGTTGTTGTTGTTGTTTATTTGACTTTGTTGTTGTTGTTGTGTTGACGTTGTTGTTGTTGTTGTTGTTTATTTGACGTTGTTGTTGTTGTTTATTTGACGTTGTTGTTGTTGTTGTTAATTTGACATTGTTGTTGTTGTTGTGTTAACGTTGTTGTTGTTGGTGTTTATTTGAAGTTGTTGTTGTTGTTTATTTGATGTTGTTTTAGTTGTTGTTGTTTATTTGACGTTGTTGTTGTTATATATTTGACGTTGTTGTTGTTGTTGTTATTGTTTATTTGACGTTGTTGTTGTTGTTTATTTGACGTTGTTAATGTTGTTGACGTTGTTGTTGTTGTTTTTGTTGTTGTTATTGTTGGTGTTGTTGTTGTTTATTTGACGTGGTTGTTGTTGTTGTTGTTGTTTGTTTGACGTTGTTGTTGTTGTTGTTGTTTATTTGACTTTGTTGTTGTTGTTTATTTGACGTTGTTGTTGTTGTTGTTGTTTATTTGACTTTGTTGTTGTTGTTGTGTTGACGTTGTTGTTGTTGTTGTTGTTTATTTGACGTTGTTGTTGTTGTTTATTTGACGTTGTTGTTGTTGTTGTTTATTTGATGTTGTTTTAGTTGTTGTTGTTTATTTGACGTTGTTGTTGTTTTTTATTTGACGTTGTTGTTGTTGACATTGTTGTTGTTGTTGTTTATTTGACGTTGTTGTTGTTGTTTATTTGACGTAGTTGTTGTTATTGACGTTGTTGTTGTTGTTGTTTATTTGACGTTTTTGTTGTTGTTGATGTTGTTGTTGTTGTTTTTTATTTGATGTTATTGTTGTTGTTGTTTATTTGACGTTGTGGTTGTTATTGTTGTTGTTGTTGTTTATTTGACATTGTTGTTGTTTATTTGACGTTGTTGTTGTTGTTTATTTGACGTTGTTGTTGTTGTTTATTTGACGTTGTTGTTGATATTTATTTGACGTTGTTGTTGTTGTTGTTGTTATTGTTTATTTGAAGTCGTTGTTGTTGTTGTTTATTTGATGTTGTTAATGTTGTTGACGTTGTTGTTGTTGTTTTTGTTATTTATTTGACGTTGTTGTTGTTGTTGTTGTTGTTTTTGTTGTTGTTATTGTTGTTGTTGTTGTTGTTTATTTGACGTTGTTGTTGTTGTTGTTTATTTGACGTAGTTGTTGTTATTGACGTTGTTGTTGTTGTTGTTTATTTGACGTTTTTGTTGTTGTTTTTTATTTGACGTTGTTATTGTTATTGTTGTTGTTGTTGATGTTGTTGTTGTTGTTTTTTATTTGATGTTATTGTTGTTGTTGTTGTTGTTTATTTGACGTTGTTGTTGTTGTTATTGTTGTTGTTGTTGTTTATTTGACATTGTTGTTGTTGTTGTTGTTTATTTGACGTTGTTGTTGTTGTTTATTTGACGTTGTTGTTGTTGTTGTTAATTTGACATTGTTGTTGTTGTTGTGTTAACGTTGTTGTTGTTGGTGTTTATTTGAAGTTGTTGTTGTTGTTTATTTGATGTTGTTTTAGTTGTTGTTGTTTATTTGACGTTGTTGTTGTTATTTATTTGACGTTGTTGTTGTTGTTGTTATTGTTTATTTGACGTTGTTGTTGTTGTTTATTTGACGTTGTTAATGTTGTTGACGTTGTTGTTGTTGTTGTTTTTGTTATTTATTTGACGTTGTTGTTGTTGTTGTTTTTGTTGTTTTTATTGTTGGTGTTGTTGTTGTTTATTTGACGTTGTTGTTGTTGTTGTTGTTGTTGTTTGTTTGACGTTGTTGTTGTTGTTGTTTATTTGACTTTGTTGTTGTTGTTGTTTATTTGACGTTGTTGTTGTTGTTGTTGTTTATTTGACTTTGTTGTTGTTGTTGTGTTGACGTTGTTGTTGTTGTTGTTGTTGTTTATTTGACGTTGTTGTTGTTGTTTATTTGATGTTGTTGTTGTTGTTGTTGTTAATTTGACATTGTTGTTGTTGTTGTGTTAACATTGTTGTTGTTGGTGTTTATTTGAAGTTGTTGTTGTTGTTTATTTGATGTTGTTTTAGTTGTTGTTGTTTATTTGACGTTGTTGTTGTTATTTATTTGACGTTGTTGTTGTTGTTGTTATTGTTTATTTGACATTGTTGTTGTTGTTTATTTGACGTTGTTAATGTTGTTGACGTTGTTGTTGTTGTTTTTGTTATTTATTTGACGTTGTTGTTGTTGTTGTTTTTGTTGTTGTTATTGTTGGTGTTGTTGTTGTTTATTTGACGTTGTTGTTGTTGTTGTTGTTATTTGTTTGACGTTGTTGTTGTTGTTGTTGTTTATTTGACTTTGTTGTTGTTGTTGTTTATTTGACGTTGTTGTTGTTGTTGTTTATTTGACTTTGTTGTTGTTGTTGTGTTGACGTTGTTGTTGTTGTTGTTGTTTATTTGACGTTGTTGTTGTTGTTTATTTGATGTTGTTTTAGTTGTTGTTTATTTGACGTTGTTGTTGTTGTTGTTTATTTGATGTTGTTTTAGTTGTTGTTGTTTATTTGACGTTGTTGTTGTTTTTTATTTGACGTTGTTGTTGTTGACATTGTTGTTGTTGTTGTTTATTTGACGTTGTTGTTGTTGTTTATTTGACGTAGTTGTTGTTATTGACGTTGTTGTTATTGTTGTTTATTTGACGTTTTTGTTGTTGTTGATGTTGTTGTTGTTGTTTTTTATTTGATGTTATTGTTGTTGTTGTTTATTTGACGTTGTTGTTGTTATTGTTGTTGTTGTTGTTTATTTGACATTGTTGTTGTTGTTGTTGTTTATTTGACGTTGTTGTTGTTGTTTATTTGACGTTGTTGTTGTTGTTTATTTGACGTTGTTGTTGATATTTATTTGACGTTGTTGTTGTTGTTGTTGGTATTGTTTATTTGAAGTCGTTGTTGTTGTTGTTTATTTGATGTTGTTAATGTTGTTGACGTTGTTGTTGTTGTTTTTGTTATTTATTTGACGTTGTTGTTGTTGTTGTTGTTTTTGTTGTTGTTATTGTTGTTGTTGTTGTTGTTTATTTGACGTTGTTGTTGTTGTTGTTTATTTGACGTAGTTGTTGTTATTGACGTTGTTGTTGTTGTTGTTTATTTGACGTTTTTGTTGTTGTTGATGTTGTTGTTGTTGTTTTTTATTTGATGTTATTGTTGTTGTTGTTTATTTGACGTTGTTGTTGTTGTTTATTTGACATTGTTGTTGTTGTTGTTTATTTGACGTTGTTGTTGTTGTTTATTTGACGTTGTTGTTGTTGTTGTTAATTTGACATTGTTGTTGTTGTTGTGTTAACGTTGTTGTTTATGGTGTTTATTTGAAGTTGTTGTTGTTGTTTATTTGATGTTGTTTTAGTTGTTGTTGTTTATTTGACGTTGTTGTTGTTATTTATTTGACGTTGTTGTTGTTGTTGTTATTGTTTATTTGACGTTGTTGTTGTTGTTTATTTGACGTTGTTAATGTTGTTGACGTTGTTGTTGTTGTTGTTTTTGTTATTTATTTGACGTTGTTGTTGTTGTTGTTTTTGTTGTTGTTATTGTTGGTGTTGTTGTTGTTTATTTGACGTTGTTGTTGTTGTTGTTATTTGTTTGACGTTGTTGTTGTTGTTGTTTATTTGACTTTGTTGTTGTTGTTGTTTATTTGACGTTGTTGTTGTTGTTGTTTATTTGACTTTGTTGTTGTTGTTGTGTTGACGTTGTTGTTGTTGTTGTTGTTTATTTGACGTTGTTGTTGTTGTTTATTTGACGTTGTTGTTGTTGTTGTTAATTTGACATTGTTGTTGTTGTTGTGTTAACGTTGTTGTTGTTGGTGTTTATTTGAAGTTGTTGTTGTTGTTGTTTATTTGATGTTGTTTTAGTTGTTGTTGTTTATTTGACGTTGTTGTTGTTATATATTTGACGTTGTTGTTGTTGTTGTTATTGTTTATTTGACGTTGTTGTTGTTGTTTATTTGACGTTGTTAATGTTGTTGACGTTGTTGTTGTTGTTTTTGTTGTTGTTATTGTTGGTGTTGTTGTTGTTTATTTGACGTGGTTGTTGTTGTTGTTGTTGTTTGTTTGACGTTGTTGTTGTTGTTGTTGTTTATTTGACTTTGTTGTTGTTGTTTATTTGACGTTGTTGTTGTTGTTGTTGTTTATTTGACTTTGTTGTTGTTGTTGTGTTGACGTTGTTGTTGTTGTTGTTGTTTATTTGACGTTGTTGTTGTTGTTTATTTGACGTTGTTGTTGTTGTTGTTTATTTGATGTTGTTTTAGTTGTTGTTGTTTATTTGACGTTGTTGTTGTTTTTTATTTGACGTTGTTGTTGTTGACATTGTTGTTGTTGTTGTTTATTTGACGTTGTTGTTGTTGTTTATTTGACGTAGTTGTTGTTATTGACGTTGTTGTTGTTGTTGTTTATTTGACGTTTTTGTTGTTGTTGATGTTGTTGTTGTTGTTTTTTATTTGATGTTATTGTTGTTGTTGTTTATTTGACGTTGTGGTTGTTATTGTTGTTGTTGTTGTTTATTTGACATTGTTGTTGTTGTTGTTGTTTATTTGACGTTGTTGTTGTTGTTTATTTGACGTTGTTGTTGTTGTTTATTTGACGTTGTTGTTGATATTTATTTGACGTTGTTGTTGTTGTTGTTGTTATTGTTTATTTGAAGTCGTTGTTGTTGTTGTTTATTTGATGTTGTTAATGTTGTTGACGTTGTTGTTGTTGTTTTTGTTATTTATTTGACGTTGTTGTTGTTGTTGTTGTTTTTGTTGTTGTTATTGTTGTTGTTGTTGTTGTTTATTTGACGTTGTTGTTGTTGTTGTTTATTTGACGTAGTTGTTGTTATTGACGTTGTTGTTGTTGTTGTTTATTTGACGTTTTTGTTGTTGTTGATGTTGTTGTTGTTGTTTTTTATTTGATGTTATTGTTGTTGTTGTTGTTTATTTGACGTTGTTGTTGTTGTTATTGTTGTTGTTGTTGTTTATTTGACATTGTTGTTGTTGTTGTTTATTTGACGTTGTTGTTGTTGTTTATTTGACGTTGTTGTTGTTGTTGTTAATTTGACATTGTTGTTGTTGTTGTGTTAACGTTGTTGTTGTTGGTGTTTATTTGAAGTTGTTGTTGTTGTTTATTTGATGTTGTTTTAGTTGTTGTTGTTTATTTGACGTTGTTGTTGTTATTTATTTGACGTTGTTGTTGTTGTTGTTATTGTTTATTTGACATTGTTGTTGTTGTTTATTTGACGTTGTTAATGTTGTTGACGTTGTTGTTGTTGTTGTTTTTGTTATTTATTTGACGTTGTTGTTGTTGTTGTTTTTGTTGTTTTTATTGTTGGTGTTGTTGTTGTTTATTTGACGTTGTTGTTGTTGTTGTTGTTTGTTTGACGTTGTTGTTGTTGTTGTTTATTTGACTTTGTTGTTGTTGTTGTTTATTTGACGTTGTTGTTGTTGTTGTTGTTTATTTGACTTTGTTGTTGTTGTTGTGTTGACGTTGTTGTTGTTGTTGTTGTTTATTTGACGTTGTTGTTGTTGTTTATTTGATGTTGTTGTTGTTGTTGTTGTTAATTTGACATTGTTGTTGTTGTTGTGTTAACATTGTTGTTGTTGGTGTTTATTTGAAGTTGTTGTTGTTGTTTATTTGATGTTGTTTTAGTTGTTGTTGTTTATTTGACGTTGTTGTTGTTATTTATTTGACGTTGTTGTTGTTGTTGTTATTGTTTATTTGACATTGTTGTTGTTGTTTATTTGACGTTGTTAATGTTGTTGACGTTGTTGTTGTTGTTTTTGTTATTTATTTGACGTTGTTGTTGTTGTTGTTTTTGTTGTTGTTATTGTTGGTGTTGTTGTTGTTTATTTGACGTTGTTGTTGTTGTTGTTGTTATTTGTTTGACGTTGTTGTTGTTGTTGTTGTTGTTTATTTGACTTTGTTGTTGTTGTTGTTTATTTGACGTTGTTGTTGTTGTTGTTTATTTGACTTTGTTGTTGTTGTTGTGTTGACGTTGTTGTTGTTGTTGTTGTTTATTTGACGTTGTTGTTGTTGTTTATTTGATGTTGTTTTAGTTGTTGTTTATTTGACGTTGTTGTTGTTGTTGTTTATTTGATGTTGTTTTAGTTGTTGTTGTTTATTTGACGTTGTTGTTGTTTTTTATTTGACGTTGTTGTTGTTGACATTGTTGTTGTTGTTGTTTATTTGACGTTGTTGTTGTTGTTTATTTGACGTAGTTGTTGTTATTGACGTTGTTGTTATTGTTGTTTATTTGACGTTTTTGTTGTTGTTGATGTTGTTGTTGTTGTTTTTTATTTGATGTTATTGTTGTTGTTGTTTATTTGACGTTGTTGTTGTTATTGTTGTTGTTGTTGTTTATTTGACATTGTTGTTGTTGTTGTTGTTTATTTGACGTTGTTATTGTTGTTTATTTGACGTTGTTGTTGTTGTTTATTTGACGTTGTTGTTGATATTTATTTGACGTTGTTGTTGTTGTTGTTGGTATTGTTTATTTGAAGTCGTTGTTGTTGTTGTTTATTTGATGTTGTTAATGTTGTTGACGTTGTTGTTGTTG
>OX451740.1:454178596-454213596 GCA_948472305.1 Vicia faba
TTGTTGTTTATTTGACGTTGTTGTTGTTGTTTATTTGACGTTGTTGTTGTTGTTGTTTATTTGACGTTGTTGTTGTTATTTATTTGACGTTGTTGTTGTTGTTGTTGTTATTGTTTATTTGAAGTCATTGTTGTTGTTGTTTATTTGACGATGTTAATGTTGTTGACGTTGTTGTTGTTGTTTTTGTTATTTATTTGACGTTGTTGTTGTTGTTGTTGTTTTTGTTGTTGTTATTGTTGTTGTTGTTGTTGTTGTTGTTTATTTGACGTTGTTGTTGTTGTTGTTTATTTGACGTTGTTGTCGTTGTTGTTGTTTACTTGACGTTGTTGTTGTTGTTGTTGTTTATTTGACGTAGTTGTTGTTATTGACGTTGTTGTTGTTGTTGTTGTTGTTTATTTGACGTTGTTGTTGTTATTTATTTGATGTTGTTGTTGTTGTTGTTTATTTGACGTTGTTGTTGTTATTTATTTGATGTTGTTGTTGTTGTTATTGTTTATTTGACGTTGTTGTTGTTGTTGTTGTTTATTTGACATTGTTATTGTTGTTGACGTTGTTGTTGTTGTTTTTGTTATTTATTTGACGTTGTTGTTGTTGTTGTTTTTGTTGTTGTTATTGTTGGTGTTGTTGTTGTTGTTTATTTGACGTTGTTGTTGTTGTCGTTGTTTGTTTGACGTTGTTGTTGTTGTTGTTTATTTGACGTTGTTGTTGTTGTTGTTTATTTGACGTTGTTGTTGTTGTTGTTTATTTGACATTGTTGTTGTTGTTGTGTTGACGTTGTTGTTGTTGTTGTTCTTGTTTATTTGACGTTGTTGTTGTTGTTGTTTATTTGATGTTGTTTTAGTTGTTGTTGTTTATTTGACGTTGTTGTTGTTGTTGTTTATTTGATGTTGTTTTAGTTGTTGTTGTTTATTTTACGTTGTTATTGTTTTTTATTTGACGTTGTTGTTGTTGACATTGTTGTTGTTGTTGTTTATTTGACGTTGTTGTTTATTTGACGTAGTTGTTGTTATTGACGTTGTTGTTGTTGTTGTTTATTTGACGTTTTTGTTGTTGTTGATGTTGTTGTTATTTTTTATTTGACGTTGTTGTTGTTATTTGACGTTGTTGTTGTTGTTGTTTATTTGACGTTGTTGTTGTTGTTTATTTGACGTTGTTGTTGTTGTTGTTGTTTATTCGATGTTGTTTTAGTTGTTGTTGTTGTTGTTATTTATTTGACGTTGTTGTTGTTGTTTATTTCATGTTGTTTTAGTTGTTGTTATTTATTTGACGTTGTTGTTGTTTTTTATTTGACGTTGTTGTTGTTGACATTGTTGTTGTTGTTGTTGTTTATTTGACATTGTTATTGTTGTTTATTTGACGTAGTTGTTGTTATTGACGTTGTGGTTGTTGTTGTTTATTTGACGTTTTTGTTGTTGTTGTTGTTGTTGTTTATTTGACGTTGTTGTTGGTGTTGTTGTTGTTTATTTGACGTTGTTGTTGTTATTTAATTGACGTTGTTGTTGTTGTTATTGTTTATTTGACGTTGTTATTGTTGTTGTTTTTGTTATTTATTTGACGTGGTTGTTGTTGACATTGTTGTTGTTGTTGTTTATTTGACGTAGTTGTTGTTATTGACGTTGTTGTTGTTGTTGTTTATTTGACATTTTTGTTGTTGTTGATGTTGTTGTTGTTGTTTTTTATTTGACGTTGTTGTTGTTGTTGTTGTTTATTTGACGTTGTTGTTGTTGTTTATTTGATGTTGTTGTTGTTGTTGTTTATTTGACATTGTTGTTGTTATTTATTTGACGTTGTTGTTGTTGTTATTGTTTATTTGATGTTGTTGTTGTTGTTGTTGTTTATTTGACGTTGTTATTGTTGTTGACGTTGTTGTTGTTGTTTTTGTTATTTATTTGACGTTGTTGTTGTTGTTGTTTTTGTTGTTGTTATTGTTGGTGTTGTTATTGTTTATTTGACGTAGTTGTTGTTATTGAAGTTGTTGTTGTTGTTTGTTTGACGTTGTTGTTGTTGTTGTTGTTGTTTATTTGATGTTGTTTTAGTTGTTGTTGTTTATTTGACGTTGTTGTTGTTTTTTATTTGACGTTGTTGTTGTTGACATTGTTGTTGTTGTTGTTTATTTGACATTGTTGTTGTTGTTTATTTGACGTAGTTGTTGTTATTGACGTTGTTGTTGTTGTTGTTGTTTATTTGACGTTGTTGTTGTTATTTATTTGATGTTGTTGTTGTTTATTTGACGTTGTTGTTGTTATTTATTTAACATTGTTGTTGTTGTTGTTATTGTTTATTTGACGTTGTTGTTGTTGTTGTTGTTTATTTGACATTGTTATTCTTGTTGACGTTGTTGTTGTTGTTTTTGTTATTTATTTGACGTTGTTGTTGTTGTTGTTTTTGTTATTTATTTGACGTTGTTGTTGTTGTTTTTGTTGTTGTTATTGTTGGTGTTGTTGTTGTTGTTTATTTGACCTTGTTGTTGTTGTCGTTGTTTGTTTGACGTTGTTGTTGTTGTTGTTTATTTGACGTTGTTGTTGTTGTTGTTGTTTATTTGACGTTGTTGTTATTGTTGTTGTTTATTTGACATTGTTGTTGTTGTTGTGTTGATGTTGTTGTTGTTGTTGTTGTTTATTTGACGTTGTTGTTGTTGTTGTTTATTTGATGTTGTTTTAGTTGTTGTTGTTTATTTGACGTTGTTGTTGTTGTTGTTTATTTGATGTTGTTTTAGTTGTTGTTGTTTATTTTACGGTGTTGTTGTTTTTTATTTGACGTTGTTGTTGTTGACATTGTTGTTGTTGTTGTTTATTTGACGTTGTTGTTGTTGTTTATTTGACATAGTTGTTGTTATTGACGTTGTTGTTGTTGTTGTTTATTTGACGTTTTTGTTGTTGTTGATGTTGTTGTTGTTGTTTTTTATTTGATGTTATTGTTGTTGTTGTTTATTTGACGTTGTTGTTGTTGTTATTGTTGTTGTTGTTGTTTATTTGACATTGTTGTTGTTGTTGTTTATTTGACGTTGTTGTTATTGTTTATTTGACATTGTTGTTGTTGTTGTTTATTTGACGTTGTTGTTGTTGTTTATTTGACGTTGTTGTTGTTGTTGTTTATTTGACGTTGTTGTTGTTATTTATTTGACGTTGTTGTTGTTGTTGTTGTTGTTATTGTTTATTTGAAGTCGTTGTTGTTGTTGTTTATTTGACGATGTTAATGTTGTTGATGTTGTTGTTGTTGTTTTTGTTATTTATTTGACGTTGTTGTTGTTGTTGTTGTTTTTGTTGTTGTTATTGTTGTTGTTGTTGTTGTTGTTTATTTGACGTTGTTGTTGTTGTTGTTGTTTATTTGACGTTGTTGTTGTTGTTGTTTACTTGACGTTGTTGTTGTTGTTGTTTATTTGACGTAGTTGTTGTTATTGACGTTGTTGTTGTTGTTGTTGTTGTTTATTTGACGTTGTTGTTGTTATTTATTTGATGTTGTTGTTGTTGTTGTTTATTTGACGTTGTTGTTGTTATTTATTTGACGTTGTTGTTGTTGTTGTTATTGTTTATTTGACGTTGTTGTTGTTGTTGTTGTTTATTTGACATTGTTATTGTTGTTGACGTTGTTGTTGTTGTTTTTGTTATTTATTTGACGTTGTTGTTGTTGTTGTTTTTGTTGTTGTTATTGTTGGTGTTGTTGTTGTTGTTTATTTGACGTTGTTGTTGTTGTCGTTGTTTGTTTGACGTTGTTGTTGTTGTTGTTTATTTGACGTTGTTGTTGTTGTTGTTTATTTGACGTTGTTGTTGTTGTTGTTTATTTGACATTGTTGTTGTTGTTGTGTTGACGTTGTTGTTGTTGTTGTTGTTTATTTGACGTTGTTGTTGTTGTTGTTTATTTGATGTTGTTTTAGTTGTTGTTGTTTATTTTACGTTGTTGTTGTTGTTGTTGTTTATTTGATGTTGTTTTAGTTGTTGTTGTTTATTTTACGTTGTTGTTGTTTTTTATTTGACGTTGTTGTTGTTGACATTGTTGTTGTTGTTGTTTATTTGACGTTGTTGTTGTTGTTTATTTGACGTAGTTGTTGTTATTGACGTTGTTGTTGTTGTTGTTGTTTATTTGACGTTTTTGTTGTTGTTGATGTTGTTGTTATTTTTTATTTGACGTTGTTGTTGTTATTTGACGTTGTTGTTGTTGTTTATTTGACGTTGTTGTTGTTGTTTATTTGACGTTGTTGTTGTTGTTGTTGTTTATTTGATGTTGTTTTAGTTGTTGTTGTTGTTGTTATTTATTTGACGTTGTTGTTGTTGTTTATTTCATGTTGTTTTAGTTGTTGTTATTTATTTGACGTTGTTGTTGTTTTTTATTTGACGTTGTTGTTATTGACATTGTTGTTGTTGTTGTTGTTGTTTATTTGACGTTGTTATTGTTGTTTATTTGACGTAGTTGTTGTTATTGACGTTGTTGTTGTTGTTGTTTATTTGACGTTTTTGTTATTGTTGTTGTTGTTGTTGTTTATTTGACGTTGTTGTTGGTGTTGTTTATTTGATGTTTTTTTAGTTGTTGTTGTTTATTTAACGTTGTTGTTGTTGTTGTTGTTTATTTCATGTTGTTTTAGTTGTTGTTGTTTATTTGACGTTGTTGTTGTTGTTTATTTGACGTTGTTGTTGTTTTTTATTTGACATTTTTGTTGTTGTTGTTGTTATTGTTGTTGTTGTTGTTGTTTATTTGACGTTGTTGTTGTTGTTTATTTGACGTTGTTGTTGTTGTTGTTTATTTGACGTTGTTGTTGTTTATTTGACGTTGTTGTTATTGTTGTTGTTGTTTATTTGACGTTGTTGTTGTTATTTATTTGACGTTGTTGTTATTGTTATTGTTTATTTGACGTTGTTATTGTTGTTGTTTTTGTTATTTATTTGACGTGGTTGTTGTTGACATTGTTGTTGTTTATTTGAAGTTGTTGTTGTTGTTGTTTATTTGACGTAGTTGTTGTTATTGACGTTGTTGTTGTTGTTGTTGTTTATTTGACATTTTTGTTGTTGTTGATGTTGTTGTTGTTGTTTTTTATTTGACGTTGTTGTTGTTGTTGTTTATTTGAAGTTGTTGTTGTTGTTGTTTATTTGACGTAGTTGATGTTATTGACGTTGTTGTTGTTGTTGTTGTTGTTGTTTATTTGACATTTTTGTTGTTGTTGATGTTGTTGTTGTTGTTTTTTATTTGACGTTGTTGTTGTTGTTGTTTATTTGAAGTTGTTGTTGTTGTTATTGTTATTGTTGTTGTTTATTTGACGTTGTTGTTGTTGTTGTTGTTTATTTGACGTTGTTGTTGTTGTTTATTTGATGTTGTTGTTGTTGTTGTTGTTGTTTATTTGACATTGTTGTTGTTATTTATTTGACGTTGTTGTTGTTGTTATTGTTTATTTGACGTTGTTGTTGTTGTTGTTTATTTGACGTTGTTAATGTTGTTGACGTTGTTGTTGTTGTTGTTTTTGTTATTTATTTGACGTTGTTGTTGTTGTTGTTTTTGTTGTTGTTATTGTTGGTGTTGTTATTGTTTATTTGACGTAGTTGTTGTTATTGAAGTTGTTGTTGTTGTTTGTTTGACGTTGTTGTTGTTGTTGTTGTTGTTGTTTATTTGATGATGTTTTAGTTGTTGTTGTTTATTTGACGTTGTTGTTGTTTTTTATTTGACGTTGTTGTTGTTGACATTGTTGTTGTTGTTGTTTATTTGACATTGTTGTTGTTGTTTATTTGACGTAGTTGTTGTTATTGACGTTGTTGTTGTTGTTGTTTATTTGACATTGTTATTGTTGTTGACGTTGTTGTTGTTGTTTTTGTTATTTATTTGACGTTGTTGTTGTTGTTGTTTTTGTTGTTGTTATTGTTGGTGTTGTTGTTGTGTATTTGACGTTGTTGTTGTTGTCGTTGTTTGTTTGACGTTGTTGTTGTTGTTGTTTATTTGACGTTGTTGTTGTTGTTGTTTATTTAACGTTGTTGTTGTTGTTGTTTATTTGACATTGTTGTTGTTGTTGTGTTGAAGTTGTTGTTGTTGTTGTTGTTGTTTATTTGACGTTGTTGTTGTTGTTGTTTATTTGATGTTGTTTTAGTTGTTGTTGTTTATTTGACGTTGTTGTTGTTGTTGTTGTTGTTGTTTATTTGATGTTGTTTTAGTTGTTGTTGTTTATTTTACGTTGTTGTTGTTTTTTATTTGACATTGTTGTTGTTGACATTGTTGTTGTTGTTGTTTATTTGACGTTGTTGTTGTTGTTTATTTGACGTAGTTGTTGTTATTGACGTTGTTGTTGTTGTTTATTTGACGTTTTTGTTGTTGTTGATGTTGTTGTTGTTGTTTTTTATTTGATGTTATTGTTGTTGTTGTTGTTTATTTGACGTTGTTGTTGTTGTTGTTATTGTTGTTGTTGTTGTTGTTTATTTGACATTGTTGTTGTTGTTGTTTTTTTGACGTTGTTGTTGTTGTTTATTTGACATTGTTGTTGTTGTTGTTGTTTATTTGACGTTGTTGTTGTTGTTGTTTATTTGACGTTGTTGTTGTTGGTTTTTATTTGACGTTGTTGTTGTTATTTATTTGACGTTGTTGTTGTTGTTATTGTTTATTTGAAGTCGTTGTTGTTGTTGTTTATTTGACGATGTTAATGTTGTTGACGTTGTTGTTGTTGTTTTTGTTATTTATTTGACGTTGTTGTTGTTGTTGTTGTTGTTGTTGTTGTTTTTGTTGTTGTTATTGTTGTTGTTGTTTATTTGACGTTGTTGTTGTTGTTGTTTATTTTACGTTGTTGTTGTTATTTATTTGACGTTGTTGTTGTTGTTATTGTTTATTTGACGTTGTTTTTGTTGTTGTTTTTGTTATTTATTTGACGTGGTTTTTGTTGACATTGTTGTTGTTTATTTGAAGTTGTTGTTGTTGTTTATTTGACGTAGTTGTTGTTATTGACGTTGTTGTTGTTGTTGTTTATTTGACATTTTTGTTGTTGTTGATGTTGTTGTTGTTGTTTTTTATTTGACGTTGTTGTTGTTGTTTATTTGAAGTTGTTGTTGTTGTTATTGTTATTGTTGTTGTTTGTTTGACGTTGTTGTTGTTGTTGTTTATTTGACGTTGTTGTTGTTGTTTATTTGATGTTGTTGTTGTTGTTGTTTATTTGACATTGTTGTTGTTATTTATTTGACGTTGTTGTTGTTGTTATTGTTTATTTGACGTCGTTGTTGTTGTTGTTGTTTATTTGACGTTGTTAATGTTGTTGACGTTGTTGTTGTTGTTGTTTTTGTTATTTATTTGACGTTGTTGTTGTTGTTGTTTTTGTTGTTGTTATTGTTGGTGTTGTTATTGTTTATTTGACGTAGTTGTTGTTATTGAAGTTGTTGTTGTTGTTTGTTTGACGTTGTTGTTGTTGATGTTGTTTATTTGATGATGTTTTAGTTGTTGTTGTTTATTTGACGTTGTTGTTGTTTTTTATTTGACGTTGTTGTTGTTGACATTGTTGTTGTTGTTGTTTATTTGACATTGTTGTTGTTGTTTATTTGACGTAGTTGTTGTTATTGACGTTGTTGTTGTTGTTGTTTATTTGACGTTGTTGTTGTTATTTATTTGATGTTGTTGTTGTTGTTGTTTATTTGACGTTGTTGTTATTTATTTAACGTTGTTGTTGTTGTTGTTATTGTTTATTTGACGTTGTTGTTGTTGTTGTTTATTTGACATTGTTATTGTTGTTGACGTTGTTGTTGTTGTTGTTTTTGTTATTTATTTGATGTTGTTGTTGTTGTTTTTGTTGTTGTTATTGTTGGTGTTGTTGTTGTTGTTTATTTGACGTTGTTGTTGTTGTCGTTGTTTGTTTGACGTTGTTGTTGTTGTTGTTTATTTGACGTTGTTGTTGTTGTTGTTTATTTGACGTTGTTGTTGTTGTTGTTTATTTGACATTGTTGTTGTTGTTGTGTTGAAGTTGTTGTTGTTGTTGTTGTTGTTTATTTGACGTTGTTGTTGGCGTTGTTTATTTGATGTTGTTTTAGTTGTTGTTGTTTATTTGACGTTGTTGTTGTTGTTGTTTATTTGATGTTGTTTTAGTTGTTGTTGTTTATTTTACGTTGTTGTTGTTGTTTTTTATTTGACGTTGTTGTTGTTGACATTGTTGTTGTTGTTGTTTATTTGACGTTGTTGTTGTTGTTTATTTGACGTAGTTGTTGTTATTGACGTTGTTGTTGTTTATTTGACGTTGTTGTTGGTGTTGTTTATTTGATGTTGTTTTAGTTGTTGTTGTTTATTTAACGTTGTTGTTGTTGTTGTTGTTGTTTATTTCATGTTGTTTTAGTTGTTGTTGTTTATTTGACGTTGTTATTGTTGTTTATTTGACGTTGTTGTTTTTTTTTATTTGACATTTTTGTTGTTGTTGTTGTTATTGTTGTTGTTGTTGTTGTTTATTTGACGTTGTTGTTGTTGTTTATTTGACGTTGTTGTTGTTGTTGTTGTTTATTTGACGTTGTTGTTGTTTATTTGACGTTGTTGTTGTTGTTGTTGTTTATTTGACGTTGTTGTTGTTATTTATTTGACGTTGTTGTTGTTATTGTTTATTTGACGTTGTTATTGTTGTTGTTTTTGTTATTTATTTGACGTGGTTGTTGTTGACATTGTTGTTGTTTATTTGAAGTTGTTGTTGTTGTTGTTGTTTATTTGACGTAGTTGTTGTTATTGACGTTGTTGTTGTTGTTGTTGTTTATTTGACGTTGTTGTTGTTGTTGTTTATTTGATGTTGTTTTAGTTGTTGTTGTTTATTTGACGTTGTTGTTGTTGTTGTTGTTGTTTATTTGATGTTGTTTTAGTTGTTGTTGTTTATTTTACGTTGTTGTTGTTTTTTATTTGACGTTGTTATTGTTGACATTGTTGTTGTTGTTGTTTATTTGACGTTGTTGTTGTTATTTATTTAACGTTGTTGTTGTTGTTGTTATTGTTTATTTGACGTTGTTGTTGTTGTTGTTTATTTGACATTGTTATTGTTGTTGACGTTGTTGTTGTTGTTTTTGTTATTTATTTGACGTTGTTGTTGTTGTTGTTTTTGTTGTTGTTATTGTTGGTGTTGTTGTTGTTGTTTATTTGACGTTGTTGTTGTTGTCGTTGTTTGTTTGACGTTGTTGTTGTTGTTGTTTATTTGACGTTTATGTTGTTGTTGTTTATTTGACGTTGTTGTTGTTGTTGTTTATTTGACATTGTTGTTGTTGTTGTGTTGAAGTTGTTGTTGTTGTTGTTGTTGTTTATTTGACGTTGTTGTTGTTGTTTATTTGATGTTGTTTTAGTTGTTGTTGTTTATTTGACGTTGTTGTTGTTGTTGTTTATTTGATGTTGTTTTAGTTGTTGTTGTTTATTTTACGTTGTTGTTGTTGTTTTTTATTTGACGTTGTTGTTGTTGACATTGTTGTTGTTGTTGTTTATTTGACGTTGTTGTTGTTGTTGTTTATTTAAAGTAGTTGTTGTTATTGACGTTGTTGTTGTTTATTTGACGTTGTTGTTGGTGTTGTTTATTTGATGTTGTTTTAGTTGTTGTTGTTTATTTAACGTTGTTGTTGTTGTTGTTGTTGTTTATTTCATGTTGTTTTAGTTGTTGTTGTTTATTTGACGTTGTTATTGTTGTTTATTTGACGTTGTTGTTGTTTTTTATTTGACATTTTTGTTGTTGTTGTTGTTATTGTTGTTGTTGTTGTTGTTTATTTGACGTTGTTGTTGTTTATTTGACGTTGTTGTTGTTGTTGTTTATTTGACGTTGTTGTTGTTTATTTGACGTTGTTGTTGTTGTTGTTGTTTATTTGACGTTGTTGTTGTTATTTATTTGACGTTGTTGTTGTTGTTATTGTTTATTTGACGTTGTTATTGTTGTTGTTTTTGTTATTTATTTGACGTGGTTGTTGTTGACATTGTTGTTGTTTATTTGAAGTTGTTGTTGTTGTTGTTTATTTGACGTAGTTGTTGTTATTGACGTTGTTGTTGTTGTTGTTGTTGTTTATTTGACATTTTTGTTGTTGTTGATGTTGTTGTTGTTGTTTTTTATTTGACGTTGTTGTTGTTGTTGTTTATTTGAAGTTGTTGTTGTTATTGTTATTGTTGTTGTTTATTTGACGTTGTTGTTGTTGTTGTTATTTATTTGACGTTGTTGTTGTTGTTTATTTGATGTTGTTGTTGTTGTTTATTTGACATTGTTGTTGTTATTTATTTGACGTTGTTGTTGTTGTTATTGTTTATTTGACGTTGTTGTTGTTATTGTTGTTTATTTGACGTTGTTAATGTTGTTGACGTTGTTGTTGTTGTTGTTTTTGTTATTTATTTGACGTTGTTGTTGTTGTTGTTTTTGTTGTTGTTATTGTTGGTGTTGTTATTGTTGTTGTTGTTGTTGTTTATTTGATGATGTTTTAGTTGTTGTTGTTTATTTGACGTTGTTGTTGTTTTTTATTTGACGTTGTTGTTGTTGACATTGTTGTTGTTGTTGTTGTTTATTTGACATTGTTGTTGTTGTTTATTTGACGTAGTTGTTGTTATTGACGTTGTTGTTGTTGTTGTTGTTGTTGTTTATTTGACGTTGTTGTTGTTATTTATTTGATGTTGTTGTTGTTGTTGTTTATTTGACGTTGTTGTTGTTATTTATTTAACGTTGTTGTTGTTGTTGTTATTGTTTATTTGACGTTGTTGTTGTTGTTGTTTATTTGACATTGTTATTGTTGTTGACGTTGTTGTTGTTGTTTTTGTTATTTATTTGACGTTGTTGTTGTTGTTGTTTTTGTTGTTGTTATTGTTGGTGTTGTTGTTGTTGTTTATTTGACGTTGTTGTTGTTGTCGTTGTTTGGTTGACGTTGTTGTTGTTGTTGTTGTTGTTTATTTGACGTTGTTGTTGTTGTTGTTTATTTGACGTTGTTGTTGTTGTTGTTTATTTGACATTGTTGTTGTTGTTGTGTTGAAGTTGTAGTTGTTGTTGTTGTTTATTTGACGTTGTTGTTGTTGTTGTTTATTTGATGTTGTTTTAGTTGTTGTTGTTTATTTGACGTTGTTGTTGTTGTTGTTGTTTATTTGATGTTGCTTTAGTTGTTGTTGTTTATTTTACGTTGTTGTTGTTTTTTATTTGACGTTGTTGTTGTTGACATTGTTGTTGTTGTTGTTTATTTGACGTTGTTGTTGTTGTTTATTTGACGTAGTTGTTGTTATTGACGTTGTTGTTGTTATTGTTTATTTGACGTTTTTGTTGTTGTTGATGTTGTTGTTGTTGTTTTTTATTTGAAGTTATTGTTGTTGTTGTTTATTTGACGTTGTTGTTGTTGTTATTGTTTATTTGACGTTGTTATTGTTGTTGTTTTTGTTATTTATTTGACGTGGTTGTTGTTGACATTGTTGTTGTTTATTTGAAGTTGTTGTTGTTGTTGTTTATTTGACGTAGTTGTTGTTATTGACGTTGTTGTTGTTGTTGTTGTTGTTTATTTGACATTTTTGTTGTTGTTGATGTTGTTGTTGTTGTTTTTTATTTGACGTTGTTGTTGTTGTTGTTTATTTGAAGTTGTTGTTGTTGTTATTGTTATTGTTGTTGTTTATTTGACGTTGTTGTTGTTGTTTATTTGATGTTGTTGTTGTTGTTGTTGTTTATTTGACATTGTTGTTGTTATTTATTTGACGTTGTTGTTGTTGTTGTTGTTATTGTTTATTTAACGTTGTTGTTGTTGTTGTTGTTGTTTATTTGACGTTGTTAATGTTGTTGACGTTGTTGTTGTTGTTGTTTTTGTTATTTATTTGACAATGTTGTTGTTGTTGTTTTTGTTGTTGTTATTGTTGGTGTTGTTATTGTTTATTTGACGTAGTTGTTGTTATTGAAGTTGTTGTTGTTGTTTGTTTGACGTTGTTGTTGTTGTTGTTGTTTATTTGATGATGTTTTAGTTGTTATTGTTTATTTGACGTTGTTGTTGTTTTTTATTTGACGTTGTTGTTGTTGACGTTGTTGTTGTTGTTGTTTATTTGACATTGTTGTTGTTGTTTATTTGACGTAGTTGTTGTTATTGACGTTGTTGTTGTTGTTGTTGTTGTTGTTTATTTGACGTTGTTGTTGTTATTTATTTGATGTTGTTGTTGTTGTTGTTGTTTATTTGACGTTGTTGTTGTTATTTATTTAACGTTGTTGTTGTTGTTATTGTTTATTTGACGTTGTTGTTGTTGTTGTTTATTTGACATTGTTATTGCTGTTGACGTTGTTGTTGTTGTTGTTGTTATTTATTTGACGTTGTTGTTGTTGTTGTTTTTGTTGTTGTTATTGTTGGTGTTGTTGTTGTTGTTTATTTGACGTTGTTGTTGTTGTCGTTTTTTGTTTGACGTTGTTGTTGTTGTTGTTTATTTGACGTTGTTGTTGTTGTTGTTTATTTGACGTTGTTGTTGTTGTTGTTTATTTGACATTGTTGTTGTTGTTGTGTTGAAGTTGTTGTTGTTGTTGTTGTTGTTTACTTGACATTGTTGTTGTTGTTGTTTATTTGATGTTGTTTTAGTTGTTGTTGTTTATTTGACGTTGTTGTTGTTGTTGTTTATTTGATGTTGTTTTAGTTGTTGTTGTTTATTTTACGTTGTTGTTGTTTTTTATTTGACGTTGTTGTTGTTGACATTGTTGTTGTTGTTGTTTATTTGACGTTGTTGTTGTTGTTTATTTGACGTAGTTGTTGTTATTGACGTTGTTGTTGTTGTTGTTTATTTGACGTTTTTGTTGTTGTTGATGTTGTTGTTGTTGTTTTTTATTTGATGTTATTGTTGTTGTTGTTGTTTATTTGACGTTGTTGTTCTTGTTGTTATTGTTGTTGTTGTTGTTTATTTGACATTGTTGTTGTTGTTGTTTATTTGACGTTGTTGTTGTTGTTTATTTGACATGGTTGTTGTTGTTGTTTATTTGACGTTGTTGTTGTTGTTTATTTGACGTTGTTATTGTTGGTTTTTATTTGACGTTGTTGTTGTTATTTATTTGACGTTGTTGTTGTTGTTGTTATTGTTTATTTGAAGTCGTTGTTGTTGTTGTTTATTTGACGATGTTAATGTTGTTGACGTTGTTGTTGTTGTTTTTGTTATTTATTTGACGTTGTTGTTGTTGTTGTTGTTGTTTTTGTTGTTGTTATTGTTGTTGTTGTTTATTTGACGTTGTTGTTGTTTATTTGATGTTGTTGTTGTTGTTGTTGTTGTTTATTTGACGTTGTTGTTGTTGTTGTTTATTTGACGTAGTTGTTGTTATTGACGTTGTTGTTGTTGTTGTTGTTGTTTATTTGACGTTGTTGTTGTTATTTATTTGATGTTGTTGTTGTTGTTGTTTATTTGACGTTGTTGTTGTTATTTATTTGACGTTGTTGTTGTTGTTATTGTTTATTTGACGTTGTTGTTGTTGTTGTTTATTTGACATTGTTATTGTTGTTGAAGTTGTTGTTGTTGTTGTTGTTGTTATTTATTTGACGTTGTTGTTGTTGTTGTTTTTGTTGTTGTTATTATTGGTGTTGTTGTTGTTGTTTATTTGACGTTGTTGTTGTTGTCGTTGTTTGTTTGACGTTGTTGTTGTTGTTGTTGTTTATTTGACGTTGTTGTTGTTGTTTATTTGACGTTGTTGTTGTTGTTGTTTATTTGACATTGTTGTTGTTGTTGTGTTGACGTTGTTGTTATTGTTGTTGTTGTTGTTTATTTGACGTTGTTGTTGTTGTTGTTTATTTGATGTTGTTTTAGTTGTTGTTGTTTATTTGACGTTGTTGTTGTTGTTGTTTATTTGATGTTGTTTTAGTTGTTGTTGTTTATTTTACGTTGTTGTTGTTTTTTATTTGACGTTTTTGTTGTTGACATTGTTGTTGTTGTTGTTGTTTATTTGACGTTGTTGTTGTTGTTTATTTGACGTAGTTGTTGTTATTGACGTTGTTGTTGTTGTTGTTTATTTGACGTTTTTGTTGTTGTTGATTTTGTTGTTGTTGTTTTTTATTTGATGTTATTGTTGTTGTTGTTTATTTGACGTTGTTGTTGTTGTTATTGTTGTTGTTGTTGTTTATTTGACATTGTTGTTGTTGTTGTTTATTTGACGTTGTTGTTGTTGTTTATTTGACATTGTTGTTGTTGTTTATTTGACGTTGTTATTGTTGTTGACGTTGTTGTTGTTGTTTTTGTTATTTATTTGACGTTGTTGTTGTTGTTGTTTTTGTTGTTGTTATTGTTGGTGTTGTTGTTGTTGTTTATTTGACGTTGTTGTTGTTGTCGTTGTTTGTTTGACGTTGTTGTTGTTGTTGTTTATTTGACGTTGTTGTTGTTGTTGTTTATTTGACGTTGTTGTTGTTGTTGTTTATTTGACATTGTTGTTGTTGTTGTGTTGACGTTGTTGTTGTTGTTGTTGTTTATTTGACGTTGTTGTTGTTGTTGTTTATTTGATGTTGTTTTAGTTGTTGTTGTTTATTTGACGTTGTTGTTGTTGTTGTTATTGATGTTGTTGTTGTTGTTGGTGTTGTTGTTGTTGTTTATTTGACGTTGTTGTTGTTGTCGTTGTTTGTTTGACGTTGTTGTTGTTGTTGTTTATTTGACGTTGTTGTTGTTGTTGTTTATTTGACGTTGTTGTTGTTGTTGTTTATTTGACATTGTTGTTGTTGTTGTGTTGACGTTGTTGTTGTTGTTGTTGTTGTTTATTTGACGTTGTTGTTGTTGTTGTTGTTTATTTGATGTTGTTTTAGTTGTTGTTGTTTATTTTACGTTGTTGTTGTTGTTTATTTGATGTTGTTTTAGTTGTTGTTGTTTATTTTACGTTGTTGTTGTTTTTTATTTGATGTTGTTGTTGTTGACATTGTTGTTGTTGTTGTTTATTTGACGTTGTTGTTGTTGTTTATTTGACGTAGTTGTTGTTATTGACGTTGTTGTTGTTGTTGTTGTTTATTTGACGTTTTTGTTGTTGTTGAGGTTGTTGTTGTTTTTTATTTGACGTTGTTGTTGTTATTTGACGTTGTTGTTGTTGTTGTTGTTTATTTGACGTTGTTGTTGTTGTTTATTTGACGTTGTTGTTGTTGTTTATTTGACGTTGTTGTTGTTGTTGTTTATTTGATGTTGTTTTAGTTGTTGTTGTTGTTGTTATTTATTTGACGTTGTTGTTGTTGTTTATTTCATGTTGTTTTAGTTGTTGTTGTTTATTTGACGTTGTTGTTGTTTTTTATTTGACGTTGTTGTTGTTGACATTGTTGTTGTTGTTGTTATTTATTTAACGTTGTTGTTGTTGTTGTTATTGTTTATTTGACGTTGTTGTTGTTGTTGTTTATTTGACATTGTTATTGTTGTTGACGTTGTTGTTGTTGTTGTTGTTATTTATTTGACGTTGTTGTTGTTGTTGTTTTTGTTGTTGTTATTGTTGGTGTTGTTGTTGTTGTTTATTTGACGTTGTTGTTGTTGTTGTCGTTTTTTGTTTGACGTTGTTGTTGTTGTTGTTTATTTGACGTTGTTGTTGTTGTTGTTTATTTGACGTTGTTGTTGTTGTTGTTTATTTGACATTGTTGTTGTTGTTGTGTTGAAGTTGTTGTTGTTGTTGTTGTTGTTTACTTGACATTGTTGTTGTTGTTGTTTATTTGATGTTGTTTTAGTTGTTGTTGTTTATTTGACGTTGTTGTTGTTGTTGTTTATTTGATGTTGTTTTAGTTGTTGTTGTTTATTTTACGTTGTTGTTGTTTTTTATTTGACGTTGTTGTTGTTGACATTGTTGTTGTTGTTGTTTATTTGACGTTGTTGTTGTTGTTTATTTGACGTAGTTGTTGTTATTGACGTTGTTGTTGTTGTTGTTTATTTGACGTTTTTGTTGTTGTTGATGTTGTTGTTGTTGTTTTTTATTTGATGTTATTGTTGTTGTTGTTGTTTATTTGACGTTGTTGTTCTTGTTGTTATTGTTGTTGTTGTTGTTTATTTGACATTGTTGTTGTTGTTGTTTATTTGACGTTGTTGTTGTTGTTTATTTGACATGGTTGTTGTTGTTGTTTATTTGACGTTGTTGTTGTTGTTTATTTGACGTTGTTGTTGTTGGTTTTTATTTGACGTTGTTGTTGTTATTTATTTGACGTTGTTGTTGTTGTTATTGTTTATTTGAAGTCGTTGTTGTTGTTGTTTATTTGACGATGTTAATGTTGTTGACGTTGTTGTTGTTGTTTTTGTTATTTATTTGACGTTGTTGTTGTTGTTGTTGTTGTTTTTGTTGTTGTTATTGTTGTTGTTGTTTATTTGACGTTGTTGTTGTTTATTTCATGTTGTTGTTATTGTTGTTGTTGTTTATTTGACGTTGTTGTTGTTGTTGTTTATTTGACGTTGTTGTTGTTATTGACGTTGTTGTTGTTGTTGTTGTTGTTTATTTGACGTTGTTGTTGTTATTTATTTGATGTTGTTGTTGTTGTTGTTTATTTGACGTTGTTGTTGTTATTTATTTGACGTTGTTGTTGTTGTTATTGTTTATTTGACGTTGTTGTTGTTGTTGTTTATTTGACATTGTTATTGTTGTTGAAGTTGTTGTTGTTGTTGTTGTTGTTATTTATTTGACGTTGTTGTTGTTGTTGTTTTTGTTGTTGTTATTATTGGTGTTGTTGTTGTTGTTTATTTGACGTTGTTGTTGTTGTCGTTGTTTGTTTGACGTTGTTGTTGTTGTTGTTGTTTATTTGACGTTGTTGTTGTTGTTTATTTGACGTTGTTGTTGTTGTTGTTTATTTGACATTGTTGTTGTTGTTGTGTTGACGTTGTTGTTATTGTTGTTGTTGTTGTTTATTTGACGTTGTTGTTGTTGTTGTTTATTTGATGTTGTTTTAGTTGTTGATGTTTATTTGACTTTGTTGTTGTTGTTGTTTATTTGATGTTGTTTTAGTTGTTGTTGTTTATTTTACGTTGTTGTTGTTTTTTATTTGACGTTTTTGTTGTTGACATTGTTGTTGTTGTTGTTGTTTATTTGACGTTGTTGTTGTTGTTTATTTGACGTAGTTGTTGTTATTGACGTTGTTGTTGTTGTTGTTTATTTGACGTTTTTGTTGTTGTTGATTTTGTTGTTGTTGTTTTTTATTTGATGTTATTGTTGTTGTTGTTTATTTGACGTTGTTGTTGTTGTTATTGTTGTTGTTGTTGTTTATTTGACATTGTTGTTGTTGTTGTTTATTTGACGTTGTTGTTGTTGTTTATTTGACATTGTTGTTGTTGTTTATTTGACGTTGTTATTGTTGTTGACGTTGTTGTTGTTGTTTTTGTTATTTATTTGACGTTGTTGTTGTTGTTGTTTTTGTTGTTGTTATTGTTGGTGTTGTTGTTGTTGTTTATTTGACGTTGTTGTTGTTGTCGTTGTTTGTTTGACGTTGTTGTTGTTGTTGTTTATTTGACGTTGTTGTTGTTGTTGTTTATTTGACGTTGTTGTTGTTGTTGTTTATTTGACATTGTTGTTGTTGTTGTGTTGACGTTGTTGTTGTTGTTGTTGTTTATTTGACGTTGTTGTTGTTGTTGTTTATTTGATGTTGTTTTAGTTGTTGTTGTTTATTTGACGTTGTTGTTGTTGTTGTTGTTGATGTTGTTGTTGTTGTTGGTGTTGTTGTTGTTGTTTATTTGACGTTGTTGTTGTTGTCGTTGTTTGTTTGACGTTGTTGTTGTTTATTTGACGTTGTTGTTGTTGTTGTTTATTTGACGTTGTTGTTGTTGTTGTTTATTTGACATTGTTGTTGTTGTTGTGTTGACGTTGTTGTTGTTGTTGTTGTTTATTTGACGTTGTTGTTGTTGTTGTTTATTTGATGTTGTTTTAGTTGTTGTTGTTTATTTTACGTTGTTGTTGTTGTTTATTTGATGTTGTTTTAGTTGTTGTTGTTTATTTTACGTTGTTGTTGTTTTTTATTTGATGTTGTTGTTGTTGACATTGTTGTTGTTGTTGTTTATTTGACGTTGTTGTTGTTGTTTATTTGACGTAGTTGTTGTTATTGACGTTGTTGTTGTTGTTGTTGTTTATTTGACGTTTTTGTTGTTGTTGAGGTTGTTGTTGTTTTTTATTTGACGTTGTTGTTGTTATTTGACGTTGTTGTTGTTGTTGTTGTTTATTTGACGTTGTTGTTGTTGTTTATTTGACGTTGTTGTTGTTGTTTATTTGACGTTGTTGTTGTTGTTGTTTATTTGATGTTGTTTTAGTTGTTGTTGTTGTTGTTATTTATTTGACGTTGTTGTTGTTGTTTATTTCATGTTGTTTTAGTTGTTGTTGTTTATTTGACGTTGTTGTTGTTTTTTATTTGACGTTGTTGTTGTTGACATTGTTGTTGTTGTTGTTGTTTATTTGACGTTGTTATTGTTGTTTATTTGACGTAGTTGTTGTTATTGACGTTGTTGTTGTTGTTTATTTGACGTTTTTGTTGTTGTTGTTGTTGTTGTGGTTGTTTATTTGACGTTGTTGTTGGTGTTGTTTATTTGATGTTGTTTTAGTTGTTGTTGTTTATTTAACGTTGTTGTTGTTGTTGTTGTTGTTGTTTATTTCATGTTGTTTTAGTTGTTGTTGTTTATTTGACGTTGTTGTTGTTGTTTATTTGACGTTGTTGTTGTTTTTTATTTGACATTTTTGTTGTTGTTGTTGTTATTATTGTTGTTGTTGTTTATTTGACGTTGTTGTTGTTGTTTATTTGACGTTGTTGTTGTTGTTGTTGTTTATTTGACGTTGTTGTTGTTTATTTGACGTTGTTGTTGTTGTTGTTGTTGTTGTTGTTGTTTATTTGACGTTGTTGTTGTTATTTATTTGACGTTGTTGTTGTTGTTATTGTTTATTTGACGTTGTTATTGTTGTTGTTTTTGTTATTTATTTGACGTGGTTGTTGTTGACATTGTTGTTGTTTATTTAAAGTTGTTGTTGTTGTTGTTTATTTGACGTAGTTGTTGTTATTGACGTTGTTGTTGTTGTTGTTGTTTATTTGACATTTTTGTTGTTGTTGATGTTGTTGTTGTTGTTTTTTATTTGACGTTGTTGTTGTTGTTGTTTATTTGAAGTTTTTGTTGTTGTTATTGTTATTGTTGGTATTTATTTGACGTTGTTGTTGTTGTTTATTTGACGTTGTTGTTGTTGTTTATTTGATGTTGTTGTTGTTGTTTATTTGACATTGTTGTTGTTATTTATTTGACGTTGTTGTTGTTGTTATTGTTTATTTGACGTTGTTGTTGTTGTTGTTTATTTGACGTTGTTAATGTTGTTGACGTTGTTGTTGTTGTTGTTTTTGTTATTTATTTGACGTTGTTGTTGTTGTTGTTTTTGTTGTTGTTATTGTTGGTGTTGTTATTGTTTATTTGACGTAGTTGTTGTTATTGAAGTTGTTGTTGTTGTTTGTTTGACGTTGTTGTTGTTGTTGTTGTTTATTTGATGATGTTTTAGTTGTTGTTGTTTATTTGACGTTGTTGTTGTTTTTTATTTGACGTTGTTGTTGTTGACATTGTTGTTGTTGTTGTTTATTTGACATTGTTGTTGTTGTTTATTTGACGTTGTTGTTGTTTTTTATTTGACGTTGTTGTTGTTGACATTGTTGTTGTTGTTGTTTATTTGACATTGTTGTTGTTGTTTATTTGACGTAGTTGTTGTTATTGACGTTGTTGTTGTTGTTGTTGTTTATTTGACGTTGTTGTTGTTATTTATTTGATGTTGTTGTTGTTGTTGTTTATTTGACGTTGTTGTTGTTATTTATTTAACGTTGTTGTTGTTGTTGTTGTTATTGTTTATTTAACGTTGTTGTTGTTGTTGTTGTTGTTTATTTGACATTGTTATTGTTGTTGACGTTGTTGTTGTTGTTTTTGTTATTTATTTGACGTTGTTTTTGTTGTTGTTTTTGTTGTTGTTATTGTTGGTGTTGTTGTTGTTGTTTATTTGACGTTGTTGTTGTTGTCTTTGTTTGTTTGATGTTGTTGTTGTTGTTGTTTATTTGACGTTGTTGTTGTTGTTTATTTGACGTTGTTGTTGTTGTTGTTTATTTGACATTGTTGTTGTTGTTGTCTTGAAGTTGTTGTTGTTGTTGTTTATTTGACATTGTTGTTGTTGTTGTGTTGAAGTTGTTGTTGTTGTGGTTGTTTATTTGACGTTGTTGTTGTTGTTGTTTATTTGATGTTGTTTTAGTTGTTGTTGTTTATTTGACGTTGTTGTTGTTGTTGTTTATTTGATGTTGTTTTAGTTGTTGTTGTTTATTTTACGTTGTTGTTGTTTTTTATTTGACGTTGTTGTTGTTGACATTGTTGTTGTTGTTGTTTATTTGACGTAGTTGTTGTTATTGACGTTGTTGTTGTTGTTGTTTATTTGACGTTTTTGTTGTTGTTGATGTTGTTGTTGTTGTTTTTTATTTGATGTTATTGTTGTTGTTATTTATTTGACGTTGTTGTTGTTGTTGTTATTGTTGTTGTTGTTGTTTATTTGACATTGTTGTTGTTGTTGTTTATTTGACGTTGTTGTTGTTGTTTATTTGACATTGTTGTTGTTGTTTTTTATTTGACGTTGTTGTTGTTGACATTGTTGTTGTTGTTGTTTATTTGACGTTGTTGTTGTTGTTTATTTGACGTAGTTGTTGTTATTGACGTTGTTGTTGTTGTTGTTGTTTATTTGACGTTTTTGTTGTTGTTGATGTTGTTGTTGTTTTTTATTTGACGTTGTTGTTGTTATTTGACGTTGTTGTTGTTGTTGTTGTTTATTTGACGTTGTTGTTGTTGTTTATTTGACGTTGTTGTTGTTGTTGTTTATTTGATGTTGTTTTAGTTGTTGTTGTTGTTGTTATTTATTTGACGTTGTTGTTGTTGTTTATTTCATGTTGTTTTAGTTGTTGTTGGTTATTTGACGTTGTTGTTGTTTTTTATTTGACGTTGTTGTTGTTGACATTGTTGTTGTTGTTGTTTATTTGACGTTGTTATTGTTGTTTATTTGACGTAGTTGTTGTTATTGACGTTGTTGTTGTTGTTTATTTGACGTTTTTGTTGTTGTTGTTGTTGTTGTGGTTGTTTATTTGACGTTGTTGTTGGTGTTGTTTATTTGATGTTGTTTTAGTTGTTGTTGTTTATTTAACGTTGTTGTTGTTGTTGTTGTTTATTTCATGTTGTTTTAGTTGTTGTTGTTTATTTGACGTTGTTGTTGTTGTTTATTTGACGTTGTTGTTGTTTTTTATTTGACATTTTTGTTGTTGTTGTTGTTATTGTTGTTGTTGTTGTTTATTTGACGTTGTTGTTGTTGTTTATTTGACGTTGTTGTTGTTGTTGTTTATTTGACGTTGTTGTTGTTTATTTGTCATTGTTGTTGTTGTTGTTGTTTATTTGACGTTGTTATTGTTATTTATTTGACGTTGTTGTTGTTGTTATTGTTTATTTGACGTTGTTATTGTTGTTGTTTTTGTTATTTATTTGACGTGGTTGTTGTTGACATTGTTGTTGTTTATTTGAAGTTGTTGTTGTTGTTGTTTATTTGACGTAGTTGTTGTTATTGACGTTGTTGTTGTTGTTGTTGTTGTTTATTTGACATTTTTGTTGTTGTTGATGTTGTTGTTGTTGTTTTTTATTTGACGTTGTTGTTGTTGTTGTTTATTTGAAGTTGTTGTTGTTGTTATTGTTATTGTTGGTATTTATTTGACGTTGTTGTTGTTGTTGTTTATTTGACGTTGTTGTTGTTGTTTATTTGATGTTGTTGTTGTTGTTGTTTATTTGACATTGTTGTTGTTATTTATTTGACGTTGTTGTTGTTTTTATTGTTTATTTGACGTTGTTGTTGTTGTTGTTTATTTGACGTTGTTAATGTTGTTGACGTTGTTGTTGTTGTTGTTTTTGTTATTTATTTGACGTTGTTGTTGTTGTTGTTTTTGTTGTTGTTATTGTTGGTGTTGTTATTGTTTATTTGACGTAGTTGTTGTTATTGAAGTTGTTGTTGTTGTTTGTTTGACGTTGTTGTTGTTGTTGTTGTTGTTGTTTATTTGATGATGTTTTAGTTGTTGTTGTTTATTTGACGTTGTTGTTGTTTTTTATTTGACGTTGTTGTTGTTGACATTGTTGTTGTTGTTGTTTATTTGACATTGTTGTTGTTGTTTATTTGACGTAGTTGTTGTTATTGACGTTGTTGTTGTTGTTGTTGTTTATTTGACGTTGTTGTTGTTATTTATTTGATGTTGTTGTTGTTGTTGTTTATTTGACGTTGTTGTTGTTATTTATTTAACGTTGTTGTTGTTGTTGTTATTGTTTATTTGACGTTGTTGTTGTTGTTGTTTATTTGACATTGTTATTGTTGTTGACGTTGTTGTTGTTGTCGTTGTTTGTTTGACGTTGTTGTTGTTGTTGTTTATTTGACGTTGTTGTTGTTGTTGTTTATTTGACGTTGTTGTTGTTGTTGTTTATTTGACATTGTTGTTGTTGTTGTGTTGAAGTTGTTGTTGTTGTTGTTTATTTGACATTGTTGTTGTTGTTGTGTTGAAGTTGTTGTTGTTGTTGTTGTTTATTTGACGTTGTTGTTGTTGTTGTTTATTTGATGTTGTTTTAGTTGTTGTTGTTTATTTGACGTTGTTGTTGTTGTTGTTGTTTATTTGATGTTGTTTTAGTTGTTGTTGTTTATTTTACGTTGTTGTTGTTTTTTATTTGACGTTGTTGTTGTTGACATTGTTGTTGTTGTTGTTTATTTGACGTTGTTGTTGTTGTTATTGACGTTGTTGTTGTTGTTGTTGTTTATTTGACGTTTTTGTTGTTGTTGATGTTGTTGTTGTTTTTTATTTGACGTTGTTGTTGTTATTTGACGTTGTTGTTGTTGTTGTTTATTTGACGTTATTGTTGTTGTTTATTTGACGTTGTTGTTGTTGTTGTTTATTTGATGTTGTTTTAGTTGTTGTTGTTGTTGTTATTTATTTGACGTTGTTGTTGTTTATTTCATGTTGTTTTAGTTGTTGTTGTTTATTTGACGTTGTTGTTGTTTTTTATTTGACGTTGTTGTTGTTGACATTGTTGTTGTTGTTGTTGTTTATTTGACGTTGTTATTGTTGTTTATTTGACGTAGTTGTTGTTATTGACGTTGTTGTTGTTGTTTATTTGACGTTTTTGTTGTTGTTGTTGTTGTTGTGGTTGTTTATTTGACGTTGTTGTTGGTGTTGTTTATTTGATGTTGTTTTAGTTGTTGTTGTTTATTTAACGTTGTTGTTGTTGTTGTTGTTGTTTATTTCATGTTGTTTTAGTTGTTGTTGTTTATTTGACGTTGTTGTTGTTGTTTATTTGACGTTGTTGTTGTTTTTTATTTGACATTTTTGTTGTTGTTGTTGTTATTGTTGTTGTTGTTGTTTATTTGACGTTGTTGTTGTTGTTTATTTGACGTTGTTGTTGTTGTTGTTTATTTGATGTTGTTGTTGTTTATTTGACGTTGTTGTTGTTGTTGTTGTTTATTTGACGTTGTTGTTGTTATTTATTTGACGTTGTTGTTGTTGTTATTGTTTATTTGACGTTGTTATTGTTGTTGTTTTTGTTATTTATTTGACGTGGTTGTTGTTGACATTGTTGTTGTTTATTTGAAGTTGTTGTTGTTGTTGTTTATTTGACGTAGTTGTTGTTATTGACGTTGTTGTTGTTGTTGTTGTTGTTGTTTATTTGACATTTTTGTTGTTGTTGATGTTGTTGTTGTTGTTTTTTATTTGACGTTGTTGTTGTTGTTGTTTATTTGAAGTTGTTGTTGTTGTTATTGTTATTGTTGGTATTTATTTGACGTTGTTGTTGTTGTTGTTTATTTGACGTTGTTGTTGTTGTTTATTTGATGTTGTTGTTGTTGTTGTTTATTTGACATTGTTGTTGTTATTTATTTGACGTTGTTGTTGTTGTTATTGTTTATTTGACGTTGTTATTGTTGTTGTTTATTTGACGTTGTTAATGTTGTTGACGTTGTTGTTGTTGTTGTTGTTTTTGTTATTTATTTGACGTTGTTGTTGTTGTTGTTTTTGTTGTTGTTATTGTTGGTGTTGTTATTGTTTATTTGACGTAGTTGTTGTTATTGAAGTTGTTATTGTTGTTTGTTTGACGTTGTTGTTGTTGTTGTTGTTTATTTGATGATGTTTTAGTTGTTGTTGTTTATTTGACGTTATTGTTGTTTTTTATTTGACGTTGTTGTTGTTGACATTGTTGTTGTTGTTGTTGTTTATTTGACATTGTTGTTGTTGTTTATTTGACGTAGTTGTTGTTATTGATGTTGTTGTTGTTGTTGTTTATTTGACGTTGTTGTTGTTATTTATTTGATGTTGTTGTTGTTGTTGTTTATTTGACGTTGTTGTTGTTATTTATTTAACGTTGTTGTTGTTGTTGTTATTGTTTATTTGACGTTGTTGTTGTTGTTTATTTGACATTGTTATTGTTGTTGACGTTGTTGTTGTTGTTTTTGTTATTTATTTGACGTTGTTTTTGTTGTTGTTTTTGTTGTTGTTATTGTTGGTGTTGTTGTTGTTGTTTATTTGACGTTGTTGTTGTTGTCGTTGTTTGTTTGACGTTGTTGTTGTTGTTGTTTATTTGACGTTGTTGTTGTTGTTGTTTATTTGACGATGTTGTTGTTGTTGTTTATTTGACATTGTTGTTGTTGTTGTGTTGAAGTTGTTGTTGTTGTTGTTGTTTATTTTACATTGTTGTTGTTGTTGTGTTGAAGTTGTTGTTGTTGTTGTTTATTTGACGTTGTTGTTGTTTTTGTTTATTTGATGTTGTTTTAGTTGTTGTTGTTTATTTGACGTTGTTGTTGTTGTTGTTGTTTATTTGATGTTGTTTTAGTTGTTGTTGTTTATTTTACGTTGTTGTTGTTTTTTATTTGACGTTGTTGTTGTTGACATTGTTGTTGTTGTTGTTTATTTGACGTTGTTGTTGTTGTTTATTTGACGTAGTTGTTGTTATTGACGTTGTTGTTGTTGTTGTTTATTTGACGTTTTTGTTGTTGTTGATGTTGTTGTTGTTGTTTTTTATTTGATGTTATTGTTGTTGTTGTTTATTTGACGTTGTTGTTATTGTTGTTGTTATTGTTGTTGTTGTTGTTTATTTGACATTGTTGTTGTTGTTGTTTATTTGACGTTGTTGTTGTTGTTTATTTGACATTGTTGTTGTTGTTTTTTATTTGACGTTATTGTTGTTGACATTGTTGTTGTTGTTGTTTATTTGACGTTGTTGTTGTTGTTTATTTGACGTAGTTGTTGTTATTGACGTTGTTGTTGTTGTTGTTTATTTGACGTTTTGTTGTTGTTGATGTTGTTGTTGTTTTTTATTTGACGTTGTTGTTGTTATTTGACGTTGTTGTTGTTGTTGTTGTTGTTTATTTGACGTTGTTGTTGTTGTTTATTTGACGTTGTTGTTGTTGTTGTTTATTTGATGTTGTTTTAGTTGTTGTTGTTGTTGTTATTTATTTGACGTTGTTGTTGTTATTTATTTCATGTTGTTTTAGTTGTTGTTGTTGTTTTTTATTTGAGGTTGTTGTTGTTGACATTGTTGTTGTTGTTGTTGTTTATTTGACGTTGTTATTGTTGTTTATTTGACGTAGTTGTTGTTATTGACGTTGTTGTTGTTGTTTATTTGACGTTTTTGTTGTTGTTCTTGTTGTTGTTGTTGTTGTTGTTTATTTGACGTTGTTGTTGGTGTTGTTTATTTGATGTTGTTTTAGTTGTTGTTGTTTATTTAACGTTGTTGTTGTTGTTGTTGTTGTTGTTGTTGTTGTTTATTTCATGTTGTTTTAGTTGTTGTTGTTGTTGTTGTTTATTTCATGTTGTTTTAGTTGTTGTTGTTTATTTGACGTTGTTGTTGTTGTTTATTTGACGTTGTTGTTGTTTTTTATTTGACATTTTTGTTGTTGTTGTTGTTATTGTTGTTGTTGTTGTTTATTTGACGTTGTTGTTGTTGTTTATTTGACGTTGTTGTTGTTGTTGTTGTTTATTTGACGTTGTTTTAGTTGTTGTTGTTTATTTTACGTTGTTGTTGTTGTTGTTGTTTATTTGATGTTGTTTTAGTTGTTGTTGTTTATTTTACGTTGTTGTTGTTTTTTATTTGACGTTGTTGTTGTTGACATTGTTGTTGTTGTTGTTTATTTGACGTTGTTGTTGTTGTTTATTTGACGTAGTTGTTGTTATTGACGTTGTTGTTGTTGTTGTTGTTTATTTGACGTTTTTGTTGTTGTTGATGTTGTTGTTATTTTTTATTTGACGTTGTTGTTGTTATTTGACGTTGTTGTTGTTGTTGTTTATTTGACGTTGTTGTTGTTGTTGTTTATTTGACGTTGTTGTTGTTGTTGTTGTTTATTTGATGTTGTTTTAGTTGTTGTTGTTGTTGTTATTTATTTGACGTTGTTGTTGTTGTTTATTTCATGTTGTTTTAGTTGTTGTTATTTATTTGACGTTGTTGTTGTTTTTTATTTGACGTTGTTGTTATTGACATTGTTGTTGTTGTTGTTGTTTATTTGACGTTGTTATTGTTGTTGTTGTTGTTGTTGTTTATTTGACGTTGTTGTTGGTGTTGTTTATTTGATGTTTTTTTAGTTGTTGTTGTTTATTTAACGTTGTTGTTGTTGTTGTTGTTTATTTCATGTTGTTTTAGTTGTTGTTGTTTATTTGACGTTGTTGTTGTTGTTTATTTGACGTTGTTGTTGTTTTTTATTTGACATTTTTGTTGTTGTTGTTGTTATTGTTGTTGTTGTTGTTGTTTATTTGACGTTGTTGTTGTTGTTTATTTGACGTTGTTGTTGTTGTTGTTTATTTGTCGTTGTTGTTGTTTATTTGACGTTGTTGTTGTTGTTGTTGTTGTTTATTTGACGTTGTTGTTGTTATTTATTTGACGTTGTTGTTATTGTTATTGTTTATTTGACGTTGTTATTGTTGTTGTTTTTGTTATTTATTTGACGTGGTTGTTGTTGACATTGTTGTTGTTTATTTGAAGTTGTTGTTGTTGTTGTTTATTTGACGTAGTTGTTGTTATTGACGTTGTTGTTGTTGTTGTTGTTTATTTGACATTTTTGTTGTTGTTGATGTTGTTGTTGTTGTTTTTTATTTGACGTTGTTGTTGTTGTTGTTTATTTGAAGTTGTTGTTGTTGTTGTTGTTTATTTGACGTAGTTGTTGTTATTGACGTTGTTGTTGTTGTTGTTGTTGTTTACTTGACATTTTTGTTGTTGTTGATGTTGTTGTTGTTGTTTTTTATTTGACGTTGTTGTTGTTGTTGTTTATTTGAAGTTGTTGTTGTTGTTATTGTTATTGTTGTTGTTTATTTGACGTTGTTGTTGTTGTTGTTTATTTGACGTTGTTGTTGTTGTTTATTTGATGTTGTTGTTGTTGTTGTTTATTTGACATTGTTGTTGTTATTTATTTGACGTTGTTGTTGTTGTTATTGTTTATTTGACGTTGTTGTTGTTGTTGTTGTTTATTTGACGTTGTTAATGTTGTTGACGTTGTTGTTGTTGTTGTTTTTGTTATTTATTTGACGTTGTTGTTGTTGTTGTTTTTGTTGTTGTTATTGTTGGTGTTGTTATTGTTTATTTGACGTAGTTGTTGTTATTGAAGTTGTTGTTGTTGTTTGTTTAACGTTGTTGTTGTTGTTGTTGTTGTTTATTTGATGATGTTTTAGTTGTTGTTGTTTATTTGACGTTGTTGTTGTTTTTTATTTGACGTTGTTGTTGTTGACATTGTTGTTGTTGTTGTTTATTTGACATTGTTGTTGTTGTTTATTTGACGTAGTTGTTGTTATTGACGTTGTTGTTGTTGTTGTTGTTTATTTGACATTGTTATTGTTGTTGACGTTGTTGTTGTTGTTTTTGTTATTTATTTGACGTTGTTGTTGTTGTTGTTTTTGTTGTTGTTATTGTTGGTGTTGTTGTTGTTGTGTATTTGACGTTGTTGTTGTTGTCGTTGTTTGTTTGACGTTGTTGTTGTTGTTGTTTATTTGACGTTGTTGTTGTTGTTGTTTATTTAACGTTGTTGTTGTTGTTGTTTATTTGACATTGTTGTTGTTGTTGTGTTGAAGTCGTTGTTGTTGTTGTTGTTGTTGTTGTTGTTTATTTGACGTTGTTGTTGTTGTTGTTTATTTGATGTTGTTTTAGTTGTTGTTGTTTATTTGACGTTGTTGTTGTTGTTGTTGTTTATTTGATGTTGTTTTAGTTGTTGTTGTTTATTTTACGTTGTTGTTGTTTTTTATTTGACATTGTTGTTGTTGACATTGTTGTTGTTGTTGTTTATTTGACGTTGTTGTTGTTGTTTATTTGACGTAGTTGTTGTTATTGACGTTGTTGTTGTTGTTGTTTATTTGACGTTTTTGTTGTTGTTGATGTTGTTGTTGTTGTTTTTTATTTGATGTTATTGTTGTTGTTGTTGTTTATTTGACGTTGTTGTTGTTGTTGTTATTGTTGTTGTTGTTGTTTATTTGACATTGTTGTTGTTGTTGTTTTTTTGACGTTGTTGTTGTTGTTTATTTGACATTGTTGTTGTTGTTGTTGTTTATTTGACGTTGTTGTTGTTGTTGTTGGTTTTTATTTGACGTTGTTGTTGTTGTTATTGTTTATTTGAAGTCGTTGTTGTTGTTGTTTATTTGACGATGTTAATGTTGTTGACGTTGTTGTTGTTGTTTTTGTTATTTATTTGACGTTGTTGTTGTTGTTGTTGTTGTTGTTTTTGTTGTTGTTATTGTTGTTGTTGTTTATTTGACGTTGTTGTTGTTGTTGTTTATTTTACGTTGTTGTTGTTATTTATTTGACGTTGTTGTTGTTGTTATTGTTTATTTGACGTTGTTTTTGTTGTTGTTTTTGTTATTTATTTGACGTGGTTGTTGTTGACATTGTTGTTGTTTATTTGAAGTTGTTGTTGTTATTTATTTGACGTAGTTGTTGTTATTGACGTTGTTGTTGTTGTTGTTTATTTGACATTTTTGTTGTTGTTGATGTTGTTGTTGTTGTTTTTTATTTGACGTTGTTGTTGTTGTTTATTTGAAGTTGTTGTTGTTATTGTTATTGTTGTTGTTTGTTTGACGTTGTTGATGTTGTTGTTTATTTGACGTTGTTGTTGTTGTTTATTTGATGTTGTTGTTGTTGTTGTTTATTTGACATTGTTGTTGTTATTTATTTGACGTTGTTGTTGTTGTTATTGTTTATTTGACGTTGTTGTTGTTGTTGTTGTTTATTTGACGTTGTTAATGTTGTTGACGTTGTTGTTGTTGTTGTTTTTGTTATTTATTTGACGTTGTTGTTGTTGTTGTTGTTTTTGTTGTTGTTATTGTTGGTGTTGTTATTGTTTATTTGACGTAGTTGTTGTTATTGAAGTTGTTGTTGTTGTTTGTTTGACGTTGTTGTTGTTGATGTTGTTTATTTGATGATGTTTTAGTTGTTGTTGTTTATTTGACGTTGTTGTTGTTTTTTATTTGACGTTGTTGTTGTTGACATTGTTGTTGTTGTTGTTTATTTGACATTGTTGTTGTTGTTTATTTGACGTAGTTGTTGTTATTGACGTTGTTGTTGTTTATTTGACGTTGTTGTTGTTATTTATTTGATGTTGTTGTTGTTGTTGTTTATTTGACGTTGTTGTTATTTATTTAACGTTGTTGTAGTTGTTGTTATTGTTTATTTGACGTTGTTGTTGTTGTTGTTGTTTATTTGACATTGTTATTGTTGTTGACGTTGTTGTTGTTGTTTTTGTTATTTATTTGATGTTGTTGTTGTTGTTTTTGTTGTTGTTATTGTTGGTGTTGTTGTTGTTGTTTATTTGACGTTGTTGTTGTTGTCGTTGTTTGTTTGACGTTGTTGTTGTTGTTGTTTATTTGACGTTGTTGTTGTTGTTGTTTATTTGACGTTGTTGTTGTTGTTTATTTGACATTGTTGTTGTTGTTGTGTTGAAGTTGTTGTTGTTGTTGTTGTTTATTTGACGTTGTTGTTGGTGTTGTTTATTTGATGTTCTTTTAGTTGTTGTTGTTTATTTGACGTTGTTGTTGTTGTTGTTGTTTATTTGATGTTGTTTTAGTTGTTGTTGTTTATTTTACGTTGTTGTTGTTGTTTTTTATTTGACGTTGTTGTTGTTGACATTGTTGTTGTTGTTGTTTATTTGACGTTGTTGTTGTTGTTTATTTGACGTAGTTGTTGTTATTGACGTTGTTGTTGTTTATTTGACGTTGTTGTTGGTGTTGTTTATTTGATGTTGTTTTAGTTGTTGTTGTTTATTTAACGTTGTTGTTGTTGTTGTTGTTTATTTCATGTTGTTTTAGTTGTTGTTGTTTATTTGACGTTGTTATTGTTGTTTATTTGACGTTGTTGTTTTTTTTTATTTGACATTTTTGTTGTTGTTGTTGTTATTGTTGTTGTTGTTGTTGTTTATTTGACGTTGTTGTTGTTGTTTATTTGACGTTGTTGTTGTTGTTGTTGTTTATTTGACGTTGTTGTTGTTTATTTGACGTTGTTGTTGTTGTTGTTGTTTATTTGACGTTGTTGTTGTTATTTATTTGACGTTGTTGTTGTTATTGTTTATTTGACGTTGTTATTGTTGTTGTTTTTGTTATTTATTTGACGTGGTTGTTGTTGACATTGTTGTTGTTTATTTGAAGTTGTTGTTGTTGTTGTTGTTTATTTGACGTAGTTGTTGTTATTGACGTTGTTGTTGTTGTTGTTGTTTATTTGACATTTTTGTTGTTGTTGATGTTGTTGTTGTTGTTTTTTATTTGACGTTGTTGTTGTTGTTGTTTATTTGAAGTTGTTGTTGTTATTGTTATTGTTGTTGTTTATTTGACGTTGTTGTTGTTGTTGTTTATTTGACGTTGTTGTTGTTGTTTATTTGATGTTGTTGTTGTTGTTTATTTGACATTGTTGTTGTTATTTATTTGACATTGTTGTTGTTGTTATTGTTTATTTGACGTTGTTGTTGTTGTTGTTTATTTGACGTTGTTAATGTTGTTGACGTTGTTGTTGTTGTTGTTTTTGTTATTTATTTGACGTTGTTGTTGTTGTTGTTTTTGTTGTTGTTATTGTTGGTGTTGTTATTGTTTATTTAACGTAGTTGTTGTTATTGTTGTTGTTGTTGTTTATTTGATGATGTTTTAGTTGTTGTTGTTTATTTGACGTTGTTGTTGTTTTTTATTTGACGTTGTTGTTGTTGACATTGTTGTTGTTGTTGTTGTTTATTTGACATTGTTGTTGTTGTTTATTTGACGTAGTTGTTGTTATTGACGTTGTTGTTGTTGTTGTTGTTTATTTGACGTTGTTGTTTTATTTATTTGATGTTGTTGTTGTTGTTGTTGTTTATTTGACGTTGTTGTTGTTATTTATTTAACGTTGTTGTTGTTGTTGTTATTGTTTATTTGACGTTGTTGTTGTTGTTGTTTATTTGACATTGTTATTGTTGTTGACGTTGTTGTTGTTGTTTTTGTTATTTATTTGACGTTGTTGTTGTTGTTTTTGTTGTTGTTATTGTTGGTGTTGTTGTTGTTGTTTATTTGACGTTGTTGTTGTTGTCGTTGTTTGTTTGACGTTGTTGTTGTTGTTTATTTGACGTTGTTGTTGTTGTTTATTTGACGTTGTTGTTGTTGTTGTTTATTTGACATTGTTGTTGTTGTTGTGTTGAAGTTGTTGTTGTTGTTGTTGTTGTTTATTTGACGTTGTTGTTGTTGTTGTTGTTTATTTGATGTTGTTTTAGTTGTTGTTGTTGTTTATTTGACGTTGTTGTTGTTGTTGTTGTTGTTGTTTATTTGATGTTGTTTTAGTTGTTGTTGTTTATTTTACGTTGTTGTTGTTTTTTATTTGACGTTGTTGTTGTTGACATTGTTGTTGTTGTTGTTTATTTGACGTTGTTGTTGTTATTTATTTAACGTTGTTGTTGTTGTTGTTATTGTTTATTTGACGTTGTTGTTGTTGTTGTTTATTTGACATTGTTATTGTTGTTGACGTTGTTGTTGTTGTTTTTGTTATTTATTTGACGTTGTTGTTGTTGTTTTTGTTGTTGTTATTGTTGGTGTTGTTGTTGTTGTTTATTTGACGTTGTTGTTGTTGTCGTTGTTTGTTTGACGTTGTTGTTGTTGTTGTTTATTTGACGTTGTTGTTGTTGTTGTTTATTTGACGTTGTTGTTGTTGTTGTTTATTTGACATTGTTGTTGTTGTTGTGTTGAAGTTGTTGTTGTTGTTGTTTATTTGACGTTGTTGTTGTTGTTTATTTGATGTTGTTTTAGTTGTTGTTGTTTATTTGACGTTGTTGTTGTTGTTGTTTATTTGATGTTGTTTTAGTTGTTGTTGTTTATTTTACGTTGTTGTTGTTGTTTTTTATTTGACGTTGTTGTTGTTGACATTGTTGTTGTTGTTGTTTATTTGACGTTGTTGTTGTTGTTGTTTATTTGACGTAGTTGTTGTTATTGACGTTGTTGTTGTTTATTTGACGTTGTTGTTGGTGTTGTTTATTTGATGTTGTTTTAGTTGTTGTTGTTTATTTAACGTTGTTGTTGTTGTTGTTGTTGTTGTTGTTTATTTCATGTTGTTTTAGTTGTTGTTGTTTATTTGACGTTGTTATTGTTGTTTATTTGACGTTGTTGTTGTTTTTTATTTGACATTTTTGTTGTTGTTGTTGTTATTGTTGTTGTTGTTGTTGTTTATTTGACGTTGTTGTTGTTTATTTGACGTTGTTGTTGTTGTGTTTATTTGACGTTGTTGTTGTTTATTTGACGTTGTTGTTGTTGTTGTTGTTTATTTGACGTTGTTGTTGTTATTTATTTGACGTTGTTGTTGTTGTTATTGTTTATTTGACGTTGTTATTGTTGTTGTTTTTGTTATTTATTTGACGTGGTTGTTGTTGACATTGTTGTTGTTTATTTGAAGTTGTTGTTGTTGTTGTTTATTTGACGTAGTTGTTGTTATTGACGTTGTTGTTGTTGTTGTTGTTGTTGTTTATTTGACATTTTTGTTGTTGTTGATGTTGTTGTTGTTGTTTTTTATTTGACGTTGTTGTTGTTGTTTATTTGAAGTTGTTGTTGTTATTGTTATTGTTGTTGTTTATTTGACGTTGTTGTTGTTGTTGTTATTTATTTGAAGTTGTTGTTTTGTTTATTTGATGTTGTTGTTGTTGTTTATTTGACATTGTTGTTGTTATTTATTTGACGTTGTTGTTGTTGTTATTGTTTATTTGACGTTGTTGTTGTTATTGTTGTTTATTTGACGTTGTTAATGTTGTTGACGTTGTTGTTGTTGTTGTTTTTGTTATTTATTTGACGTTGTTGCTGTTGTTGTTTTTGTTGTTGTTATTGTTGGTGTTGTTATTGTTTATTTAACGTAGTTGTTGTTATTGTTGTTGTTGTTGTTGTTTATTTTATGATGTTTTAGTTGTTGTTGTTTATTTGACGTTGTTGTTGTTTTTTATTTGACGTTGTTGTTGTTGACATTGTTGTTGTTGTTGTTGTTTATTTGACATTGTTGTTGTTGTTTATTTGACGTAGTTGTTGTTATTGACGTTGTTGTTGTTGTTGTTGTTTATTTGACGTTGTTGTTGTTATTTATTTGATGTTGTTGTTGTTGTTGTTTATTTGACGTTGTTGTTGTTATTTATTTAACAATGTTGTTGTTGTTGTTATTGTTTATTTGACGTTGTTGTTGTTGTTGTTTATTTGACATTGTTATTGTTGTTGACGTTGTTGTTGTTGTTTTTGTTATTTATTTGACGTTGTTGTTGTTGTTGTTTTTGTTGTTGTTATTGTTGGTGTTGTTGTTGTTGTTTATTTGACGTTGTTGTTGTTGTCGTTGTTTGTTTGACGCTGTTGTTGTTGTTGTTTATTTGACGTTGTTGTTGTTGTTGTTTATTTGACGTTGTTGTTGTTGATGTTGTTTATTTGACATTGTTGTTGTTGTTGTGTTGAAGTTGTTGTTGTTGTTGTTGTTTATTTGACGTTGTTGTTGTTGTTGTTTATTTGATGTTGTTTTAGTTGTTGTTGTTTATTTGACGTTGTTGTTGTTGTTGTTGTTTATTTGATGTTGCTTTAGTTGTTGTTGTTTATTTTACGTTGTTGTTGTTTTTTATTTGACGTTGTTGTTGTTGACATTGTTGTTGTTGTTGTTTATTTGACGTTGTTGTTGTTGTTTATTTGACGTAGTTGTTGTTATTGACGTTGTTGTTGTTGTTGTTTATTTGACGTTTTTGTTGTTGTTGATGTTGTTGTTGTTGTTTTTTATTTGAAGTTATTGTTGTTGTTGTTTATTTGACGTTGTTGTTGTTATTGTTGTTGTTGTTGTTTATTTGACATTGTTGTTGTTGTTGTTTATTTGACGTTGTTGTTGTTGTTGTTTATTTGACATTGTTGTTGTTGTTGTTGTTTATTTGACATTGTTGTTGTTGTTGTTTATTTGACGTTGTTGTTGTTGGTTTTTATTTGACGTTGTTGTTGTTATTTATTTGACGTTGTTGTTGTTGTTGTTATTGTTTATTTGAAGTCGTTGTTGTTGTTGTTTATTTGACGATGTTAATGTTGTTGACGTTGTTGTTGTTGTTTTTGTTATTTATTTGACGTTGTTGTTGTTGTTGTTGTTGTTTTTGTTGTTGTTATTATTGTTGTTGTTTATTTGACGATGTTGTTGTTTATGTTTATTTGACGTTGTTGTTGTTATTTATTTGACGTTGTTGTTGTTGTTATTGTTTATTTGACGTTGTTATTGTTGTTGTTTTTGTTATTTATTTGACGTGGTTGTTGTTGACATTGTTGTTGTTTATTTGAAGTTGTTGTTGTTGTTGTTTATTTGACGTAGTTGTTGTTATTGACGTTGTTGTTGTTGTTGTTGTTTATTTGACATTTTTGTTGTTGTTGATGTTGTTGTTGTTGTTTTTTATTTGACGTTGTTGTTGTTGTTGTTTATTTGACGTTGTTGTTGTTGTTATTGTTATTGTTGTTGTTTATTTGACGTTGTTGTTGTTGTTGTTTATTTGACGTTGTTGTTGTTGTTTATTTGATGTTGTTGTTGTTGTTGTTTATTTGACATTGTTGTTGTTATTTATTTGACGTTGTTGTTGTTGTTATTGTTTATTTAACGTTGTTGTTGTTGTTGTTGTTTATTTGACGTTGTTAATGTTGTTGAAGTTGTTGTTGTTGTTGTTTTTGTTATTT